>JAJEJO010000471.1:827342-854937 GCA_020662805.1 Glaucomys volans
TTATAAGACTTAAGGAATTGCATGTGAATTCAGCAGGCATGTGGCTTAGGCGGAAAAGCTTACTTAGGGGGAAAGATGCCTAAGCCCTTCTGGGTGATATCTGGCAGCATGTGTACAAGGTAATTCATAAAGTTTTCTTCACAGGCTTTATCAAATCCATATTATAAAAGAGGCTCTCTCTGGGCATAACCTATCAAAGTAAGAAGGGCATTGTGGAAAAGATGAAAAATAGTAGCAAAAATCACCATTAAATGCCAACAAGTGAAATGGTCTCTTGCACCCAAGTGCATGAATCCACTCATACATTCTCTCTTTCTCTCTCTCTATCCCCCCCTCAGAAAACCAAATCACTTCTCAAAATTAAAGGAAATGTAGTGTGTATATACATATATATACATATATATGTATACATATATATGTATATATATGTATATACACACACATATACACAAAGGAGTACTACTCAGACATTAAGAAGAACGGCTTTATGACATCTGACAGTAAATGGATGGATCTAGAGACTATCATGCTAACTAAAATAAGTCAATCCCCAAAAAACCAAAGGTTGAATGTTTTCTCTGATTTGTAGATGCTAACCCACAATGGGGGCGGGAGTTGGAATAAAAGTTCAGTAAATTAGACAAAGAGGAATGACGGGAAGGGAGGGCGAATAGGAAAAGGAAAGACAGTGGAATGAATCTGACATAATTTTCCTATGTACATATGTGAATACACCACAGTGAATCCCACCTTTGTGTATATCCAGAAGAAGGGGGTCCTAATTAGAGTAAGATACATTCCATGCTTGTATAATTATATAAAAATAGATTCTACTGTCATGTATAATTAAAAAGGACCAATAAAAAAATAAAAAATTAAATTACAAACCCAATAGGCAGAGACCTAAGTGGAGAGAAGTTAAGCACCAAGAAGACTACATATTATGGTCTATGAGAAGACAAAACTCATATAACTTAACATGCACACAATTCAAAGTATTTTATTGTTTCAAAAGCCTTCTGAATAATAAAACCTTTCTGGAAGATTAATACCTGACAATGTGAGAATACATGCATGGAACACTATATTAACTGAACTAAAAGGTCACTTCACAGATAAAGTTCTTGGCATGATTTTGGAGTTTTGAATTAAATCCCTACTTTTTATTTTAGAAATAGAAATTTCAACTAATTACCTCTTTTCTTCAACATTACTCAGTTTTGTCACATTTATAAGGATTTTAAAAGATTTGCTTTTATCATTTGGCATCTTTGAAAATTCTCTATCACTGCTAGTTGGCAATTGACTGTAGTTGGCATTGTCTCTCAACATGAAAAACAAAATCATTATGGGAAATATCCAAATCAACCAAAGGATTGCCATGAGTCTAGGATGGTTTTTGTATCTTTTGGAGACTTTGGTGAGGGACTTTTTTAAAAAAAAATCACAGTTAAATATATATTCCCATGCATATAGAGACTCATTATGTTTCAAAAATAGTGATTACTAATGAACAAAGAAACATTATAAAGAAATTTTGATAAGAACCTAAAAATGAATATTCAGGAATTAATACTTCAAAAAAAATCTAGCTAATAATTTTCCAGGTTGTCCTTTTTATAATCAAATAAGAGAGAGAATAGCATACTAGCAAAGAATCATATCTGTCAATTAGGAACTGTGTGACTTTTATCTACTTTCCAATTTATTACAAATTATTTAACCTCTGAGATCCAGTTCCCTTACATGTAAAATGGTGATTTTAATAGTACTCATCTGCATTTGAACAATGGGTTTTGTGAGGATTAAATGGAGATATGCATATAAAGTACTTGATAACAAAAGCACAGGAAATGCTAAATGAATGGCACTTAATCAGCTATGAGCATACTGTACACTTTCATCTTTCCACAAAGGTCAGTCATAGCCCCACATATCATTAGCAGCTGGGAATTGAAAGCCAAAGTTCTAACTAAACAAGACAGTATATCTTCCTTCAGTCACATCTGTCAACATTAAGGTTTATGAGACCAATTGTAACTCTGTGCCAGGAGTGAATGATTAGAAAACATTAAGAACATGTATAGAGCATGCATAAAAATGTTAAAAAAAAAATCAGAAACACTACATATATTTGGGAACTTTTTTTTTAACAAGTTGTTTTACAGATTTTTCTCGTCCTTAATCTTGGAACATCCCTCCCCTGGCCTACGTCCCCATATGGACATATACAAGACCACATTTTATAATAAGGGTAAAGTGCCAGATACCCCTTGGATCAGATGCTAAGGACATGTCTGTCCTCCATAGGGAAAAACAGCCAGGTGACCAGCCCTGGATTTATCTCAGTGGATCCCAGATCTCATCTTTCCCAGGAGAGAACACAGGTCACCAACATTCGCAATTCTGGAGACTACAATCTATTTGGTTCATGCTTGAGTAATCAATCAGGAAACACTGTCATCTTCTGTCTACTGATATCCTAAGAGAAACAAAGTAACTTAACTTACCCGGAAGTAGTCACTGCATGCTGCTAGGACTGCCTTATGAGCATGGAATTTCTGTTCCTCAGCAATCAAGGTGACATCGCAGAGGATGCCATCACTTCTCTGCTGATTCAATGCTGCCAGGACGCTGTCATTGTGAGATTCTGAGTGGCAGAGCCTCTGGCCTGTCAGCATTTCTTGAATACTACAAAGGAGAACAATCAAGTCAACCTTTTTTCTCTCACCAGCCCTGCTTCCTGGACGCTATTCCATCCTTCCATCTGACGGAGGGAACTTGGATTTCAGTGCACTGAGTTTGACCCTCATGTTCATACATTTTTTTAATCTCCTCTGTGCTATGTTTTTTTTAAATATTTTTTTTAGTTGTAGTTGGACACAATCCCTTTATTTACATTTATTTTTATGTACTGCTAATAGGCTAATAGAGCACATGCTAGGCAAATGCTCCACCACTGAGCCATAACCCCAGCCCTGTGCTATGTCCTCGTTCTCTTTCCTCTGATTCTCTCCCTTGCCCCATCAGGACCTCTTTCTCTCTCCTACTAGTGCCCCTCTTTCTGAGTTTGTGTTTATGTGTGTTCATCTGTGTCTTTCTCCAGCTTTGTAACTTACCATGTCTCCCCATAGGACACAATAAATACTTCATTAAAAAATGCAGGAAACTGAGCAAATGCTGATTAGGGAAAAAAGAGCTACGAGTGTCCACTCCATGTAAAAGGCAAATAAATCATTGCAGATTATTGAATTTAGAAAAGTATGCATCATCAGGAAAACATCAAAATGAATACTTTTTGGTTTGTCTTTATATTTTTTGCAACACTGGGTATTGAACCCAGAGGCACTTTACCACTAAGCTACAATGCCAGCCCCCCCTTTTTTTCCTTTTTATTATGAAATACAGTCTTGCTAAATTGCTGAGACTGGCCTTGAACTTGTGATCCTCCTGCCTCAGTCTCCCGAGTTGTTGTGATTACAGGCAATCACCACCACGCCCAGCCAAGATGCTTTTGTAAATGAAAATTTTAAAAATTAAAGTTTAGTTCTGTTCAGCCTGTGCACCAGTTACCTGGTACATTACATGAAGCACAAAGTACCACCTTAAAATTAACCAAATGCTTTCTGTGAAATGCTGGAGTGTAGTTAGTAAGCTCTATTGGATATTTTCAACTGGAAAGCCTCAAAATGTCAGAACTGTGGAAAGAGAATAACTTGACAGAAGGCAATGATATAGGAAGCTCTTGTGGGAAGGTGGGTAGATTGTTTTCAGTTGAAATGTGGCAGTGAGTTTTGAAATGGTGACTGTCACTGAACATTCATCTAGTGGCTCTAACTGTAGGCAGACTTAAAATCAGTAATTTTCATTTTTATAAGTTTCTATGTAAAGCCTAGAATGAAGATTAATTAGCATCATTCAGTTAAAGAAATGAGAAAACAGAATAGTAACAGAAAAATTATAACAGCTAAGTACAGCTTTAGGAAGTCTTTGAAAAATCTTTCCTAAAAGGATGACACTTTAATGTATTTAACAAACACACAATGCTTATACCATGTTCAGTGAATTCTTCTTAATGATTTATAATTATTAATTCATTCAACTTTCATATTAGCCCTAGGATACAGGAAGTATTATTAGCTCTGTTTTATAGCCGAGAAAATCAAAAGTCCAACAGCAGGCATTTTGAGAACATAACACTGCGAGTTATTCTTTCTTTTGCTTAAAAAAATAATCTATGAAGAAGATCTCCAAAGTTGCCTGAGTGGGACAAAAGTCACAAAAGTCCTGAATAATTTTATATTTATATTACATATAATAATCTGAAAATCAACCCTTTAGAATAATATACATGCACATAATAACATGAGATAATAATTGTTTGAATCATGCTTTAAAAACATTAATTTTTGTGCTGTGACTTCAGGTTTTGGAGTAGAAGACAGATTTTCATTATTGTAACCTTAGAAAATGTATTTGAAACTTTCATGATTTTTCCCCTCTTTCTATCATCTTATATGCTAAATAAATGGATTTTTGAAATTTCACTTGCAATGGAACAGAACATATTAAAATAATTTCCTTAAAATGTTTCCTTACTCATTTTCCAAATATAGTGCCACAATTCATGTCCTTATTATTAAGCCTAAATCAGTATTTCCTTTTCAGATATCTGTTGAAAGTAAATAAATCTTGCCAGGAAAAGAGCAGCTGTAAAATGAAATTTGGCAAAGAATAAAGGACTCCACTTTGAAACAATAGTAATGCTGTACAATTTCACAGGATCATTCAGCTTGGCTTGAAATAGTCAAGCTTAAAGAAAATAACAAGCTAAATATTTAAGACAACACTTGGCACAAGATCCCAAATATTTTGGAACCAATATGTTAGAAATCCTTAAAAGCAGAAACAAATACTCCAACATTTGGCAAGAAATAAAGGCCCACTAATCAACAAGTCATTATTGTATTCTGAAAGTAACTTCCCATCCAACTCTCAGATGTAAATCTGCAAGACTTCAGCCCTCCAATGTTAAGGAATATATGGCCAATGAACACTGCGACAGGTCCACTTTACCAAGTAATAAACATAAACCAGGGAGGAGAGGAATCAAAGACTGCAATATACCATGTTTAATTGAGATGAGGAGCCGACACACACCTGCAATCAGCTTTGTCAGCATCTATAACATACCGAATTAGCAAACTACACCTTCCAATTTAGACGAATGTCAATTTACTCTTTGGGAAACAAAAAGAAAAAAAGAAACAACACATATCCTAGAACTTCCTAATTTCTGGAAAAATACATAAAGGAGCAACTATGTTTCTCAAGGGAACACAGATTTGAGTGTCTTCCTAAAACTAAGAAAAATGTTCCATGGAGGAAATGTTGCCACCTTGGAATTCACAGGTAGTGCTGTGGCCTGCCTTATCCAAAGAAACTCCAATGACCTTTTCTACCAGGATCCAAGGAATTGCACTGTCCAACACGATAGCCACTTGCCACATGTAGCTCCACATGTGGATCACAAATTGAAATGTGATGTAAGTGTAAAATCTATACAGGATGTCAAAGATGGTATGAAAAAAGAATGCAAAGTATTTCATTAATATTTTAATATTCATTACATGTTTAAATTATTATAGTTTGGGCATATTTGGGTTATATACAGTGTATCATTAACATTAGTTTGACCTGTTTCTTTTTACCATTTTTTTTCTAATGTGACTACTTCAACTTATATATGCTTCCTCTCTGTTGGGCAGTTCCTAGTAAATTATGTTCCCTACTTCTTTTCACATGAACCCTACTAGGACTTCAGGTGACCTCAATCAGGCTGCCAAGGGAGATGGCTATTCCTATATCTCCAGGGCTGAACCTGGACCCTGATGAAACAGTGAGAAGCCTAGACTCCCTGAGCAGAAGATTGCTTTTTAGTAACATCAGGGAGCAACCACTTGATCAACCATATGTCAGCATCAGTAATGGGGAGATTAATAAATGAGGTCTTAGGGAATAGGACTATTCATGACTTTAAGCCTGTAACTTTCATTCTTGGATGGATGGCAAAAACTGATAAATTGAATGCAGAGCACGAAGTTCATAACAGTGTACACCCTACTCACAGCAAGTCACTGCATCAGTGCAAGTCACTACCTTCATTTGGAAAGGTAATATTTTTGATCACAGAAATCCCACTGGGTTTCATTTTCATAGAATAAAGTTTGACTGAATTCAATCAGTTTTTAAGATACAAATTCCAAAATGGCTTTGTGGTTTTAAACATCTTCATTTCACACTTCAAAATTTGACTGAATTTCTATATCAGTGTTTGCCTATTACTTATATATACAAGAATATGCGAGTAGTCTTCAAGAAAGGATCCCAATAAGATATTATACTCTTATGATGTCAAAGATAGCCAAGCAGCATAAATAGCCTAATTCCTTTCTTTTTCTTTACATAAAGAATTTTATTTATTTAAGTGGGAAGGCTGCTAAAAGTAATAGAACTTCATCTCACTTTTCTATGAAACACTTCATAAATTTTTAAAATTTTATGATTGATAAGAATGGCCATTATAATAAGCAAAGGCAATATACATGGAGAATGATTATGAATGAAGAATAAGAATGATTATGAATGAAGAATAAGCAGAAATGAACTTAATTGTAAATGAATAGTTTTGTATCGTACCTCACTTCATTTACCCCACAAATATTTATTCAGCTTATAGGTAGCAAGGATAAAACACTGAGCAAACCAGATGTGGCAGCAGCCCCTGTGGAACACTCAGTTTAGTTGGGCAGCTATACATTAATGAAGCAATCTGGCTTTCCTGAAGAAGTGATCCTTGAAGTGCAAGCTAAAGGATATAATAAATTACCCTGGTAAGAAGATGAGAGGAGGTGTTTCAGGCAGAAGAACAGCAATGCTATGATCCTGTGGAATGGGGGAGAATGGCCCCTACACAGTGTCTACAGATGGTTAATGGCTAGAACCCTGAGAAAAAGGGGAGGGCCTGGTACAGGAGAGGCAAGAGCAGCAGAGGCTAGAGCCCACTCTTGCAGGATGTCTTGGTCAGGTTATCCTAAAAGCCATGGGAAGTCACAGAAAAGATCACTCAAGCTGCAGTACCAAAAGCAGACAGGGAGACGGCTAGATGAGAGCAGTTCTGGACTGCAGCTATAGGTTTGGACGACTTATGGACTTGGACTGGAGCCTGGGAATAGAGTTCCAGATGAATGGGTTTGAAAGCTATTAAGAGAGAAATAGAGGCCTTGGTGGTAGACTAAATATGGAGGTGGGAAGGAAGGAGGTCACCATGAAGATGCCCACATTTCTGTTGTATATCAATTCCCAGTGAAAAGGGATCTGAACTGCAGAGAAGATGATAAATTTGGTTGGGACATGTTACGCTTGCGTGGTCCTTAAGACTCCCAAGTGCAGATATCAAATATGTAGTTTGATTCATGGATCTTGAGCTCAGAAAGAAGTCTTGGCTAGAGATATAATCTATGACTCATTTGCACAGAGGAATAGCAGAAGCACAACTGTCTCAAGAACACACTTTAGAGCCAACAAAGTTCACCAAGAAAACAAGAAAGATGGGATTTAAAGCACAGAAGCAAGATTGGGCTTAGTTGTGGGACAGGATTGACGCTTAAATAGCAGGGAATAAATAGGTAGCCCACAAACACATACTAAATCTCTGGGATTTTTTTTTCTTTTTTGCTTATTGAATGTAAAGATTTTGTGAACTGTTCTCCAATGGACAATGTAGGCATGGAATACAGATAGTTGGGTTCATCTGGATAGGAATTTTTTCAGACAAATGAATGAAAAATACCAGGAATGCAAGAAATTAAGGATTTAGCAAGGGTGATAGCATATAACTGGTTAGGAAGGGAAAGGAGAGGCTGGGATTGTAGCTCAGTGGCAGAGTGCTTGCCTAGCACATATGAGGCACTGGGTTCAATCCTCAGCACCACATAAAAATAATAAATAAAATAGAGCTATTGTTTCCATCTACAACTAAAATTAAAAAAAAAAGAAGGGAAATGGGGAGAAGAAAGGTTTGATTGGGGATAGAAAGTAGGAAAGCCAGTAGATGAGACAGTGCAGTGAGATCACAATGCAGTCCTAATGGGGATAAATAAATCAGCAAGCCAGGAGAGGAGGTTCTGGAAGAGTAAAGTGGTTGGTATTTCAGAAATGAAGCAATTACCGCAGATGACAAGGCCCAAGGTGTGACCACGGGAATGGGTGGCTCAGTGGAAGGAGAAGAAGATCTTAGGAGATAAGCAGGTTGAAGGTCCCAGGACCATGAAACTGGAAAGATCTTCCATGCTGACACTGAGGATCCTGAAAGGTTATAAGCCAGGTTATACGGTTATAAGACTACAAGCCAGGTGCCAACATTCTCAATTAATAAGGGAAAACAACCTTGACTAAAGCTAGGAAGAGGAGAGAATAAGAGAACTGAAGAGTAATACCTTTAAAACAACACGTCTTTGTTGTGGTCTTCCTGAACAACTACTCTAAGGACTAATGATCTAGGAACAAAGTCATGTCCCAGGATGAGAACAATCTCTCCATCCATCCTTGAAATACATGGGACGTGAGGAAATAGATAACACTTCCACTTGAGAGAGCTATAAGAAAAGTGGTCCTCAGAGGAGGACAGGTCTCAGTGAAGTCAGGAGGTAAACAGAGCTTTTGGAATGAGGGACTTTGATACAGCAGAGCATTTGGTCATGTTGCAACAGCTCTACCTGGCATGGTAGAGTAGTAAGAGGTGGGAAGGGAGGATTCTGGGTCAAAGCAGAGCAGGAAAGAACATTATAGAGATGACATGTTGTACTGTAGACACAAGTGATGCTAGAATAGGCATTGATTAAGAAAAACGGATGGCAAACTGAAAGTAAACATAATTTTGAGAATGCACACTGATCCTGGTAGCCAGAAATAAATGCCTCGGCTGAGGTGTGGTAGACAGATAACCACAGTCCCTGTGCACTATATGGGTCAGATACTAGATACAGGCAGGGTTTCTCAGTTGCAATATTACTGACATTTTGAGCTAGGATGGTTTTTGCGGTGGGGAATTGTCTTATACACTGTATGATGTTTAACAGAATTCCTGGCCTCTACTTACTAAATGCCAATCACACCCCCACTCCTGGAGACAACCCAAAATGTTGCCAGATATTGCACAATATACCCTCACTGAGCAAAACTGAACAAGCACAACAGACTCACGTGGAAAGAGTGGAGGCATTATACTTGCTATAGCAATGCCAGCATTTCTGAATACACTCTTTTGAACTAGTCATCTTTAATAACTTCAGAGTCATGGAAAAAAGCTGGTCTCATTATTTAATAGGCATGCCCAATTCTGAATATTAAAACACGTACTCCCCATGTTTATCACGTCTCTTATTCTTTTTGACTATTTCCTTGAGGACGATGAAGATCTGCCTGCCATGAGAATATTCAGATGAATGCCAGGTGCTCTCTCGGCTCCTACTATTTCTGGAACATGCTAAGCTGCTCCCTCAGTCCTCCAGATCTCAGGGCACAGAGCACTTCCTCAGGAAGGCACTTTCTTACTGTATTTATCCTCTACTTTTCCTTCAGAGCATTTTTCACAACTGTATTTGTTGGATTGTTGCTGGTGTGATTATTTAATATCTATTTCTCCCATAGAATCTCCATTTCATGAGGGCAGGAACCTTATTTGTTTTACTCATAGCTAGGTCCTCTGAACCAGGTAGTGCTTGGCTCAATAAGTACCTATTAAATAAGTGAATTATTAAAGGAGAATGCTATCAAGATTTTGAGGGTAAGCATTGTACTCCACAAAGTGATTGCTTTAAAGGGGACGATATTCATATATGTGTACAGTTTTCTGAATTGTTTAAAAAAATCGTATACCTTTATAGTGGTATACCTTTTGCTTGAGGGAGGTTAGTATTCCAAAGAAAAAAAGAAAAAAGTAATAGCATTCAAAGAGCCATGAAATTTCTTTAGGTTTGACTAACAACTAGGTAATAGTGTTTAATCCTATGCCACCATACAAAAATCACAAATGCTCTGACTGGCTAGTTTATTCCTTCAAATATGTGTTCAGCCTCTGCTTTGTGCTTGATTTGGAATGTGCAGTGTGACCATTTCAGGCTCAATAGATGAAGCAAGGATGTCACCCTATAAGTGTGTACCTGAGGCAGCGTTCGGACGGCATTCTCTAGCTGGGCTCCTCAGGGTCTCAGTCTTAGAAGTTTGCAGAGGAATCAGCAAGCATTCCAGCTGGATAAAAAGATAAGAAAGAAGAGCATATTGAGCTAAATGCAGAAAAGCACATTCTGGGTCTTCCTGATGCTAAAGTATTAGAGTCCTAAGGAGATAGGCAGGAAAGTTCCATTGTTGACATGTAATGTTCTAATACCATGCTCTCTTAACATGCAATGGTTCTAGATGTCTTGAGATGTTTAAGCTTTTTCACACTATCCAAGGACTAGAAAGTCAAATATATTTGAGAATCAATAATATTTAATTAAAGATTGAAATACAAAATAAAACATCAGATGGCCAAGGGGAAAAAACTGATTTGATAAAAGAAATTTAGGATGATCTAAGTCACTGATACTAGTTGACTTGTCCTTCATAGAGATTTTACTTCCAAACATGATTAATGAAATTAAGTTAAATCAAGTACTTCTTGGCTAAGTGTTTACAGAAAGATGATTTTCTATTCAAGAAACAGATTTCTGAAAACTAGATGAAAAAATTACATAAAGAGGATGAAAATTAGCAGGAAATGAAGACTGGATTCTTACAGGATTAGCATAATTGAAATATGTAACAGGAAGCAGTTGTCAGGCTTTAAATGGCTCCTCAGCTATATACATTTATTCATTTACTTCTTGCTCCCACCCTTGTCTTGGTTTTAAATCACTGATATATCTCTAAACAGAAAAATAATTATTTAAACAGTCTGGGACCTGGTTCATGATGACACTTCACAGCTCTCACTAGAGGGTCTAACTCCCATTTTCTAATACACCCAAGCAGCAAAATTAATTGCAATCTGGATAAGTTAAAGAGGCTTCCTTCTGTCTCAATTTTATTTTGAAAAGCAAAAACAGGGTGAAAATGCCTATGAAAGGAATATGCTAAACCATTCCTATTTCCACTGATTTGTATAAAAAAGAGAGCTACAATTTGCAATCTGACTAAAATACAGGATGTGTTATATTGGATAGAAACCCTCAATTGGTATGATTGTATTTCATTGTTACTAATTCAAACATTTTTTATACAATTGTATCTTTTAATTCTTATTTTCTTTTTTTAATTATGGAAGACAGGATATCTATACTTCCATTTATTTCTAATGTAAGTTTTTATAAACCTAATTTATCAAATTAGTCATTTTTAATTGATTCATTATGAGTAAGCAGCACAGGTGGTCAGAATGATTCTAGGCACATTGTTTAATTAGCTGAGACACTGGCTTAGCAACCCACTGATACTAGTTTCCTTTCAGAATCCAGGTTATAAACTCAAGGCTATGATATCCTAACACAAACAGTAACATAGATAGCACTTGAGCTTTAAAACTGCAAAGAATATCTTTTATTGCAGGGAGGTGAAAAAGCTTAATCTATCCAAAAGCCCAATGTTTTGAAAACACTCCCAATAATCAGGTAAATGGAGAATACAAATCATAAAAGTTATGTAATTCACAATTAAAGGACAAATCTAACTTGGTATTTTTCAAACATTTCAAACATGATCATTGAAAATTATAAAATAAATTCCCTTCTATAGACACTGTTTGGAGATCAACTCACTAAATTATCTCTTCTCAAAATTATCTACTAATAATCTGCTATATCTGCAAAGCTTAATGAAATGGATATCCCTTTAAAGGTGAGTCAAAATGAGCTATGAAATCACCATTAAAATATTTTTCTTATTATTTATTATTTGTTCTATACATTATTTACTATTTAATTGGATTGAAGTTAAATTTGTGGACAAATATAGTGTACAGTATGGCTGGCTGTCAGCACCAGCCATTAAGACCTATTCTCCCTCAGCTACTAGCTTCCTTGCACTTTTTCTTTTCTTTCTTTTTTCCTCTTTTGGGTACTGGGAATTGAACTCAAGGGCACTTGACCACTGAGCCACATCCCCAGTCCTATTTTGTATTTTATTTAGAGACAGGGTGTCACTGAGTTGCTTAGTGCCTCACTTTTGCTGAGGCTGGTTTTGAACTTGTGATCCTCCTGCCTCAGCCTCCTGAGATACTGTGATTACAGGCATGCACCACCGTGCCCAGTGCACCTTGCACTTTTTCACATGTCTGGAATGTGGATTCCTTCCTAATCCAAGATTCTCAATTCTTCCCCTGAGCTCAGGGAGATATAGGATATTCCCTGTCTTTCCCCTGCCCAGAATCCATAACTGGATTCAAAGCTAGGCCAGAATGGCATGGTGGAGCACTGGAGATACAAGGGCTAGAGTTGCTCTCCAGATACCCAGCTCTGAGGCCTGCTAACGCAACACCAGAAACATTAACCACATTTATCACAAACCCTAAGGGGAGTGCTAGGTGGAGTTGGCAGGACGGGGTACAGCTCTTTTTCTGTGAATTGAGAGTGATCACCTCGGAGGTCTCTTTCAACCGTGGTCACCTACAACTTTGTGAGCCCATTGACAACACAAAGATTCTCTCCTTGACCCAACTCCAGTCAGACTCCTCTCAGCTTTTCTTTTTTTTTTTCCCCAAGTAGGCCTTGCCTTTGGTCATCTCTTGAGGAACTTGTACTCAACCACCAAATAAATTAAAATAATACTTTAGTGAACATATTTTAGTGAACACAGAATTTATTCTCTGAATATTGTGTCTCTGAATATTAAAGGTAGCTATAAAATAGTTAAGAAAGTGTATGTTACATTTTTCAGTATCACTCCATGAGAATCTTAGCTCAGTTTAAGGAACTCAAGAAGGAAGGAGGAGGTTTTTCTCTGCAGCGTAGCTACTTTAAAGGGACAGGCAGGGAAGGATACCAGAATATGCCATTCTAAAATATAGCTCTTCCACTAATGGCCATTTGAGAGTTAGTCGCTGCAGGAAAAGCTCTAACAGTACACACGTTTTCCTTTTGTAAAGGGAATTTCCATTTATAAAAGACTGATGTGTCATGGGATCTCAATAAATATCAATGTGCATCTTTTATGATCATATATACAAATATGAATTCCATTGAGATTTGCTCAGGTGACAGGTATGTGGATTGATTTTTACTTACGTTTTACTTTTTGCCAATGTAATTAACATGACAAATACTATCCTTTTTAATATCTTATTAAACCATTATAGTGTGAAAGGAGGAGAAAAAAGCAAACGTCCTCTAGGTTTTGATGACATTCAGAGAAAGCAGCACCAGAAAGACTAACCAGGTTAAGATGATTAAGAAACATAGGACACTAAAGTTAAGCTATGAATTGGATACCAAGCCTACCAACATATAGGAAAACTGGTTTATTCTTGTTATCATATATTACTAATAAGTGTTTTAGTATTATAATCCTTAAAATAATACCAAATGATTTATCAAAGAAGTACTTATTCCTGGTATCTATAATTTAGTAATTAAAGGGAATGATCACCAGATATTAAGCAAGCAGAAGTAAAATACAAAACATACAGAAGCGATATATTGAAAGAGTCCAGAGTTATTTATTTATTTATTTATTTATTTATTTATTTATTTATTTATTGTACCAGGGATTGAACCTAGGGTCACTTAACCGCTAAGCTACATTCCTGGTCCTTTTTATTTTTATTTTTTTTTAATATTTTTTAGTTGTCAATGGGCCTTTACATTTTCTTTATTTATATGTGCTGCTGAGAATCGAACCCAGTGCCTCACACATACTAGGCAAGCACTCTACCACAAAGCCACAACCTCAACCCCACTTTTTATTTTTTATTTTGAGGCAGGGCCTCACTTAAATTGCGGAGGCTAGCCTCACACTTGCAATCCTCATGCCTCAGCTTCTTGAGTTGCTGGGATTACAGGCATGTGCCACCATGCCAAACAAGTTTAGAGACTTTTGTGCCTATAAATTGTGTCTATAAATTATAGACATAGGTCATGACCACAAAACCTAGCCACATTAGATAATTTTCCAATGTACTCAAGGACTTCCTGATTCCAATTCAATAACAAATTAATATGCCTTGAAGGGAAATATTGCATCTAAGCATAAAGCATATTGAGATATGTGCAATGGTGCCAGTCATTATTTTGTTTATGTATCACATGAGATGATAATTTAACTCTAGGATTTCTGTTTATCACATGAAGTGGTACGTTTTTAACATCAAGATATTAGCATGTGATGCAAATATTCAAGGGTACCTCACTAGCCTACTTTCCTGTACAGAATATGCATTACTGAATATTAACAAGGATGCTTTCCATTTCAGAGATTGAAAATACCCAGGTTCTTCCTCCAAATAAAAAAGAACTGAGGGCTTAACTGTCACAGGAAAAGTCCAGTGTGTGATCAAAAGCACAATTTGCTACCTCAATAGAAATTTAGGCCCAAAGAGCAAAATTGCCCCATTCTTACTTCCAAAACCCTACAACTCTTTTCATATAGAAAAGACTTGATTATTTGGTCAGGAGTGGTGGTACATACCTGCAATCCCAGTGACTTGGGAGGCTGAGGAAGGAGGAATAGTGGAATGAGCCCAGAATCAGCAAATTAGTGAGACCCTGTCTCAACATAAAAAATACAAAGGGGTGGGAATGCAGCTCAGTGGTTAAGTAACCAGGTTCAATCCCCAGTATCAAAAAAAAAAAAAAAACTTGATTATTCAGAACATACTCCCTGAGATTATAACCTTGAAGCTTTCCTATAAAATAACTGATATTAAAAGTTTTAACTAAAAAATATTGGAAACAATAACCATTTCACCTGCTGTCATGAATAAAATGCACCTTGACCTGTATTATAGTAAATGGTGTTTTAAATGAATGAACTACTTTAATCCTCAGAACTTGATGTAGGAAAGAATATTATTTTCACTTTGTTGGTAAAAGATCTGGGGGTAAGCAATTCTCCAAAAGTCACAGAACTAAGAATTGGTACATCAAAGATCAAAACCTGGTCTGTTGGAACCAATGTTTTTCACTTTATGCTGGATTACATCCTGATAAAACCACTGAAAGCTGAAAATATCTTAAGTTGAAAATGCATTTAGGAAACTTAACCTACTACACCCTAGCGTAGCAACTGCAGAGTAATGACTGCTCACCCTCCTGCATCCATGGATGACTGAGAGCTGCAACCTGGCTTCATGAAAGTATGCTATAGTATATCACTAGCCTGGGAAAATATCATAATTCGAAATACAGTTTCTGCTAAGTGTGCATCCCTTTCATGACATAGCTAAATCAAAAAATGTAAATTGAACAACTGTTTAGCAGCAATAATCTGTACTCTTGAATTGTTCTGCACTAATCCCACGTTTTATTAAAGTCATAAAACTACTATTTTCAAAGACATCTAAAATAAAAAAAAAGGCTATGTTAAAATTAAAGAAGAAATGTAGTTAATGAGTTCTTAATATTATAAGACACAAATATATACATTTTGATATACTAAGTATTTCTTAAAACCCTACGAGAAAGGGAAAAGAAACAAAAAGAAAAAGAGTAAATATCTCTTGCAAATGGAATTCACTAAAGGGTGCTGGAATACACAACCAATTTTTGTTGTCCCAGCACAATAATTCCAAACAAATAAATATCTATAATAAGAAGAGAACAAACTTTTACAAAATTATGCAGTACACTGAATCACACAGCAAAGTGTCAGTCCTCTCCACTATTCTATTTCACATTTTACATATTTGAAAGCACCTAGAATGGTTCTTGGTACACAGTGTCACACAGTGAACATTAGTTTGATTCTGTTTTCCCATCACCTGGATGGAAATTTTGAGGGCACACTTGTCAACAGTGTATTTAAGATTAAAAGCTGGAAGAGAAGCTGAACAGGTTGGATGGCACAGTTAGCCCCAGGGAGAATCTGATAAGATGAAGTTAACAGGACTTAAAAATATTGCTGTATTTCAATTTTTTAAATTATCAAAATGAAGGAGACATAACAGTCACATGAGATTTAAAAAAAAACACAGCCCTAGGTTTTTAAAAAAATCATTTGTACAATTATACATAGTAGTCAAAAGAGTATAAGACAGAATTCACTAATATTCTCAATATATAAAGCATTATATATAAATAAGATGAACTATTCCATAGAAAATAATGGAGAAAGAGCATAGACAGGTAAATTATCAAAGAAGAAATATAAAAGAACAATCTACATTTGCTCAACCTGCTTAGTACTAACAATTACAAATAAATCAACAAAAACATGCCAGTTCCTTCCAAAGGAGCAAGGAAAACAACACTCTCATACATGCCCACAGGAATTTAAATTGGTAGAGGGCAAAGCCCTTAAAATATGCAAACCCTTAACCTAGACATGCTATATCTAGAAATACACCCTATAACAATAATCAGATAAGTGTGCATAGGTATAGATACAAGAAGTTTTACTGGAATGTTGTTTATTCAAGCAAAAAACAAAAGTAATCAATATACGAGGGGATGAGTTAAATAATGTATGTCCTTCAATGAAAAACCAAGCAGTAACCAACCAGCAAAATGAGAAGGCAGATAAATATTTGAAAAAATTTCTACATTTTTTAAGAGAAAACATCACAGTAATAAAACAAAATATATTGTATTCAGTAAAAACACTTCTATAAGAATACATGATTAACATCTTGTGATATATATATAGTATTAAAGATTGAACCCAGAGGCACTTAACCACTGAGCAACAATCCCACCCTATTTTATTTTTTTATATAAATGAAATGGTCTCAGTAAGTTGCTTAGAGCTTTGCTAAGTTGCTGAGGCTAGCCTTGAATTTGTGATTCTCCTGCTCAGCCTCCCAATCCACTGGAATTACAGGTGTGGGCCACTGTGCCCAGCATGAAAATATTTTTTTAATTTTGAATATCTGTATTTACCAATGTTTCTACAATGAACATATGCTTTGTTCACAATTTAGAATAAGAATAAAAAAGAAAAGGAGCCTTTGATCTACATCCTGAATCGAGCACTTACCAGTCATACAACCTTAGTCAAATTGGTTTGTAACCTTCAGATACAAAACTGATACAATGATAAATTATACCCCTCAGGGTCAGTAGGAGGATAAAACTAAGAGTAAAAGCCCTTTTAAAGTGAAAAGTGCTTCATAAACATTAGTTATTATTACTAGCTGACAAAACATTCAATAAAAGACAATCGTATAAAGAAACGAGGAGGAAAACCTGACAGACTCTCAGATGACATTAAGTGTGAGGGAAATGGGAGTCCCCTACCTGCCCAGGTCATATTACACACACACACACACACACAATTTATTTTCTGAGGTTTGTTGAATCCATGGATGTAGAACCCCTCAGATATGGAACACCAACTGTAATTCGTGGAAAGACACACAAGAAGTGATGAAACCAGGCTTCAAATGTAGCAGAACTGCCCTCAGCATCCACACTCTGAACCACAGCTAACACTAAAAAGGGAATATATTCCAAGATTCAGTTACACTCTAAGGTGCTGAAGACCTGGGACCAAAGGTTTCAGGAACCTAGTTACCATGCTAGGAGGACTAAGGCAACACCAACTCAATACAAAGGACATTTTCAATAATCTAAAGTGTTCAAAGACTATGTAAGCTAACACCTCCATTACTGGAAGTAAAAAATAGGGCAGTGGAACACTCAGGGTTATTAGAAAGAAAGCTCAAAGGCCTCTAGGTCTGTCTGATTCACAGAATCTAACACCAGAGAATCAGGACCTGTAGCCACCACTTTCTGGTATTTTGCAGAGGCCCCAGTTATGGGCTGAACTATATCCTCCCCAAATTCATATGTCAAGTTCCTAAACCTCCAATATCTCAGTGACTATGTTTGGAGATAAGGCCTCTAAAGAGGCAATTAAGCTAAAAAAAGGTCACAGGAGTGGACCCTAATCTAATATGGCTAGTGTCCTTTAAGAAAAGATTAGGACATACACAAATACAGTTCAAAAACGTGAAGACCCAGGGAGAAGGTAGCCATCTACAAGCTAAGGAGAGGGATCTCAGAAGATAGCTAGACTGTGGAACCAACCTAGATGCCCTTCAACAGATGAATGGGTAAGGAAGCTGTGGTATATACATACAATGGAATACTACTCAGCCATACGGAAGAATACTATTATGGCATTTGCAGATAAATGGATGGAATTGGAGAATATCATGCTAAGTGAAATAAGCCAATCCCCAAAAACCAAAGGCTGAATGTTTTTCCTGATAAGTGAATGATGATGATATATATAATGGGGGGGGGGGGGGGGGGTGAGAGAAGAATGGAGGACCTTTAGATTATGAAGAGGGAAATGAGAGGGGGGGCAGGGTATAAAAAATGGTGGAATGAGACAGACATCATTACCCTATGTACATGTATGATTACATGAATGGCATGAATGTACATCATGCACAACCATAGAAATGAAAAGTTGTACCCCATGTGTATACAATGAATCAAAATGAAGTCTGTAAAAATTTTTAAAAATATCAACTTTGCTAACATTTTGGTCTCAAACTCCAGAATTGTGAGAAAATAAATTTCTTTTGGTTAAGCCACCCAGGCTATGATATTTGTTATGGCAGCCCTAGTAAACCAATGCATTCCCCAAAGACAGGGTACATCCACCCTGAGGATAAAAAGGACATTTGGGGTCCTCTTCTCAGGCTGCCCTCCTGGCATCACTTTGCTACATGGTTAAAATTGGCCTGATCTCTAGTCACTGCTAACAGGTCCCTCCAGTTTCTTCCTTACTTTGGCTCAGTGGTTGTGTGAGGCCCACTGATCACAATGCCTTCTGGTCTGGGACAAACTGTGCTCTGCCCAAAATTAGGCTGCAGGTGACTCTGAAAAACTGCTGACTTAATTTAAGAGTCTCCTAAGACAGCTGTCTTTTCACTGCTTCCCCACTTACAGCATGTGGTGTCTGCCTTCACTTTCCTAATCAGTGTTTACCTTCCTTCAGGTGCTAAACTCCACTGTTCTTCAAGGAAGTTCCCTCCAGGAAGTTTCTTGGACTCCTGCACAGTTAGTTTGCTTCACCAGAGCCCTCTCCTTCCTGGCACGCAGGGGAACTCTGGGGATATAAGCAGAGATGGCTGAGTGTCTAAAATGTCAAGGCCAGCCTGACCCTGTGCCTAAAGCACCTGCCACCTCCTAACACTCCATCCCTGAGGTTGAGCTGCGCATCTGCATGACTTTCCATAACTTAGGGTAATTTTTTCCCCTCAGCAGTCCTTCTACGAAGCTGCATTTCATAGGTAGCCCCACCAGCCTGTCATATACGCTCACAAATGTACGAACCCTTTGCAGTGTAGTTCTGCTACTGGTTCTACTCCAGAGGGAAGGGGAAACACTGCCATTTTCATGTGCTGGGGGAAGTGGAGATCCGGATCCAGCTGAGTATGTGGTAGTCAAATGTACAGGCAAAAACCCTTAGCCCACTTGATCAACTCATTGCCCTGCTTGAGACTGTTGTGATAAAGGCAAACTCCTTAAAATGGCACCCTTGCAAACCTGCTAGCCTTGCTTTCTGTCACCTGGTCCTTTGACTTCTGGTCACAGTCATGCAGACATATTCATCCATGCTGAACTGTTCTATCATTTCAGGGCACTGGTAACTACTATCTCTACTCCTTCCTGCCTGGTTAGTTCCTATTCATCTTGTAGGTCTCAGAGATCACCTCTCCTGGGAAACTGTCCCTGACACTTCCAGGTCAGAGTTAGTTATGCTCCTGCATGCTCTGGGAGCACCCATACATCACACTCAACAGTACAGTAACCACTCTATATAATTACTTCTTGGGGGTGGCATCTATCATCCCTGACATTCCTACTAATAATCCTAATCCCAGATAGTAAATGGGTTTTTTTGTTTGTTTGTTTTTGTTTTTTGATTTTTAGACAGGGTCTTGCTATGTCACCCAAGCCGGGCTTGAACTCATTCTGCTGCCTCAAAATCCCAAGTAACTGTGATTAAAGGCATGTGCCACTGCACCCACTCAGACAGTAAGTTCTTAAGTGGGGTGACCACTCATTCTGGGATGGTCACAGTTCTGTCAACTGTCTCAGTGTAATTACTAATCACATTCCATTTATCTTTTTATTCTTCTTTGTTTTTTCCATTTATCTCCTTATTTACCAGGTAGGATGGCAACTTACTCTGAGTTATGGTTTGGATGTGACATGATCCCCAAGCTCCTGTTAATGAAAGAATACAAATGGTGAAATGACTGCATTGTGACAGTTGTAACCTATCAGTCTATCCTACCTTGAATGGACTGACTGGGTAGTAACTGTGGGCATGTGGGGCATGGCTGGAGGAAGTAGGTCATTGGGACATGGCCAATAAAAAGGTGTATCTTCCCTGTGGCCCTTTTCCCTATTCTGTTTCTGTGCTTCCTGACCTCATCATGAGCTGAGCAGCTTTCCTCTGTGGATCCTTCATCCATGATATGCTACCTCCAGAACAATGGAGTTGGTCATCTGTGAACTGAGATCTCTGAAATTGTGAGCTGCAAATAAACATTTCCTCTTCTAAGTTGTTCTTGTCAAGAATTTTGGTCACAGCAACACCAAAGCTGACTAAGACAGAAATTGGTATCAAGAAGTGGGGTCATTGCTGTGACAAACCTGACCATATGGTTCAGAAACCTTTGGAGCTGGTTTGCAAGAAGAATTTCGGGAAGTTTAGAGATGCAGGCTGGAAAAACTTTGGAATACTGTAAGCAGAGCTTAATGAGTAATTCTGGTGGGAACTTAGAAGACCAGAATGGCAATAGGAATGCAGACTGTGCTAATGAGATTTCAGAGAAAGATGAGATCTCTACTGGAAACTGGACTAGAGGCCACTGTATTATATTCTGGCAAAGAACTTGGCTACATTCTGTCCATGTCTTGAGACTCTTGGTGACACTGAATTTAAAAGTGATAGACTTAGTGATCTGGTAGAGATCAAGGCAGCACAGTATTCCATCAATGGCATGGATATTGCTGGCACTTCTGGCTAGGTTTACTGTGCTAATCATGAGCAGAAACCAGAGCTGAAGGATTTCAAAAACTTACAGTTTGGCCAGAAAACTGGGGTGCTTGTTGAAGTTCCTAAAGATATACTAAGTACTTTGCACAGAGACAATAAGCAAGATGGCTCAAGGGTACTTCAGAAATGTGCAAGACCATACCTGTTGCAGGCTCAAAGGTATGAAAGGGAAAATTCCTTTTAAAAGAGAGAATTCAGGCACTCAGAGACTGCTGCAGCCATGATTTTAGGGGTCCCCAGTATCGTGAGAGCTGGCAGCAGATGTTGGCATTATACATGTGGTGGTAGTTCTACAGAATTGCAGGATGATAGGGTCATGGAAGCTTCTACTAATTTCAAAGGAAGGCCTGGGAGGCCAGGCAAAGTGTAGCAGGGACAGATATTTGTGGGCTGCCCCTGAGAGGGTGATATGTGATGCTGTGAAGATGAAGCCAAAGATAGACCAGAGACCCCAGGAATCAAGAGATGCCAGTAAAACAGATGGTCTGACAAGAAAAGCTGCTGGGTACCAAGACAGTCAGGCTAAGACAGAGCCAATGTGCCCTACAACTGGCAAGGCCAAAGCCATGGTGCTGCCTAAGCTCTTGGGAGAACACATGAAGCAGCCATACGTCCTAGATTCTGTATGTGGAGTTAAGGGTGGGACCCATTTGCCTGGATGGTTTAAGTCTTGTTTTGGTCCTGTCCTCTCTTTCTCAGCTCCTCTTCCTCCCTGTTTACTCTCTGTCACTGTTTATTGGATATATGTTACTTGCTTTTGATTTTTACAGCCAAAAGTTTATCTTGGGTATCAGAGGAGACTTTGAACTTGAGCAATGCTAAAACTGTTAAGTCTTCAGGACTCTTGGAAATAGACTAAATGCATTTTTTTTTTTCTTTTTCCCGGTGCTGGGGATTGAACCCAGGGCCTTGTACTTGCAAAGCAAACACTCTATCAACTGAGCTATATCCCCAGCCCATAAATGCATTTTTCACTGTAAGATGAACATAATCTTTTGGGGGACAGGATGGAATGTTATGGTTTGGTTATTTATTAATATAGAAATGTACAGAAATTAAATAATTGGATTGTAAGAGCTGTAACCCAGTCAGTCCATCCTAGTTTGAATGACTGGGTGGTAACTACAGTCAGGTGGGGCATGACTGGAGGAGGTGGGTCACTGTGGGTGTGTCTGGAAGGGTGCATCTTCCCTGAGGCCCCTTCCCCACTATGCCAACCCTGCTTGTGAACCCCACCATGGGCTGAGCAGTTTTCTTCCTCTGGGCCCTTCCCCCATGATGTGTTGCCTCACTTTAGGCCCAGAGCAACAGAGTCAGCTTTCTATGGACTGAAACCTCTGAAACCATGGGTCCTAAATAAAATTTTCCTCTTATAAGTTGTTCTTATGGAGCATTTGGTCACAGCGATGCAAAAACTGACTAAAACACTGTCATACTGTTCATAGGCAGGATCCACAGCTATCTTGCTCATGGTTGGAATCCCCAGGACCACCATTATTGTCACAAAATCCTCAAAA
This sequence comes from Glaucomys volans, assembly GCA_020662805.1. NCBI lineage: Eukaryota > Metazoa > Chordata > Mammalia > Rodentia > Sciuridae > Glaucomys > Glaucomys volans. Next base: position 850,133 of record JAJEJO010000471.1, read on the forward strand.
GCAGAAAAAAAGTAAAAGTACAATGTATTTTTGTTTTGAATGAAGACAATGAAATCTTAATGACATATTTACATATACTGAACCATAGTGTTTCAATATTATGAAATGTACTCTCTAAAAGAACAAAATACTGCCCTATATATGAAAATTTTTCTTTATGTAAAATCAAGACAAAGTATCTAGTCACCCTAATGAATATGGCTAGAGACCTTGAGAATCAAACTAAAATGTAATATTTAAGTCAGTTCTTCCAGTCACATTAGCACATCCCTTTCCAGCTCTTACTAATTTAATTTTTAGCTCCGTCAGTGCTCTATGAATAGAAACATAAAATGCTTGGATCAGTTACACAGTCTTGTCAAAATAACCTAACCTGCAATTATAACATCCTGAAGGTGCTTTTTTTAAATGTTGCCATGAAAACTTTCATTAAAGAATTTCTTATAGTTCTCACACTACTTAAAAATAAATTAAATTATCCATCTGCATCTTTACAGATGGCATAATGTAGATCTTGAACATTTTGCAATTACAAATTATTTTTATGATCCATAGCATAATACTATATAGCATGGCAAAATCATTAATGTGCTACATGCATGCATTTATTTTATTGCATTAGAAAGCCTTGTATAAAAGAGTGCTTAGACAGTAAATGACTATTCTCTTGTTAATGTTTACCTTCTAACAAATGCAAAACATGTGGTTAACACCTATATGATCCTGATGTAATCCAAGCTACACTTTAAAAAAATAGAGCAATGGTCTTAATTTTGAATTTTAAAACATGAACTATTCATTCATTAAATATATACCAAATGATTAATATGTTTCCAGGAATCACTGAACAAGATATGAAGAGAAACAAAAAGATTAAAAATAGTATCTATTGTCAAAAAGCTTATAATCTACAAAATAAGGCATAATATCCACATATGCAATATATCCTAACAGCATAAATGCAGTATATTCTGCATTTTCTGCTCTTGAGAGATATACAGATATTTTTTCATTAAAAAAGGAAAATTGGACTCATAAATCTTACGCATTTTTATTCGTAAGTGATGCAACCTCTGAGAGAGAAATTAGGAAAACTACCCCATTCACATTAACCTCAAAAAAAATAAAATAAAATACTTGGGAATCAATCTAACAAAAGATGTGAAAGACCTCTACACTGAGAACTACAGAACACTAAAGAAAGAAGTTAAAGAGCATCTGAGAAGATGGAAAGATCTCCCATGTTCTTGGATAGGCAGAATTAATATTGTCAAAATGGCCATACTTCCAAAAATGCTATACAAATTCAATGCAATTCCAATTAAAATCCCAATGACAGACCTCACAGAAATAGACCAAGCAATCATGAAATTCATTTGGAGGAATAAGAGACCCAGAATTGCTAAAGCAATCCTTAGCAAGAAGAGCGAAGCAGGGGGTTTCACAATACCAGACCTTCAACTATACTACAGAGCAATAGTAACAAAAACAGCATGGTATTGGTACCAAAATAGACAGGTAGATCAATGGTACAGAATAGGGGACACAGAGACAAACCCACAGAAATACAGGTATCTCATACTTGACAAAGGAGGCAAAAGCATACAATGGAGAAAAGACAGCCTCTTCAACAAATGGTGCTGGGAAAACTGGAAATCCATATGCAGCAAAATGAATCTAAACCCATGTCTCTCACCCTGTACAAAACTCAACTCAAAGTGGATCAAGGACCTAGAAATCAGACCAGAGACTCTGCACCTAATAGAAGAGAAAATAGGTCCAAATCTTCACCATGTTGGCCTAGGACGAGATTTCCTTAACATGACTCCCAAAGCGCAAGAAATAAAAGCACGAATCAATGATTGGGATTGAGTCAAACTAAAAAGCTTTTTCTCAGCAAAGGAAACAATCAGCAATGTGAAGAGAGAGCCTTCAGAGTGGGAGAAAATCTTTGCCACACACACTTCAGATAGAGCACTAATCTCCAGAATCTACAAAGTACTCAAAAATCTTTACACCAAGAACACTAATAACCCAATCAATAAATGGACCAAGGAAATGAACAGACACTTTACAGAGGAAGATCTACAAGCAATCAACAGATTTATGAAAAAATGTTCAACATCACTCGTTATAAGAGAAATGCAAATCAAAACCACCTTAAGATTTCATCTTACCCCAATTAGAATGTCTTTTATTAAGAACACAGGCAACAACAGGTGTTAGCGAGGATGTGGGGAAAAGGGTACACTCATACATTGCTGGTGGGAGTGCAAGGTGGTGCAGCCACTCTGGAAAGCAGTGTGGAGATTCCTTAGAAAACTTGGAATGGATCCACCATTTAACCCGGCTATCCCACTCCTTGGCCTATACCCAAAGGACTTAAAATCAGATTACTACAGTGATGCAGCCACATCAATGTTCATAGCTGCTCAATTCACAATAGCTAGATTATGGAATCAACCTAGATGCCCTTCAGTAGATGAATGGCTAAAGAAACTGTGGTCTATATACACAATGGAATATTACTCAGCCATAAAGAAGAATAAAATTATGGCATTTGTAGGTAAATGGATGATGTTGGAGACTGTTATGCTAAGTGAGATCCGCCAATCCCAAAAATCCAAAGGCTGAATGGTCTCTCTGATAAATGAATGATGATGCATAATGTGGGGGGGAAGGGTGGCAAGAATGGAGGATGGATAGATAGCATAGAGGGAAGGGAGGGGTGGGAGCAGGGTGGGGGGTAAAAATAATAACAATGTGTGACAGATACCATTGCCCTGTGTACATGCATGAACGCATAGATGGTGCGACTCTACTTTGTGTACAACCAGTGAAACAATAGCTGTACTTCATTTGTGTTCAATGAATCAATAAGTAAATTAAAAAAAAAAGAAAAAGAAAAAAAAAGGAAAATTGGAGCATAAATATATTAATGCTACTATTTTCCACCCCTTAAAAAGTTGATGTGTTTCTTACAATAGCAAGAAGCATTAGAACAGGGAAAATGCTATTATTCAAGTACCTACACAGGAAGGATTATGTATGTACATTTGCTATTACAACTGAGTTTTATAACAATCTACCCTTATAAGAATTAAATGTATCCTTTTTTCTGAATCATTTTTTAAATCATTTTATTTTATTTATTTATTATGTTTATGCAGTACTACAGATCAAATCCAGTGCCTCATACATGCTAGGAAAGTGCTCTGCCACTGAGCTACAGCCCCAGCCCCTCCTTTTCTTTTTTTTTTCCCCAGATGAAAAATCATGGTCTCAACAACCTGAAATGTTCAAGGTAAAAAAAAGCTAATAACTTGTGAAGTTAAGATGCAAATTCCCAGTTCTCTTGTATTATGCTGTATTACATTATCCTTCCAAAGGAAAGACTGGTGTCCTTTAGAGTGTGGGCAAAGGTTAAATACAGAAGCACTGAAGGAGAGAGAGAAATTTCTATCCAAATGAGAAGTACAACACATTCAAAGATATCAAGGCCTCTGAGCGATAATTTTATAAATGAGAATCCTGCACAAGCTGGAGGTAGTACAGTACAGGACAGATGGTATAGTAACCTGACAAAAAGATTGGGGTCCAGAAGTGGATTGCTTAGGTTTGCAACCTGATCCAATACTGCTTTTATGTTTTAGTCAATATTTGCATTGCTGTGACCAAAATCCCTGACAATAACAACTTACAGGAAGAAAAATTTATTTGGGGCCCACAATTTCAGAGATCTCAGTCCTTGATGTCTGACTCCATTACTCTGGGTCCAAGGTAAGGCAGCACATCATGGCTGAAGGGCCCAATGAAGAAAAGCTACTCAGCTCATGGTGGTGTCAGGAAGCAGAGAGAGGGACTCAGGAAAGGACCACAGGGAAGATGTACCTTCCAGGGAACACCCCAATAACCTCTTCCAGCCATGTGCCATGTGCCAATAGTTACCACTCATTCATGCAAACTAGGATGGACTGATAAGGTTGCAGCTCTCATGATCTAATCATTGCAACTCCAAACAATCCTGCACTAATACAGGAGCTTTGTGGGGACACTCTGACTAATGCATAACATTGTGTGAACTTTTAGTTACATAATTTCTCTAAACCCAAATTTCTTAAGGAATTAAGAAGGCATAGCAGTGGAACTTAAGAGAAGGCAAATTCCAGTTAAAGATGGCAGATCGAACACATGTCCATTGAAATGTTTACATTGATTGCAACACACATCCTAATTTCAGGAATGTTAAATTTCAAAAACGATGTTTTTCACAGGGAAATTACTCCAAAGAAACCATAGTAAATGGATTTAAAAACAATAATAAACATAAAAGATCAAAGAGAACAAGAAATAAAAGCTATAAAACCTACTGAAGCTAGAGAACAGATGGATGCATAAGAACTGATTTAGTAAAGCAAATAAAGGTGAATTTTACTCTGGCAAAGGGGAATGTAAAGAAAAATTTTAATTTACATCAGGGAATATATTTGTGAGAAGATTCAGGAACTGATGGTATCAGCATGAGTTTCATGCTGTGGACTAAAATGTTTGTGCCCTCCCAAAATTGATACACTAACACCCTAATAACCGATGTGATATTTTGGGTTTTATCCATCTTGACTGGCTCATAACTCCTTCCTCAAGGCAGACCATAAGAACTAGAATTTTTCTTTCTCAACAATAGGTCATAGATGCTCTAACCTTCCGCTTCCTCTGGAAGCTTCCTTTGGAGCTCCAAAAGAGAGAGAGGGGTTGGGGGGAAGGAAGGAAGGAAGGAAGGAAGGAAGGAAGGAAGGAAGGAAGGA
>JAJEJO010000472.1:0-48886 GCA_020662805.1 Glaucomys volans
TAATTGTCATAAACTCCTCTCCTATACAATGAGAAAAGAGGGTCTTAGGGTGGGAGGGTCTCTTTTCCAGTGGCCTTAGGTTCAACTTTGTACCTTATTTCTAAGTGAATTTAAGATGCAGACACAAAAACACACTGACAGAATTCAACCACTAAAGCATCACACTTTCCCTTTGATTCCATTTTTGTGTGTCTGAACTTGTAAAGAGCCCCTTGACCTCTGAGAGGCCCTGGACACGACCATGGAGTACTCGGGCTAGCTGTTAGGAGGTGCTGGTTTGGGTGTCCATTTATGGGAGGAATTATTCTACTTGGATATTATATTGACCATCTTGACAGCTCTTTGAGGTTGGGATTATTATTCAGCTGATTGCACTGATGAGGAAACAGGCCTTCCCCAAGGTCACATGGCTAGAAAGTAGTGAGGCTAGGGTGCAAGTCCAGACAGGCTGAATGCCAAAGCATCTTTCCATCTCTCCATTGCTGACAATGCAGAGCATCATTTTATAGCTAACCTTTTCTAAGGTGCACTGGGCACCAGGGATCATCTTCCTGGCGACCTCATCCCTGCTTCTTGGGCCCCTCCTTGGGCCCCTCCCAGGCTGGAACTGCAGAAGCTGTCAGGAGCTTAGATTTCTGTCTGAGCTAAAATCCTCTAAAACTCCCTTCTGAGAGAGTCCAGGGCATCTCATGCCTTGATTACCCCAGGTGACATCCTGTTTAAGTTGGTTTGACCTCCCTGAGCTCATTTCTTTGTTCTGGTCACCTCTGCTTCCATCAAAAATAACAAGTTGCTGATAAGCTGGCCCTTCGCTCCCCTGCACAGATGGGTGGACTCTGAATCTGCACTCAGAGCAGGCCTCTCAAGTTTAAAAAGCCCTTGTGCTCTGTATTTTGACAGGTTGAAAAATCCAATCCATTTATTTTGAAAACCCATTAAGCCCAGCCAATATGGGATATTTAGAAAGGCCAGAACTTCGCTTTTGGTCAGAAGGTCAGAGCTGTCATAAAATAACAGCTAAAGGAAGTGAAACAAAACATATTTTATTGTAGGGCTATAATTCCCAAACATTCTTTAAAAATATACTTTCAGTTAAAATAAGACAAAACAAAAACATAGCACATTGAATTGCCGGAAATTGCCACCACCGTAAACTCTTTTTGTTCAGGGGACTTATTCAATTTTGCATCTCCATTTCTCAGACCTGTTACAGGCACGTAGTAAATGCTCAATAAATGTCTGATGAATCAGCCTCAAAATGGTTTATTTTGCTATTTAACATTTGTTCTTGGTCTTAGTTTCTCTTGTTCCCAGTGGCAGTTAAATCTTCCTCAAGAAAAGAACATATGATTTTAGGGCTCTGGGGTTTTAGAAAGTGAGTTTTAGAAGAAGTGATTTTGACTTTTCTTGGCATCTCGAATTATGTTATTGATGATACAGATAAAAGGGTTTTATGATCAGATTCTTGAAAGATAACTCATTTGATCCTTTCAACCTTAGGAAGGCAGCATCGGAGATGTTGTTATTTTAGTGTTATCTTTAAGAAGGGTGCATAGGTACAGACAATTACTTTAAAGAAAATAACATTATTAGGTGGTTCCAAACATGCGAGGTGTTCAGGAGATGGTACAAAACATTCTTTTGTCTCTCTACCAAAGTCACTTTTCAATCCATATAATGTCCTCGTCTGATAGGTATCTAGATGTCCCTTTTTTGTATTTCCCCTTCCTCTTTTCTTATCTTCCACAATCTCTTGGGTGTTTTCTACCCTGTCCCTCCATCGTCCATCCTGGGGAATCACCAAGAGAAACTCAAGGCTCTGAGCAGGACTCTGCCTTTGCCATGATGGGACGGTTGAGGACAGGTCCTAATCATGCACCCATGATTAGGTTGTCATGGGGAGCATATTTATGACCTGAGACCAGAGCTAACTCTTGGAGTCTTGAGGTAGAGCCAATGAATAGAGCCCCTTTTCTCTGCCTTTATTGTGAGACAACTCAGAAGTAAGACTAGCTAGCAATCTGATGGAGGTGATGGTTTACCATTGTAAGAAAATGAATATTGGAAAACATAGCTTGTAGCTGGAGGTGAATAGCATTCTGAATACAGAATTCCAGAATTAGGCAGACTTACCCATGCAGACTGGGGTAGGTGGCACTCTTCAGGTCTGAACTCATGTCTCCTGTGGGCACATAGCACCCAAAGGGGAGGGGTGAGGAAAGCACCCTGATGGATGACAGTTGCTTCTTCCAAGCCCATCCATCATAAGGTACTGTACCCCATTGGGAGAGGGATGAGTGAAGAGTTAGGAGAGGCCAGGAGTGTTGCCTCTATAGAATCTCTTCTAATGACGAGTCATCAAGAAGGGAATAAGTATCTTCCCTTAACACATCGTGTTTTATTGACCCATATCATGTTTTAAAAGCTGACTTATCAGGTAATATTGAAAAAAGGATATTTTGCATATAATAAGAATCTAGGGATTTTCTTGAAAAGCCAGGATGATCTGTTAGCACTGAGCTGGATTCCTATATGGCACTGAATCTTGGAGCTGAGCTGCGGGTGCATGTACCCCAGCTCATCAAACCCCTATTGTGCAGCTAGACATGGCTCTCACTCATTTCTCTTACGTGCCTGGGCTTTCCAGATGTTTTAGTTTGCTTCCTCTGATTTACTTGTAAGTCTAGGTATTAGTAGCTGTAGGTTCTACAAACCTGGTACTTGTTAATATTGCCCACTCCTGCTGATCTTTGTCCCATTTTGACTTGGTATCAGCTTAACAAAGTCCCCATCTTTATTTTATCTTACAAGAAGTCCTCTTTCATATCAGAGGTTTGGTGTTGGAGAAAACAAAGGAGATGAGGGAAAGAGAAAATCCTGACCTAACAGTCTATTGAACAAATGAAGAAAATAAAGCTGGGAGGTTGGGGAGATGGACAAGGTGGGTTGCTGGAGGAAGACGCCATGAGGTCCTTGGCCATCCTCTCCACTGCACTGCGCCTGTGGTGCTTTCCACTTTGCTGGGCACCACTGATCCAGATGAGCAACAGACCGCACGTCTGAGTGTGAGCTTCTGAGGTACACTTTGCCTACCTGGGATGACAAATTAGGCAGAGGTTCCAGACAGACCCATTCCACAGATTTCAGGAGCAGTAATAATGAGAGGAGGTTTTTCAACATGGCTGCCACCAATCTTCTGTTTCTTCAGAGATGCAAAGGGTTTAATTTAGGAAGGGGCTGGCAGAATGGAAGAACCAGAGTTCATTCCCATTTCCCCTATTACTCCACCTACGATCTACAGGGAGTACTTATATTTTTCTTGAAGATTTGGCATAAATCAGAGGGAAAGATGATTATTAGGATAGATGGATGGATGGATGGATGATGGATGGATAGATGGATGGATGGATGGACAGACAGACAGATACGTAGATCAATGGAATAATGATTAATCTCAGGGAGTTTCACAATACTCTTCCATGTGTTTGTAGCAAAAACCACTTTCATTTGTTTTTGGAGTCCTACTTCTAACACTTAAAGTTCAAGTATCAAGGCTGAAAAAACAGAGATATGGACTTCCAATAAGAAGGAAGTACAACAGAGATTAACAGCATGGGCTTTGGAGTCATTTGCTCCTTATTAACATCTCTGAGCTTCTGTTTCTTCATGTATAAAGTGATAATAATTGTCCCTTTCTCAAAGATGGTTGCTATATGAATTAACTGAAATAATTTTGGGAAGATACCAATAATCAGTGCCTGGCAGATAGGAAGCACTCGGGAAATGATAACTCTAATTCAATGGAAAGATTTCTGTTTTATATGAGCACCTATTACATGCTCAGCTATATCCCAGGAATTAACTTTGTGTTTATGGGTACTAACAAAATTTGGGGGAATGGGCATCTTCAGAGTATGGGTATGATATGAAGTACAAGGATCTCCTTATGGAACCACGATTAAGCATCCTGATATACATTTTGGCAGGTGGTTGGAAGAGGAGAGTGTTCCTCTGGCTGAAGTCATGTAAAGAGAACAAGGCAGGCATGGTTGTGCTGTTTCTGGCCACAGCAAAGAAGCAGATGGGTATAACTGTCACTGCTTGTCAAGTTCTTTCCAATCCATATCCAAGAAACTTTTCCTAAGAAGCAGACATTGCACTAAGTACTTTTGACTGAGTCCTGCCACTTGCTGGTTCTCTTAACTGTCTTAGTCACACAAACCTCTCTGGGCCTCAGTTTTTCATCTATAAAACAGGAAGAATTCTATTCATCTCAATTGTAATGTGACGCTAATGGCATTGCAAACATTAAAGGTCCCTGTAAACAATAAAGCACTGTACAAATAGAAGGTCCAATTGTTGCTGTATAATCGAAGGTCCATAGTAGACTGTTTAAAACACTAAGCCAACCTGTCCCTTGCTAAAAGCCCAAGGGTTCTCTTGCCTTATTATACACGTTGGGTGAAATGACACAGGCTTGTAGTCCCAGCTATTTGAGGGACTGAGGCAAAAGAATGGCTTGAGCCCAGGAGTTCAAGGTCAGTCTGAGCAACTTAGCAAGACTCTGTCTTAAAACAAAATCATCTAAGCCTCTTACCGTGACCCACTGGACCTTACACAACCCGGCCCTGGGTGCCCATTCCAGCTTCCTCTCTACCCCTCTCCTCTGTGTTAACTGCCTTCCAATCACACTGGCCCTCTGTTCCCCAAGGGTTAAACCATTCCTATCTCAGAGACTTTGTACTTCCTGACTCTTGAGGGTTGAGTCTTGACCATGGCTGGCTCTCTGATCTCCTTCAGGTCTTCTCTGGGAGGCCATCCTCTGAAAGAGGCTGTTCTGGGCCCCTGGATCTAAGGTACTGCCCACACCTATGACAGCCCCCACTCTCCAGTCACTATCTCTGGATTGTTCATTGGCTGTTTCTCTCCCCACAATGTGAAAGCTCCTTCCAGAAGGATTTGGTGTGTCTTGGTCACTGTCCTATCAGTGTCTCACCTAGTGCCTGACACCGAGGTGCTCTGCTGATATTATTGGTCAAGTTTAGCTGCAATACATCGAACCCCAAACACCTTTCAATAGAAGCCAAATGTGTTCCATCCATGGGAAAAATATTTACAAGCCCCCACAGACTTCTGAACCAGGAGAGTGCTGAGTTATATTGCTCTCATTTGACTCCTGCTACATTTGAAGAATCATGAATACTCAGTCAGAATATGACCACGAAGGAGCCACGTTTGGCCTGTCCGCTGTGATACCAGTCAAGGCAAAATACATGGCGCTCGTAGTCGTGGGGACTGACGTGGATGGGGGCAATGGGCATTTAAGAGGGAACCAGTGGGCGTCAAGTGGGACTCTTAGGGCAACAAAGCCAAGGGGGGCCATGAAAGCCTTTGCTGGAATTGGCAGGTGGTGGCTGTTTAGTGAGGTAATTTGTGCCTGGCTTAGCCGGGCCCACAGAGATGCCTGTCGCAGGGAGGTGTTGGCAGATCCACGATGCCCTGTGGCTCTGCGAACCGCTGCTGCTGCTTAATGAACCAGTCAGCCATTAAAGTGCCTCCCACACCATGGCAGCATTGCAACTGAGCAGCTGAAGGGACATACTGGAGAGCAGGGAAGCTGAGCCTTGACCAGAGTTCTCCATATCCTGCCTCCTCCACCCAGCTCTTTTACCTCAATTCCTAACACTGGCCTCTTGTTCACTCCGGCTGTAGCTGCCCTGGCGGCCTGGCTTTTCCTCCACCTGCCAAACCCACACCTACCTCGGGGTCTTTGCCTTGCCTGTGCCTTTTACCCAGAACTCTCTCCCCTCAGACCTTTGCCTGGCTGGTTCCTTGATTTAATCCTTGTCTTTGCCTCAGTGTGCTAACCTTGGAGAGGCCTTCTCTAGTCACCCACTCCAAAAAGAGGACCTGCCCTCTAGCCGCACCTAAGTTCCTTATTTATTTTCCTTCAAATAAAAAAAATAGTTTTTTTTTCCCCCAGTATTTATTTGCTTACTGACTGTCTCCAGTTCTACTCCTCTCCTAGGCCTCCCAGTCAAGTGAAAGTTTATGGAGAGTGGGATATATGTTGGTCTTGCTTTGTGCTGTATCCTCCTTAGAACCAGGCCCAGATCAGAGTATCAATGACAACAAGTATCAACCAAATTTGTTGAATGAATCAATGGTGCAGGGCAGGATAGGTTGGATTATGGAGGATCCCGAATACCAGAGGTGGATAAAAATGGGCAGGAGCCCAGAGTACGCAGGAATGATGGCAGTAGGTATTGAAGCAGAGAAGGCTGGAGATGAAGAGAGTAATTTAAGAGCTTTATATGCCCCGGGCATGTTGCATCCCAGGTTAAATGCATGTGGTTTTTTTCCTGTAGAAAAAGCAGACAAGATTTTGGTGATTGTCACTTTATTTTCTATAAAGGTGAAATTTTATAAAATTTAGCAAATCAGTTTTGTTTTTGGCATTGTCTGGACATTTATTAATTTCAATTCTTCTTTTCAGGGCTGGGGATATAGCTCAGTTGGTAGAGTGCTTGCCTCGTAAGCACAAGGCCCTGGGTTCAATCCCTAGCACCGCAAAAAAAAAAAAAAAAAAAAAAAAAATTCTCCCTTTCATATTTGGTGTCAGCTAAAATGCATTTTTTGAGACCTAAAACATTACCCTGGGTCCCTGCAAAGAACTTATAGGCCCTGGACCTGATACTCAAAGTCCCGATGGCTGGCAAGGCTTGGAGAGGGAGGAGCTGAGGTTCAAGATGATTCTGACTGTGAGTGGTCAGGAGGGCCTGCAGCCATGGAAATCCTTCTCTACCCAGAGGGAAGAGCTGAGGATCCGGCAGTGGGGATCAGCAGCAGGAGTGAAAAGAGGGAGGGGAACCTAGAAGTCTGAAGACAGATAATCTTGAGATCTAGGAGATCAAAGAGATCCAGGGAGGACAGCAAGATGCTTGGTTTCAATTCCCAGGGGTGTGTGGCCAGGAGGGAAGATGATGGTTTGAGTTTGGAATGGGTCAAGAGAGTTGAACACCATTTTCCTTACCTGTAAGGGAGGTGAATTAGTCAGGGTGGCTTACCCAAGAAACAGAACCAGTAGGAGATAGATAGCTATAGACAACAGAGACAAACATAGATACAGGGATTATATCCCCATTGTGTATGTGTGTGTGTGTATGTGTGTGTGTGTGGACAGAGAGAGAGAGAGAGAGAGGGTAAACACACAGGTTAGAGGGGATTATTTTACAGTTTCACAGTTTGAAGTTGACAAGTCCCATGACCTGCAGTCAAAAAGGTGGAGACACAGGACAGCTGACAGTGTGAGTTCCAGTGTGAGCGCCCAGACCTGACACCAGGATTGCCAATGGTGTGGGTCCAGTTCAAATGCTGGAAAAAAACCCATGACCCAGTTTGAAGCAGTCAGCAGGAAGAGTTCTCTGTCACTCTCTGGAGGGTCTATCTCTTCAGTCTATTCAGGCCTTGGATGGATTGACTGAGGCCCACTCGCATGGGGGAGGGCTATTGCTTTCCTCAGTCTGCTTTACCCAGTTCATATGTCAATCTCATCAAAAAACATGCTCATAGACATATTTAAAAGCAAATTTTATCCACCATACTTCCCCATCCCCAAGGGAATTTGTAAGTTCTTTTACTCATCAAACAAGAAAAAAAAAAAAAAAAACCTCCATCTTTCCCACTACTCAGGGCATTCTGAGGATCAAAAAATTATGCACATGAAAACATATAAACTCTAGAGAGTCACATGGATATAAAACTTCATTCTGCCTATTAACTATAGTAACAGGCAACATGGTCAATACACGCGTGAACTCCTGCATTGTGAGAATTTATCAAATACCCACCATGCTCTGAGACTATCCTAGGCTCCTGGGAAATGAAGGAAATGAGTGAATTAGACACACACTGTCTCTTTGGGGACTTTCTTGGCAAGACCTCTGCTGATTCCCACAGTCCCACAGGATACTTTGTGAATAACTCCTTCAGAACTTTGTCCCTTTTCTTCATAACACTTGATTTGGTTTGTTGTTCTGTACAGTTTTTTGTATTTATTGAATTGATAAATGTTTCCAATACTTAGAAATCTTAAACCCTGCCAGGGTAGGAATCTGTCTGGTTTTACTCACCGTAAAACCCCATGCCTACCTACCACAGTATCTGTTACACAGTGGGGACTCAGAAGCAAGTTGTTGAATAAATGGATGGATGGATGGATGGATGCATGGATAGATTTTTTCTAAGTTCCCAGAATGTAAAACACCAAAGTAATTTAAGGCTCTAATGTGTGTGATAGTAATGATTGTTTAGAATGACAACAAACCAAGGGATTTGAACTGCAATTCTCATTAGGTAGCAACTTCAAGTCAAAGTCAGGCTTTCCCTTTGAATTTAGTGTGACAGAGTCTAAAGATCATCCTCTGAGGCAGCTAACAGTTACATGCAAAGAAGGGTGTGGGAGGGATCCTGGGCTCAAATGGAGGGCATCAAAGATCATAGTATCCCTTTCCAGATCCCTTTGCAGTTACTCACACAACCTGGCCTGAGAGATTAGTACTGCTCTTCCTGTGGCTCCCTGATGCCTCTACCCAGTTGTTATCTGGCCCAACCTCCTGGCCTTGGAGGAGCTGAGACACAGCCCTACCTCAGAGGGGCCCGGCGTCTTTCCATCAAAGTCACCTCCAGTACTTCTGGTGAAGGAAATGTTCCACCCGTTCAAGGGGTACTGGGTGGGCTTGGTCTCCAGAACCACCTCCCATCAATCAGTCACCTCCAACGGTTTGTTGTCATGGGAGTGGAGATTCACCCCCATAAGAAAACACATGAAATGTGCAAAGCTCTCCGTGTCAACTGGATGAGTCTTCTGATTTCTTTGGTCTCACTCATCCTCCCATGAAATTCATGAATGGGCTCAGGCTCCAATAAAAATGGCCAACTTCAGGAAAGGACTCTCAAAAATTCTGAGTGGAGCTGGGCACAGTGACACACACATGTAATCCCAGTGACTCAAGAGGTTGAGGCAAGAGAATCACAAGTTTGAGGCCAGCCTCAGCAATTTAGTGAGGCCCTAAGCAACTTAGTGAGACTCTGTCTCAAAATAAAAACTAAAAAAACACTGGGCATCCACAAGACTGGGATCCTAATTTGAACAAGATATACTCCATGTTTGTATAAATATGTCAAAATTGACTCTACTGCCATTTATAACTAAAAAGACTTAAAGGGGGGGGTGGGGATATAGACCAGTGGTAATGCACCCCTGGGTTCAATCCCCAGTACTGGAAAAAAAAAAATCCAAGTGGAGACTTCTTGAAGGAGTGTGACAATTCTCTTGACATATTTTAAGAATTTCCACACAGGACAATGATCAGACTTAAATTTCTTGTTTCTCTGGAGAGCTTAGCATGAACAAAATGATTGTTCAAGAGATATGTCCTTTGACTCAATGAAAGGAAGAAATGTTTACCAACTACAATGATCTGAAAATGAAATGGTCCACCTAGTGGGGTAGTGAGTCTCCCATCCTTGGAGGTGTTCAAGCCCAGACTGGGTATGAGTTGTGTTTACTACTAAGTGTGTAATGAGGGGTTTTTCATAAACCTGCCATGCTGAGGAAGGTCTGGATGGTGAGGGTTAAGGAAAAGGAGTCTCTAATAAAACATAAAAATTAAAAGCCATTCGTAGCTCAGTTTGTTGGTTTTGAGCACTTATGTGCACCAAGCAAAACAGCCTGTGCAGTGAGCCTGATCATTATCACCATGCTGTAGACAAGAAAACTGAGATGGAGGGGCTGGGGATATGGCTCAGTTGGCAGAGTGCTTGCCTTGCAAGCACAAGGCCCTGGGTTCAATCCCCAGCGAGAGAAAACTGAGATAGAGAGAGGTAAGTGACTTGTCCAGGGTCACACAGCAGGAAGTGCAGAGCTGGGACCCAACTCCTAACAGCCAAATTACTTCTCATTGTGCAGAAGTGTCCTCCTTACTTCTGCCTCCACTTTCCTTCCCCATTCCTTTCTATTAGGGCAGAAAAACTAAAGAGCTTCAAAGAGAGATTTTTACCAAGAAAATTCATCAGAATGGGCTCAACATAGAACTGCAACACAAAAGGCCTAGATCAGAGGAAATTACCCTGCTTGGGTACTATTTGCAAATCACTTCAAGAGAGTCTTCCGGCAAAGCCAGGGCCAATTTTAAAACACCCACATCCTCTGGGCCTCGCCCTCCTCCCCAAAGGTTATTCTGGCCTTGCTCAGGCGAAAATCCCTTCGCCTTCATTTGCATTGTTCTCGGGAGGGGAAAGTGAGCACGCCCCAAAGTCTCTCCCCTGAGAGGACAACCAGAGTCACCCCCCATTCTGCTTGACCAGGCGTGACTTCGTGGGAATGTGACCTAGGGGTCCGAAGCAAGTCAAACCAATTAGTCAGCTTTCCCCCAAGAGAATGTAGACACTTGACCCTCCACAAGAAAATGAGAATGCCCCACCCAGTGACAAGAAATGAGGGCGCTGGTCACCAAAGGAAAATAGGAAAATGGGAAGAGTGGCACTAATACACTCCCACTAGCATTGACCCTGAGCTCTGGGCAGCAGAGCCACGCCCGGCTGCCATCTTTAGTCAACCTACATCCCCACTGGAAATTCCTGGAGGCTCTGGAACTGTGGGAAAGTGGCCTCCAAACAGCATCCAAAGCACCACAAAGAATTTTTGTGGGGCTAGGTCATTTTCTCCAGTGTTTCTTTAGGCCGTGAAAAGCAGGTTACTATGAGGGTCTTGAATGTCCCGGATGCAATCCAGAGGCCATGCTGTATTAACCTGTTCCAACCCTTCTTCCCTCAAACTACCTCATGAAGGCTGCTTGCCTGTGGGTCTTGCTACAGGAGTCCTGCTCAATCCCAGTGTTCATTGAACACCAGGGTCTTGGGGATGGGCCGGAGAGTCACAACTTTTCTTTAGCAGGATGATGAAAATAATTTTTACGTCCATGAAATTTCAAAACCAAACAGAATGTGCATGGCTCTCCTTGGCCTCCCCAGCCCCCAGGCTGCTGAGAATGACTTTGCAACGTGAGGGCGATTCGTCATTAGAACAACAAGGCTGGCCACAGCATGACTCTGGTCTTATCAGAGAAGTTGGCCTAGCTGGATTCTATTAATTGCCGAATGCTGTTGGGTTTGGCAGATACAGGAAGCAGTTTACATGACTACACAGTGCCCCGGCTCGCAGCCTCTCTGAAACGGTATTATTGTAGTGGGATAATTATGATTAGGGACAGTTCCCCGAGGAAGACCAGGCCTTTGATGATTGAGTCACTTCCTCTCCACTCCACTTCAGTGTGATAGCATGGCTTGCCCTGTAGTCATATGCACCCTTTGCTGGCCAGAGAGTCCCAAGTCCCACAGCAAGGTTCTAAAACAGGGGCGGCCAAGAAGCTCCCCACAGCCAGGATCATGGGAGAAATGGAGGCAGAAATGGAACATCCTCTCACATCTCTTATATAAGCTATCACAAGTGTGTCCCCAACTCCTACAACAGGATGTGCTTTGGAATGAAGGAGACCAGGCCCTGTGTTCACTGGTTGTGTTATTGTGGGAAGCTCATCCTTTTTGTCTCAGTTTCCCCATCTGTCAAGTGGGGAGGATCAGAGACTATGTCAAATACTCCTGAGGACTGAATGGGATTACTTGAATGTGCATCAGCACTTAATAATAATTATTATCAAGCTATTATTAATTAAGCTATTGTTATTATTATATTGGTGGTGTTGCTGCTGTTAACTAATTCTTCCTATTTTCCCCAAAGCAAGTCTACAGAGGGCTGGATCAAGTTGACTCTACTCCGAGGAAGGCAGGGGAAGGATGAGGCTGGCTGGCCATGGCAGTCTGGGGTGAAGGGGTAGGTTCCAGTCTCAGCTTCCTTGGGGCCATTCGCTGGGCCAGAGCTCCCCCAAACAGAACCCCTCTCCCTGGTCACGAGCTTGGCATGCATCTCCATACTGCTGGGTGCTGCCCTGACCCACCCACTCTGCCCAAGGATTTTTATACAGAACGGACCCTCATAAGCTGTCCTGAATCAAGCTTATCTCAGCCTCTGTCGTGCTTTTGTGCACATGGGTGGGAACAGCATTTGCCCAAACAAAGGACTCCGCCCTGTTACTGGAACTGGTGAGTGGGCCCTGCAACTGCCTACAGATGGGAATGGGGGCAGGGAGTGGGGTGGGGCTGGTCTGCCTGTGTGGCTCAAGAGTCAGATGTCTTGGATTCACACCTGCTACCTACTAGTGTGCCCTCTTAGGAAAGCCACTTTGCTTCTGAGAGCCTCAGTTTCTTCATTTGGTAAATGGAGATTAAAATATCTCTCTCAGAGCTCGGTGACCAGAATGAAATTAGATACATATGCAAAACACTTAGTGTTCTCACCCAAATAGAAAATAATGAATGGTAGTCCAAGGAGGGAAGTCAGATAGGCCTAGGAGAGCCCTATGCCACCCACAGGCTCTTGGTCCCAGAAAGGGAAGATCTTTCACTGTCCCAGAAATGCTCCTGGGACTTAATGCACTTCAGGGACTGTTACCAGCTCAGGGTCCCTACACATTGGAAATATCCAACCAGCTGTCTTTAAGGACAGAGACCAAGTGTATTCTGTTCACCACTGTATATTCGGTACCAGTGTATTAGTTTTTATTTTTTATGGCTGCTGTAAAAAATGATCACAAACTTAGCAGCTTAAAACAACACAAGTTTATTATCTTACAAAAGCATTTGGCCTCTAGAAGGGAAATGGATCTCATGGGGTTGAAAACAAGGTGTCAGAGGCTGTATTCTTCTGAAGCCCCTGGGAGACAGTGAGACAGTCTGAGTTTCTTGGGTCATGGCTGCTCCTCCATCTTCAGAGTCAGCAATGTATCATCTTCAGGTCTGACTCTGATGCTCAGTTATAAGCACCCTTGTCCAGGAGTCTCTCCAGCTCAAGGTCATGTAATCCCCTTTGCTATATGTCTCAGTGTGTCCATGGGTTCTGTGGATCAGGACGTTTTGGGGGAGCATCATTTCACCCACCACACCCAGCATGAAGGAAAGTGGATAAAATGTCAGATAATAGCACTGATGAAGTATCTATTTTGGACTCAACTTCCTGCCAAAGAAGACCACAGAATCTTACAGTCTCTGCCGAAACACAAATGGTCACTCGTGAGAATGGTAATGAGCACAAAGATCACAACAGGGAGAATGCTAACAGAGCACCCAGACCCTGAGGTGGTCAAGTGTCTGGTCAGTGCTCAGCAAATCATGGCATTTATTGAGCAAAAAATTTGACCATCGACTAGGCACTAAGGATCAAGGAGGCAGAGATGAACAAGATGACTTTACTAGCCTTCTAGAAACTTCAAGATTCTTAACCCCTCTCACTCTGTGCCCAGTTCTTTCATTTTAAAATGGGAATAAAAACAGCACTATGTGGCGGGATCATCAGGAGGATTACATACTGTAGCATATGCACAGTGCTTAGAACAGTGGCATAATGCCATGTTAGAGTCCACTAATGTTCTTGTCCCCCTCTTGTCCTTTTCTCAGTCTTAAAATAGCAAGCAAGGAGTGAGGAATATTCTAGCAGATACCAGAAAGTTACAGTTTTGACAACTAATGGTTTCTGGTAGGAATGCTCATATGGAGGTAGAATTTTCTTTCTTTCTTTTCTTTTTTTTTTTTAGTACTGGAAATTAAAGCCAGGGGCATTTAACCACTGAAACACATCCACAGCCCTTTTTAATATTTTATTTTGGGACAGGCCGAGGGTCTTGCTAAGTTGCTTAGGGCCTCACCAGGTGGCTGAGGCTGGCTTTGAACTCATGATTCGGCCTCGGCCTCCCAAGCTGCTGGAATTATAGATGTGTGCCACTGTGCCCGGCTGAAGGTGGAGTTTTCTACTTGCAAATTTCTCAAGGTAGGGAAAAAGGCAGTTGTTACTCTGTTGTTGTCTTCATGCAGATTTCCTGAAGGCCCATTCACAGAGACAGATCAAGGAGCACAGTTTGCCCTGAGTAGCTCAGACTTGCCTCAAGTAGACCACACCTTGGGGTTATTATTCACAGGCCCCTGGAGCCAGCCTCTGGGGTTGGGGTCAGAGGATCCAGGAGTTCCTAGGGGCGTGAGTCCTGGTTTCCCTGGGGAAAGGTTCCCTTTGGTCACTGAATCTTTCACCAAATGGATCTAGAGACACTGCTCTGGGTATGGGGCAACCCAGAGGCTCATTCCTCTTCAACTCAGTGCTAATGGTTGAGCAAATGCCTCCGTTATCACTGGATTTGCTTAAAGCATTTTCTCCTCCGAGGTAGAGCAATTGCTCTCGGATCAGACAGGAAGTCGTATTGCTCGAAAGGAGCCAGAGTTATCAAGAGAAAACACATCAGCGCCTGTCCTCTTGGGAAGGGAATCGTGAGTCATCAACAAGTAATCAACAAGGCTCCTCTCCAGCTGGCCCAGCGGCTTTTGTTCAGATGGGACAGGTCAGGGAAAGTTTGAGCAGGCAGTGGTTTTAAGGGGTGGGGGCAGCTCCAGGACTTTGTCTTCATATTTTCCTCTCCAGGGGACAAGCTCTCCCCAGGGCATGGGGCTAACACTGGCAGACTGTCCTGAAGCCATCAGACAAATCTGATGATATCACTCTCCTACTGAAAGCCCATCCACAGCACCCCCCATTACCTTCAGGATCAGGTCCAGTTCTTTAATGTAGTCTACAAGGCCCTTTGTCACCTGGACTTGGTGGCCCACCTCTGCCTCCTGTTTTGTCTATCTTGCCTCCACTCTTCTTTTCAGTGCCCTCGGTGCCCCGATCTCATTTCCACACGTTACAGCATGCTGGGTCTGAGATCAGCTCAGGAGATCAGAGATGCAGACACGAGAGGGAAGTCCTGCAGAAATTGAGAAATGAATGAGGCAGATCTGAGTGTGACAGATTTCTCTAAGACAACCCTGAAAACCCCAGTGGCTAATCTCAGTGTGGTTCTCTGTGTGTTCTTGTCCTAGTCTGCATGCTTCCCAGGGATGGAAGAAGTTTCTGAGACCACAGAGTCTTAGATAATAATGAAGGTAATAATGACGCGATGAATAGGCGGTATGTAGGAAGTGCCACCACTGGCAAGTGTCGTTTATTGAGCATGTACCATGTGCCACGCTGTGCTAAACACTTTCTTTAGCCAGGTGTAATCCAAGCGACTTGGGAGGCTGAGTCAGGAGGCTTGTGAGTTCAAAGCCAGCCTCAGCAACTTGGCGAGGCCCTAAGCAACTCAGTGAGACCCTGTCTCTAAATAAAATACAAAATAGGGCTGGGGATGTGGCTCAGTGGCCAAGTTTCCCTGAGTTCAATCCCTGGTTCAAAAAAAAAAAACAAAAAGACTTTCTTTGCCTTTTTCAATCCCCAGAATGACTCTGTGAGATAGGTACTACTGTTCTGTTTTCTAAATGAGAAAGTTAAGGCTCACTGAGATGATCTTTGTCCAGGGTTCCACAGCTAGGGAGTAGTGGAGCAGAAACCCAAGTCCAGGTGCTTCTGAACCCAGACCCATCTAGAAGTTCCTATGTGTGGACACATGCATGGGTGTGCAGGGCTTGGGGGGCCTCCAGGAAGGGCAGGACAGATGTGATCAGGGTAGAGCCTCTTCTGTTTGGCTTCACTTCAAACAAAGATGACAGGAGGAAAACTAAAGCTCCTGACTTCCCTTCTCTGAAGACCAAAGCCAGGCCCAAAATAGTAGAGACAGGAAGCATTTCATCCCAAAGTGTCAAGTGAACATAAACATCCTGCCAACGCTGCCATCAGGGAGTGAGTGCCCAAGAGCAGCTGCTCTGCAGGGGCTGGTCAAGAGTTCACCTGCGGGCTGGTGTGCAGTCAGACCCTCAGAGACCACTGTAGGTCTTGGGTCTGCTGGCACATTGAACAACAGAGCATCCAGGAAGCACAGAGATTATGGTGAACAAAATAATGCATTTTGCAGGTTTCCAAACCTACCTCTGAGTTTGCTCAGAGGCCACACATGACATGGCTGCTCCCAGACCTCAGGGTGTAGCAGGGGGACACTGAGGCAGGTCTCTTCCTGGGAGACGTAGACTCCTCTGGGAGTTGACTTTGACTTAAGGTCTCCTTGATAGACTTGCTGAACCTTCCTTAAACTACAGGGCAGTCTAAGGTGCTACCTCTTATCCCTCCTTTCTTTGTAACTCACAGTCAGGCCTACATTATGGTCTGAGCTCTCTAAGATCTTCTTGTTCCTCCATGTGTTCCCCACAGGCCTTTCCCCTCATTCCATCCTCACAAGTCCAATCCCCTCTTGGCATGGACTTCTTGGGGGTGCAGGACTAACTCAGAGAACATCTAGAAATTGCCTCATTTTATAGTTCAGAAAAACCAGAACTCAGAGAGGCAAAGGAATTTTTCTGAATTTCTGCAGGGCAGGAAATGGGTCTACCAGTTTGTAGATGAGTTTTACTTCCTTTATATCAAGTGGGTTTGGAATGGGAGTGTAGAGAAGTAATGGCACGTATGTGAGAGTTTCTTCAAAACAAGATTGCTCACACATTCTCTCCTAGCTTCCTCTAGATGAAAAGCCCCAACAGGTAAAGACAGTGTCTGTCTTATTCACCCATCTGTCCCAGATACTCTGGTTTTCAAAGCTCGGGTCCTTCATCACACTGCATGCCTTGCATAATTGTGACAGCACCATCTAGATGACGGAGGTTACTATTGCTTTTGTAACTGGGATAAGGGTGATGTAGATAGATACCAGCGAATGTGTGTGTGGGAAGCAGATCAGAAATAGCTAGGAATAGGTGGGAATCTGTTTCTCTATCGGAGAAAATGGAGCATCAGCATTGGTTCAGGGCCCCTACCTTGATGGAGCCTAGGCTGACCTGTCAGTTAAGAGGCCTCCTGCTAATTTCTTCTGCGCCTGGCCAGGTGGAGCTGGGTGGCTTCACAGCTTCCATCATGCTAATTGCCATCGTCTCCCCAGTGACACTGAGCTCAGTTCCTGATAAGGTGCTTCCTTAATAGTCTCCCATTTCCCTGCTGACACTGGAAAATAGGCCTGATGAGGAGGTGTGTTTCTGCACTGAGGGAGGCTGAGCTGTCACACCCAGTCTCCCAGCCTGGACCATCAGTGGACCCAGAATCGATAGTGTGTAGGCAACACTTGTTTCCCTGAAAGCGTTCATCTGGCACATTTGCTGTTTGTCAGGCAGTTCCTCTCTCTAACGTTGCATGGTCCACAGCCCTGGCGCCAGTCTTCCTTTTCCCACAAAACACTGAGGGGGAATTTGCAAATTCTGGACAGCACAGGCTTTCTCTCTTCAGAACAATACACGAATGATAAGATTTCTATTTGTCAGCACCAGGTTGTAATTAGTGACAGTCTGGGTTATGGTTTGTTGGTTGCAAGCAACAGAAATCAACTGTGTGGACTTCAGCAAAGGAAGATAGAATGGAAAGTCTGTTTGGAACTCAGTAGTGAGGCTACTGAGTTCAGCATGAGCTAAGCTTCTCAGGACTCAAGTTCAAGGGAGAGGATGTTGATTGTGTCTAGTTCTGGTCACTTATTTCCCTTTTGGCCAAAGGATTAGAGGACACTAAGATGGTCTGTGTCTAAAGCAGGTGGAGTGAGGCATCAGAAGAGGAGGGCAGGGGAAGTTCATTGGTAGATGAACATCTGGGGATAGAGGCCCAAAGGAGGTGTCTGGTCCAGTGGATGCTGAGTTGGACCCCCTCCGCTAGCTCTGTTTGAGAAGTGAAAGGACCTGTGGAAAGTGCTTGGCAGCAGACCTATATGTGTTTAGTAATTGATGGCTGTGGCATTAGTGTTCAAATTAATGCTTTTGTCACATAATTTTAAATATTAGGCAGTTAAAGCACCTGGCAGAAGGCTAGATGTATGACCCAATTACTGTCTTGAAATCCATGAAGAATCCTCTAAGTGTTGTGACAGACACCTTTTTTTCCCCCTTTCTTAAGATTGCTGCTAAGTTTAACAGGTAATGGGAATGAGATTTTTGAAGAAATTTAGCTTCTGGAAATGCTATAGAAGAGCACCATGGGCCCTATTTTGGACATGTACTGGGAAACAAGACAGAAATTCCTGGGCATAGGAGACCTTAGCCCTCTCCTCACACCCCCATACAGAATCTGTCCGAGGACTGCTCGTTCACCCACCTGGATCATGCACTGGACCGCCAGCACGTTGAAGAAGGAGGGCAGTGGCTATCTGTTCACTGCTATCTCCTTTGGAACCAGCACAGAGAATAACATGCAAGATAGATTCAGAAAATATTTTCTGAATGAACAGATGAATGAATGACATAAGACTGACCACCTTCCAGGCTCACTGGTTGGCTGATTGTGAAGGGTTAGAGTCTCTGCCCCATATGGCCCTGAAGAACCAGAATAAAATCTCTTGGTGACTTGTTTGGGTCTATGGAGTGAACCTCCTGGAACCTCGTGGAGGGAGAAAGAGAATGGAGAAGCCAACAGGGAAATTCATGATTCAGAGGTGGGGCCTGGAGGAGAGGAAATGGGGGGCGGGTAGTTAACAGGAAATTCCTGTGGGGGACCCAGGGGTGCAAGGGCAGACAGGAACTTCATTTAGTTCTAAACTGGAACTGCTGACCAGGGTCCCCTTCGACTCAATGTCCATAGGGTGGAGGGAGGAAGGCTGACCCTCTACAATGCTTCCTACCCCCCAAAACTGTGTTAAATAGCAATACTGGACATACGGAGGGTAGTGGTTGACAAAGTCAGGTTGAAAAGTAACTGCTTTAGGAATTCAGATGAGTAGGAGACCATTGTGGCCAGAGGAGTCTTTGAGGATAAGAATTGGGTCAGGAGGACCTTAGATGAAGGGAGAGATCTGGTTTCATGCAGAGAAAGGAGCCCAGGCAGGGATCAGATCCTGAACAAGGCTCAAAAGTGGAAAAGTACAGTGTGTGCATCTGTTGCCAGAAGTTCCTGACAAACTCAGGAAAAGAGTAGTCAGGAGGCTGGTCTAGCCAAGGAGTGCCCTTGATATATATATGATGTGAATGAGGGATTGTGCTGTTTGAATAATTCTGTCCAATACCACAAAGACAAAAGGCTTTAAAGAGTGAGTCCCGCCCCACCAGGGTGAGCGGCTCTCAATGCCTCTAGGCTGAGAAACTACCTGTGAGCTGTCTTCCAGAGCTCCATCAGGGTCAATGGCCAAGCTAAGACAAAGTGTGCTGGAGCTTCTGGACCATTTGACATTTCTAGTTGAGTGCAGATCTCCAGAGATCTCTCCCCATCAGCCAACAATGGGGTTCAGCCAAGTGGGCTAACCTTGTAAGTTAACTAAAATAGGCCACTTCCCTTGCACAAAATTTTAGAGATGTTGAGAAGCTCCCTGCCTCCAAACTGCCCACTCTATCCCTTGAGCCTGTGAGATAATGTCTGAAATTCTAAAATCAAAGCTTCATCTCTTAGCTAGAAGCTGTGATCACTAACATTTAAAGCTATTATCAGATCATTACACCCTACTATAAATGAAGAATCTGAAAGCAGGTTTTGACAGGATGGCTGAAGAGGGAAAGAAAGATGTAATCTGAGCACTGGAGATGGAAGATTGTCAGGGGCACAGAAAGCGGTGGAGAGAGCAAGGAGAAGAGGAGCTGGCATCGCAACAAATTTGGCCAAAGGCAATTTTTGCTGAGTTCTAGCAACTAATCCTAACACCAGCCAGATTGCCCAGTTATTAACAAAAGCGTTTCAAACACTCAGTCTGATGATGGCATTGGCCAGATGATTGAAATGACTGCATTAGGCAGCTGAATCCATAGTCGTTGGCCTCTCAGCCCATAGGGGAGCTTGGCTAATCTTAACACTAGCAGGTTGCAGTGCCTCGTGGAGGGTTGCCCACTACAGAGTGAGCGATACCGTTCTCAAGATCTTGAGGAGGCCCAGGGAGCAGGAGGATGGAAGTGCTTATTCCTATTATAAAATCCCCTGAGAACAGCAGGCTGTTTAAAGGATCAGTGTGGGGGCCATTTTTCTTCTGAGGAACTTGCCTTACAGTCTCATGCTGCATATTTCCCAGTCATAATAGTTTGGAGAAAAATATTGCTAAATGGCTGCATAAACAATTTTAATTGGCCTGGGCTCCCAAAATGTGCTATTTTTGTTCTGCTGCCAAGCTTGCTTTTTTACTAGCTAATTATGCCCAACATTTAACTTTCGGCAAAAAAACAGGAAATAGGGCATTCATTACTCGAGTGACAACTTTTCAACAAGCCCACATTTCAACATCCATTGTGTAATTTCCTCTCCCGAGCTTACAGTTAGTTGTTCCATCAGGCCTTTGGAAACAAACAGTCCTTCAGTGGGGGCTGGAAGGGGCTTTGTTCAGTTCCAAATGCCTGCCTATCTCCACCCCAGGTGGAAAAACGGGCTCCTATGGGCCACCAGTGTCCACAGGGTGGGTCTCCTTCCTTGTTCGTGCTCCTTGCAGAAATTCCCCAACTAGGATTTCTGCTGGTCTCACTTTGCTGCCAGATTGGGCTCCGCCATCAGGAGCTGGGCTGTGGCATCTTGTTAAGGCAGCACCCCAAGGCTCCTATGAATTTAGGTAACTCACGGAGGGACACCTGCTTGTCCCTGAGGATCAGACAAGACAGTCCACGCCTGTGTGTTAGGCATTTACTCCTAGGAAGTGTTGTAAAGTCACATCTATTGTATGATTCCCTTTTAATTTATTATATTTCAAAATGCCTTGCAAAGTATATCACTTATGCATTGAAAGCACATGGATTTTTAAGTATACAGCTCAATGTGTTATAAAACAATCACCGTGTGACTCCCATCTAGGTCAAGAATAGATTATTAGCAGCATCCCAGAAGGCCTCCTCACTCCTACCCAATCACTACTTCATCCAGCTCCCCAAAGTTAACTTCTTTTTTTTTTTAATATATATATATATTTTTACCCAAAGTTAACTTCTATGCTGAGTTCTAATACTATGATTTCATTTTATGTATTTAAACTTTATATAAATGGAACTATATAATACGTGAGTATACGTATTTTAAAGTGAGTCTTCTTTTGTTCTACTTTGTTTTGTTGCCTGCTTGAAGCTGTACCTCATTCATTGTCATTACTACAGAATGTTCTGCCCATGAATGTAACTCAAGTTAGTGATGTTATTATAAAGGGCAATGTGAGTAGTTTCCAGCTTGTGGCTGTTCTGAATGATGCTGCTTTGACGATGCCCCCCGTGCATATCTGTTAGTGCCCGCACACACACATTTCTGCTAAGTATCAACCAGGAGTGGGCTGCTGGGTCCTACATGGAGTTGGTGAACAAGTTTGGTTTATAATTCAAACCAAACTGTTCTCAAAGTGCTGTTCAGAAGTGGACACTGCTCTACTTCCTCACCAACACTTTCTACTGTTCATATTTTTAACATCAGCAGGTGCTTAGTGTTATCTCAGTGTGGTTTTGATTTGCTTGTCCTGGATTGTTAATGAAAATGAGCACTTTTTCACATTTATTCATGATTGGATTTAGAATAAGATGAAGATCAAAGTTGAAAAGTTGTTGAAAATGATACTTTAATGGGAGAGGAGATAGCCTAAAGTTCCACTCCTGAAGTTCTGGTATTGACCAACAAGGAGTTATCAAACACTTTTGGCACACCTACTGTTGTGCTGGGTAGTGTGGAAGAACCAAAAAAGCTCACCACCATATACAGAGTCAGTTCCTTGCTTATTTAAGCAATATATCATCTGGATCCTTCTGCATCATTAAGTTTCCCACAATATCCCAAAATCGTACATCTTAGTGTGTGTGTGTGTGTGTGTGTGTGTGTGTGTGTGTGTGTGTGTAGTGCTGGGGATCCAACCCAAGACCTCAGGAAAGCTAAGCCAGTGCTCCACCACTGAGCTGCACAGTTGACTGGAGATGCATTGATCATTTTAACCCCAGGTGAAACCCCATTTTTAACCCCTAGGTGAAACCACCTAGCTGAGCCACAGATCTATGAGAAAAACGTTAATTGTTACATGTCACTGATGCTTTGTGGTCGTCTTGCAGTGTGATTGTGGTGCTAGATGATGCATACTGTGGTGGCTATGTTAATGGATTCCATACTAACCAGTAGGTCCTGAAATGTTGAATGGACTTGAGCACAAGGTGGCCTCAGCACAGCAAAATGTCAAATTGCAACTTAGGAAAGTGTCTATTTACTGAAGCATGTAAGATCTTTGTTCCCTGAGTATATGGGAAGACAATTTCATTTAAATAGCAGCCTCATACGGCTGGGCCACTCAGGAATAGTGATGTCATCACCTTCTACTGAACTGAGTTTAAAGGGATTGGGAGAAATAAGTTTCATTTTGGTCACAAGCTCTGTGTCATGTGATTCATGGACTGTTTACACTGGTTGGGTTGGATTTCTGTCCCTGGCAATCCAAAGTGTCTGGGTTCCATGGGTAGGAGCATTTCAAAGACTACAGCATGTCCCTGTACCCCTGTCCTTGACTCATTGAAGCATGTGGTCCTTCTATGATTGGCATTTGCTGAGAAGACACATTAGGCAGGCTGGTTCTTCTCTATGTCAGCCTCCTCATTGCCTAGAGTGGACCTCCTCCCAGAGTTGGCCCAGGTGTAGACCAAAGGAGGAATGCCCCTCCACATTAAGTCTGCTTTGCCAACACTTCTAGACTGCTAGCCTCTGAGATCTGCAGACTCCTACTGGCATTTCCACTATCCCCTGCTATACACATCAGCTAAACATGCTTCACATGCTTTTCTTACTCCTTTATACCTTTCTATTTCAGTTATATATTGCCATGTAATGAATTACTCCCAACATAGAGACATAAAACAACCACCTTTTTTCTTCTGTTTGTGTACTTTACAGTTCAG
Source organism: Glaucomys volans (assembly GCA_020662805.1). NCBI lineage: Eukaryota > Metazoa > Chordata > Mammalia > Rodentia > Sciuridae > Glaucomys > Glaucomys volans. Next base: position 22,921 of record JAJEJO010000472.1, read on the forward strand.
GTATTTGGAGAGAACATGGCGGGATGGCTTGTCATTGCTCTTGAATGTCTGGGGCTTCAACTGGGAAGACTTGAATGGCAGGGACTGGCATCATCTGGGAGCTTCTTGATTCACATGTGCATGGTACCTGGATTGGGCTGGGCTCAACTGGCACTGTTGACAGTATGTTCACAGTCCAGAGGCCTTAGGATAGTTAGACTTTTTCTTTGGTGTCTCAGTGCTTCAAGAATGGATGATCTAGCATTCTACACAGAATTAGAAAAAACAGTTCTTAAGTTCATTTGGAAGAATAAGACCTAGAATAGCCAAAGCAATAGTAAGCAAGAAAAGCAAAGCAGAAGGCATCACAATACCTAATCTGAAATTATAGCAAAGAGCTGTAATAACAAAAACTGCATGATATTGGCACGAAGACCAATGGAACAGAATAGAAAACACAGAGACAAATCCACATACCTACAGCTGTCTGGTATTTGAGAAAGATGCCAAAAATGTATTTTGGAGAAAAGGTAGACTTTTTAACAAATGCTGGGAAAACTGAATAGCTATGTGTAGGAAACAATGCATAATGATTTTTTAAAAAATCATGTTATGAGCCTGGTGTGGTGGCGCACACCTGGAATCCCAGTGACTTGGGAGGCTGAGGCAGGAGGATCACAGGTTCAGCAATGTAGAGAGACCCTAAGAAACTGAGTGAGACCCTGTCTCAAAAAAAAAAATTATGCTATGTGCATTGTAAATATACAGCAAGGAACTTCACCTTTACATATAAGTAGAAAGAATCAATGAAGTATAAATTAATAGATGAGCAAAAGGAAGTCTAGTAGAATAGAGGAAGGGGCATGGGAGAAGGTAGGGAAATGGGAGGGAAAAGGGGAGGGGGAAAAAGGAAGGGTCATGAACTGAAATCAAATTCCATGCATGTATGAATTTGTAGGGATGAATCCAACAACTATGTTAAAATATAAAACTAATAAAGAAATGAATGGATGATCTAGAAATACAAGGTGAATTCTGTAATCTTTCATGACTCCTTTTTGGAAGGACTCATATATACCTTTACCTCTTCCATACTCGATGACAGGCAGAGGCTGCCCAGGTGCCCAGGTTCCAGGGGAGGGGATATATCATTTCTTTCCTTTTTTTTTTGTTTTTTCTGATACTGAGGATAGAACCCAAGCGTGCTTACCTTTGAACTACATCCCCAGTTCTTTTTATTTTTTATTTTGAGACAGGTCTTACTAAGTTGCCCAGGCTGGCCTCAAACTTGTGATCGTCCTGCTTCAGACTCCGAGTTGCTGGGGTTACAGGTGCTTACCACTGAGCCCAGCCTTAGACCTCATTTCTTGATGGGACAATAATCAAAGAATTTACAGGCGTGTTTTAAAATGGTCATGCATTATATTTATCTAGCTGGTTTCCCAATTGCTAAAACTATTTCCTTTGTGTAAGAGTCTTTTCAATGGAAAAACAATAAATAATTCAAGCTAAGGGGTGAAAAAAAAGACATAGACAATTATAAGGATACAATATCATCTGAAAAAGCACTCCAAAATGCCACTGTAGTTCTCTTTTGTGCTCAGTGACGGTGGGTGCTGAGGGGTTGGTGAGGGAAACTCACCCTTGCTGATGTATCAGCACACCTGGGCAGTGATCCCAAAGATCTGAAGCTCCCAGGGAGGGAATGGGACACTATGATAGGCCTGTCACAGAGCAGTAGAGCAGAGGTAAGTGTGGGTTGTTTGTGCCTCCCTAGGGTGAAGGCTAGAAGAAGGAGGTCTAGAGAGGGTTGCTTGGAGCAGTACCCTCCATAGCTGAACATGTGGAAATTTGTGCTAGGTCTTCCATCTTAGATCTGTCTTCCCCTCTCTAACCTTCAGGTTGACTGTTGCTGTCCCCAGCCTGGCAGATTCAGACTTTGATGAGTCTTTTGGGTATGCCTGGCACTTTGGTAGTGAACAAGACATTCAAAGTCCTGATGAGATGAACACCTCCAACCTGTGACCCAGCAGCCATGATTCTGCCAGTGTAATCTCTCTGAGCCACACTCTGAGTGACTTTGGACATGTACGCAATTCTCTCTGGGACTCAGTTTCCCCATCAGTCAAATCAGGGCCTCGACCTTGACGGACCTCTAAGATCCCTTTGGAAAATCCAGAAGAAAGATGATTCTGGCACACCAAGCACTCCTAAAATTTCAATCCTCCACCTCAGGTTTATTTTCTGTCTTTTGCCTTACTGCTGGCTGGCTTACTCTTGCTGTAATTTATTTAACTGAGCCATGCTGAGCAGTTTGGAACTGAGTTTGCATGAATCACTGTCCATAAAATCAAGTTAAGTGGATTTCATTCCTCTCTGCGCACCTGTGTATATATGTGAGGAGAAGAAGCTGGATTTTCTTGGCTCTTCCAGACCACGGTTAGAATTGCTTCTGTACTGATATAGCATTCACCCTGTATTTATAGTCCATTGTTATAACAGCTTCCTTCAGAGAACTGAAAGTAAAGTGTTGGAAGCAATTTCTCCTACAGATCATTTTATATAGCTGTCCTGTTTCCCTATCTAGCTGCAAAAACTGACATTGATTTCCTCTATTTTATCAGAGTTGGCAAATATCAGATTCAATTCCATTCAGTCATTCCACAAATTTTTACTGTGTGTTTTGTGAAGTCCTACTGAGCTAGGGACAGCGGTGAAGGTTAATGGGAAGTGTCACAGTATTCAAAGGACCTAGAAACTGTGTGAAGTGTTCAGTAACAACTCAGGGGTTAAACAATGCAAGAGAATGTTTGCTAGGCAGAAAATGGGATATTCAATGTGTTGAGTGAAGGGAGAAGCTGAGCAAGGTGTGTGATCTGGAGAGGATTATGGAGAGTTTGGGAAGGATGTTGAGCGTGAGAGGGTGATTTCTATTTGGACCACTGCCATTTCCCCCCTTCCCATCCCCTTCTGACAATCTGCACAAGAATAATTTCAGTTCACCATTTTTTTTGTCAAAGGATAGGATTGGGGCGGGGGAGTGAGTGGAGATGAGCATTTATGGGAAGAAATGCCCAAAGGGTCTGCTCTGGTGCTTGTGAAAATATATTTGGGAGCCAGTGTGAAGGATTATAAAGGGATTTATTTCATTTTGTAACATAGCCAAAAGCACGGGCAGGCTATGACTAAAATGGTGGTTCAGGGGACTGGCTATTTGTATGTTTGTTCTTATTTTCTATCTTGATAGAAAATGTGCAATCTTTACTCTGCCATAGAATGAATATTTCACTGTTTCCTGACTGATCTCAAGTGGTTTTGCAAATTCTATTCCATTTATCCTTCTGGGTCTCTGAAAGACATATTGGGGGTGTGGAGGAAGGGTGTTGTGGGGCCCCTCCCCTCGAAGGACTCTACATTTGTAGTCATGCCATTCTTTTGAGAAGATCGATTGCTGAAAAACACTAAGTTATTTTTTTGTTTGTTTTTTAGTACCAGGGATTGAACTCAGGGGCCCTTGACCACTGAGCCACATCCCCCAAGTCCTATTCTATATTCTATTTAGAGACAGGGTCTCACTGAGTTGCTTAGCGCCTCCCTTTTGCTGAGGCTGGCTTTGAATTCATGATCCTCCTGCCTCAGCCTCCCGAGCTGCTGGGATTAACAGGCATGCACCACTGCATCCAGTAAAAAGACTAAGTTTTGAATGCACCTGTTCATATCCACAATCCAAGCAAAATTTGATTTGCTTCATGGATTCTGTTGGTTGTGTTGTTTTGGGATGTGTCCATGTGTTCCCAGAAACCACATGGGAAGTGTGAATGCCCAGGTGGCACTTCAGACTGGATAGACTCTGCCAAGAGGCCCTGGACAGTGCTGCTTCTGCCCTGAAGGAAGAATGCAATGCTAGTGAGCAGTGCTGTCCCATGGCAATACAATGTGAGGAGCGTGCGTGATTTAGAAATTTCTAGTAGCCACATAAAAAGTCAAAAGAAACAGGTTGGGATTTATTTAAATGATACATTTATGTGACCCCCTATGTCTAAAATATTTTCATTTCAACAGATAATCAATATGAAACATAATTAATCAGCTATTTTATATGTTTACTTGGTCTTCAATGTCGGGCATCTACTCTATAGCATACCATAGCAAATTTCAATTCAGACTAGCCATGTTTGAAGTACTTAATAGTCACATGTGGCTTATGGCCACCATATTAGACAGCAAGAGCTAGAGTTCTCTATCAGTTCTCCCTCTACCACTTGGAGCTCTGGGAGGTATCTTGTTTGCATCTTCATTGGCAATGAAGAGCCCAACCCAATAGATCTGGCTACAAATAGCTCTCTATTTAGCCCCTCCAACTATATGATTGTCTCCATGAGTCTCAGAGATGGTGGTAAATATAAAATGATTTGGCCACATTGGTATCTGGTAAATTTCCAGAGCCTACAGGTGTGGCCCATTACCCCCACCCATTTATATCACATTTATACCCATCCATGTTTCATGTTATGGTCCTTTCTGTACCTCCTTTACCCTTTCAAAACTTACTTTTCCAGGATTCCCATCCCCTCTGGGCCCTACCCTTAGGATTGGGAGATGATAATAATAATAATATTATTATTATTATTAATGATAATATTAGTATTATCATTTATTTTGACTATTAGTCAAAAATAAACTTAATAAAACATAGCCATTATGTAGCTATTTTTCCTCCTCCTCTTTCCCCTGTCACTGCTAACCACTAATCTGCTTTCTGTCTCTATGGATCTGCCTATTCTAGATATGTCATACAAACTAGATTATCCAATATGTGACCTTTGTCTCCGAGTTCTTCACTTAGCGTTATTTTTTGAGGTTCATCATGTAGTAGCATCTATCCGCACTTCCTTCCTGTTTATTGCCGAATAATATTCTACTATAGAGATACCAGATTTTATTTATCTGTTTGTCTCTCCATGAACATTTGGGTTGTTTCCACCTTTTGATTACTGCAAGTAGTGATGCTATGAACATTATATACATTTTTTTTTCAATATCTGCTTCACTTCTTTTGGGCATACATCTAGGAGTAGATTTGTTGGACATATGGTTATTCTATTTTTAATTTTTTGAGGAATGGCCAATGTGGTCAAACCATTTTATGTTTTCGCCAGCCATGTGGTATGGTTCCAATCAATTTCTCTATATTTTTGCCAACTTCTCATCCCCTCCTCCTTTTGAAAATTTTGTTATAGCCACACCAGTGGATATAAAGAGGCATCTCATTATGGGTTTTTAGAAAATTAATACATTTTACTTTTTTAGACCTGTTTTAGGTTCACAGAAAAATGAAGCAGAAAATACAAAGCGTTCCCATACACTGTCGCCACTATGGACATCTTGCATCACAGTGCTGCATTGTTACATCAAGGGGCCTACACTGACACATCATCATCACTCCCAATCCACAGTTTACTTTAGGGTTCATGCCCAGTGTCGTACATTCCACAAATTTTGACAAATGCACGATGACATGTATCTACCATACAGTATCATAGTCTGTAGGAGCAATTTCACTGCCCTAAAAATCCTGTGCCTTGCCTCACTGTGGTTTTGATTTGCATCTCTGCAATGACTAATGGCATTCAGCATCAGTCTAGTGGTTTTTAAACAGCGTCTTGAGAGCCCCCTGAGGCCCACCATGGTGAGGAAGAGGGGAATACCCAGCAGGTGGCAATGATATTTGAGACCCCCACACCTTTGTCTACCTCAATCGCTTCACTCTGCTCTGTTGATATCCACTACACTCATGAAATATCCCATTGGAGCAAAGGGTCCTGAGGCTAACATAAGTTTGGCAGTCATTTATCTGATCCTGTGACATCTGCCTCTCCACTTGGCTAGTCATTGAGTCTGGTCATTTCCCAACTCAACAGTGGAGCCCAGGTTTTCTGACCCCGGTCCCATTCTCTTTCAGTTATATCTCCCTGTTAGTGATGACATTATCACCTGCAATGGGAATAATGGTAATGACCATGTCTTAAACACTTGCACTGTGGGAAGCTCCATGGTAAGCACTGTCAGGTATTCCTCTCGTAGTGAGGCTAGGGGGTTCATGTCATTACGAGGCAAGTTCATGAAATCTTCGGCCTGGCCTGCAAAACCCATCTCCAATCTCACACCTGCCCTTCTTCCACTTGCTAACTCTACTTCAGGCACGTGATGGTCCTGCTGTTCTGTGGGGAGGCCAGAGTGTTTCTACCTCGAGGGCTCCTCAGGGCTCTGCTTTCTTTTCTCCCTTCATGATAAACTCTGTCTAGTTTTCAATAACAGATCACTGGGTTTTCTCAAAAGCCCCTGTAGTAGGCATTGATACCTCCTTTTAACGTTAACGAAATTAAGTCAATTGCTCAAGGTCACACATTCCCCATTCATATGCTCATTCATAAAAAAAGTTTTAAACCTCTATTTTGTGCATGGGTCTGGAATAGGTAGTATGTGGGATAAAAAGATAAAACTCCTCAAGGGTTACAGATTAGTGGGAGAGGTAGATGAAAACACAAGTACTTACATTTGACCGTTGAACAACACAGGGGTTGGGGGGATGACAGTACTGTCAAAAATCCATTTGTAACTTTCGATTCCCCAAAAAGTAACTACAGTATCCTATTGTTGATTGGAAGCCTTGTTGATAACATGAACAGTTGATTAATTCATATTTTGGATATGTGTTATATACAGTGAAAAATATGTGAGAATGGGGAGACATTACTTTTTACTGCCATATGTAATTTGCAGGAGAGATGAACTGTTCATGGGGAGATGATCATTGTCCCAGGCTGGTTTCAGCGGATACTGGCAACACTTGCACTTACTACAATGGTTGTTGGCTACAAAACCATTACAGTATAGTATGCACTACAGTTATTTTTATGCAGTAATGATTTAACACTGAATCTTTATATTTATCTTGACTGCCAATGGTGCCACGGACAGCCTGTGTGGGTGCATAAATTTTGCTAAATTTTAACTTTTTACAATAGACTTGGGTATATTTTATAATAGTAAATGATAAAACAGACTTTTGTCTACATATGCTTTATGCACTCACGAAGTATTTTTTTCCTAATTTTTTGATACTTTAGGCTACATGGTTTATCTGCAAGTTAAAAAAAAATTTTTTTTCCCCAAAAACGTTCATGTATAAGAGGATCTGCACAGTTCCAACCCATGTTGTTTGAGGGTCAGCCGCACAAGGTAAGAATTTGAGGTGTCATACACAATAATCGTGGCACAAAAATTTTGTCAGAATTTGGTTCAATGGCATACCAAGGAGAATCCAAGTCAACAGAGGCTTAACAAGGGAGACATTTATTGCTTTGTCCCACATAGAGGAGGTCTGGAGGTAAACAGACTCCTGACTCTGAGGTCATCAGAGATTCAGGTTCTTGCTATCCTTCTGCTAAACCACCTTCTGCTAAGCCACCTTATGTGGCTTCCATTTAAATGGCTCAACATGGCACCTGACCACTGTCACTAGCGATTCCATTAGTATTCTAAGCAGTAGGAATAACAAGGGGAGGGGGACAAAAATAGAGTACTTCCCAGCTGAGCGAGTCCCTCAAGCAGCCTTCTCAGGGCGATCTACCCTTCTACTTATATCTCACTGGCTGACACCTGTTCACTTGGTCTCAGTGAACTGCAAGGGGGAATCAAATCTTTTTTAGTTGTCTTTTGTCACACCAAGTAAAATTGGGGTTTTACTCCAAGAAAAAATGTATATTTGGAGACACCTAGCAGTCGACCATAGGTGATTATTTGAAGCATTTCTAGTAATAAAAATTTGGATTAAAGTAAATACTAAAAACATGACTGGTTTAATAACTGATCCATTAATAACAGGCAAGCTTAAATATTTCATTTTAGAAAAACATTTAATGACAGAGTAAAATGTTAATGATATAAAGTTAAAATAATAACTACTGCTTAAAGAAACCAATTAGAATAGTATGTAAGTACCAGAGGAAAGTTACTTGACAATGTAAAAGAATTATGGTACTGTGGTAACCTTTAAAGAAGAGCCCTTATCACTTAGAGTTATATTTATAGATGAAATGGTATGTATGGAATTTGCTCTACGATAGCGGAGAAAAAGCCTGAGGCAGATGAACACAGATAAAATAAGAGTGGCCATATGAGATCATTGTTGAAGCTGTGAATGGATAAATGGAGATTCTTTTCTTTTATGCATGTCTAGAAATTTCCATAATAAAAAGTTTTTAAGAAGTGGATTAAATCTCACTCAAACATCCTTCTCATTTTTTTTTTTTTTTTTTGGTACTGGGGATTGAACCCAGGGGCACTCCACCACTGAGCCACATCCCCAGCCCTATTTTGTACTTTAGAGACAGAATCTCACTGAGTTGTTTAGGGCCTCACTAAGTTGCTGAGGCTGACTTTGAACTCGTGATCCTCCTACCTCAGCCTCCCAAGTGCTGGGATTACAGGTGTGCACCACCGTGCCCGGGCTTCTCATTTTTTAAATGAACTAATAATACATAATCTTTTTAAAAAATATATTTTTAAATGTTGATAGACCCTTATCTTACTCATTTATTAATATGTGGTGCTGAGAATCAAACCAAGTGCCTCACACATGCTAGGCAAGCAAGCTCTCTACCACTGAGCCACAACCCAAGCCCCAATAATACATAATCTTGCAAGGTGGAGTGGAATTCAATAAGATGATAGGGTATGTGAAAACACTGAGATGAATAAAGATGGCCAGAAATGCTAGTCGCACCACGGGGATGGGCTAGCATAAAGTTAGATTAGGATGAGCAGTCAGGTTCTCTGATTCTAATTTTGGGGTCTCTCACTGCCCACCCTGCCCTCCCCATCACCTCTCTCAGGGATGGCAGGGGACACTGGGACAGCAGGGTGCAATGACAGCTAGTGTCAAGGTTCCATTATCAGGCTCCCCAGACCTCCAACACCACTGTATGCACACATGCTGCTTATTCAGTGTGGCAGGTTGGCTCAACGTCAAGGTACTCCACTAACCAGCTGTGTGGCCTTAGGCAAGTGACTCAAGGCCCAGGGCCTCAGTGTCCCTTCTTTGATTTTTTTTTTTTTTTTGTGTTTGGTACCAGGGACTGAACCCAGGAGCACTTAGCCACTGAGCCACATCCCTAACCCTTTGTATTTTTTCTTTTGAGAGAGGATCTTACTGAGTTGCTCAGGGCCTCCCTAAGTTGTTGAAGTTGGCTTTGAACTTGTGATCCTCCTGCCCCAGCTTCCCGAGCTGCTGGAATTACAGACATGCACAACTGAGCCCAGCTCAACTATGACCTTTTAAACTTTTTTTGTTGTTGTTTTTTGAGATGCTGGGGATTGAACCCAGGGCCTTGTGCTTGTGAGGTAAGCACTCTACCAACTGAATTATATCCCCAAACCCCTTTTAAGCTTTAATTCACTTAATTCTTACAACAACCTTTATGAAGCAGGCCTATTATCTCCTTTTAAAAATTGAAAGGTAGGCTCACTGGGGGTGAATCACTTGATCACAGAGGTGGTAAGTAGCAGGGCTGGGTGTCAAACCAGGCAATATGGCTCCAGAACCCAACAGGTGGAAGAAAGTAGCAGATTGCATGGCATTTCCCTGCAGCTCTGTTAAGGAGATTTTAAAGCTTGGGGTCAGGAAAGCAGAACCCAGTTCTTCTCCCAAGGACCTACGAGCTATTCTAGGCACCCACTGTGTAGATCAGAAGTGACAGGTTTTCAATGCACCACTTAGGTTAAGGAGGTACCAAACTGAAGGTCAGCTGGTGCTGTGGTTTGAATGTCCCCACAAAACTTGACGTTTAGTCTCCCTTGTGGGGTATTAGGAGGGTGGGAACTTAATCAGACTATGGTATTGGGAGGTGGGAGCCTTTGGGAAGTATTGAAAGTTAAATGAGGCTATAAAGTGGGGCTCTGATTCAATAGCACTGTGGCTTTTTAAGAAGGGCTGGAGAGACCTGAACTAACATGCTCAGTCCCTCTTGCATATGTGATGCCATGGACCCTCTTGGGATTTTGCAGGGTCCTTACCAGCAAGAAGGACCTCGCTGGATGTAATCACCTGATCTTGAACTTCCCAAATTTCAGAACCTTGAGCCAAATAAATTTCTTTTTTTCTTTTCAGAACCTGAGCCAAATAAATTCCCCAGTCTGTGGAATTAAGTTATAGCAACAGCAAATAGACAAAACTAGCGTGTCTCAGTCTAGCTTTATGGGTTCTTGACAGCTTTGATCATTTTCATTAGTCCATGCTTATTGAGAACCAGTTTCGAAAATTTTAAATATCACCCCAGATAGAGAGAAGAATGGCTGGTCTGCAAGAATTTAGAAGTTGGACAATCTCTTTGGAGGAGGCTGAAGAGAGTCTCAGAAAATGATAGACATTTCTCTGGCATGGGCAGATAACCAGGCTGTGTGCCTGATGGCCCTTCAAAGTCGACACAGGCCCCAGGATCTCATAAATCCTCATAGATCGGGCATTCTCATTTGGAAAAAGTTACTCACAACCACCAGAAATATTCTATAATAGAAACATGCTTTTGCCAACACGACTTTACCATTTTCTTCTTCAATAACTCCACACCAGGTATTCTTTTGGGGAACTAGCCCTCCCTCTCTACTTACATTTTTTTTTTTCTTTTACATTCTTGGTGAGACTTTTCTGCATGGGCAGATGGTTGCTTGGCATATGAATCCTGAATCCAAAGATAAGAGACAGAGAAGAGCATGCGTGCATCCCTCAATAGTGCCTATGAGAGTGACCCTGGTTTCTAATATGTCTGAGACCCAGCTATTTATAAGCTTTTTTCTTCAATTACACCCCATAGTCTGACATTACTTTTATTTTCTGAAGTTATCTGGAGTCTGTCTCTTTTGCTTGTAACAAAAAATAAAAAAACTCACATAGGGTTCAATATTGAATGTCAAGTGCTTTTTTTTTCTTAGAAGCTTTTAATCCTAAAAGACAGGGTTTTCTTTCCTGGCCCACCCTCCCCCAGCCCAAGGACCTAAGACTTTTTTCTTCCGTTTCCTTCCAGGGCTTCCTGGACCAGGGCGAAAAAGGGCTCTTGTCAATGTGCTAAGCTTTACCTTGAGGGATGAGTGAAGACACCCTTTAAATTACCTATAAAACCCTTTGATTCACTCAGCAGAGGTTGCCATGGGCAATTTGCTAAGCTTATTGATTATTTTCTGTTTAAATTAAAGTTTGATGTCCTGGAACAGACTGTGCAGTGCATGGAGTTAATGGAAAAGGTTGAGATCCAGGGGAGAGACACTCACTGGGGAAATGGAGGGTATTCAAGGGGAAAACAGGGAGTCTATGAAGAGGAGATTGTCGGCGCCAAGTTGTAGTAAATATGATGGCGATAAAAAAGATAGAGAATGGAATTCTTTTATGGTGAAGGGCAGCTTCCCGACATTTAAAGCCTCAGGGAGACAGGGCTGGGAGTGGGGGGAGACATATTCATTCCACAAATATTTGTTGAGTGCCCATGATATATCAAACACTGTGCTTGGCACTAGGGAAAAATCGTGAAGAAGGCACCATCTTTGGAGCTCCAAATCAGTGGTTCCCAAAGTGTGGTCCCTGGGGCAGTTGAATCCCCACTGCCTGGTGTATTAGTCTGCTTTCTGTTATGGTAACAAAATACTGAAGGCAGGCTACTTTATAAAGTAAGGTGAGTTATGTAGCTCACAGTTCTATAGGCCCAAGGGTAAAGCACAGGCATCAGTATAGCTAGGGTGAAGGCCTCCTGGTAGACGGGATAACAATGGTAGGAGCACATCCAGGAGGGAGAGATCACATGGCCAGACAGGGTGCCCAAGGAGAGCGATTCAGGAGTCAGACTCAGATTTTATAACCACTTGCTCTTGAGAGAACTAACTCAGGAGTTCTATGAGACCTAAATTCCTATCAAGAACAGCTTCCCCAGTGAACTTCCACTGGACTCCACCCCTTAAAGATCATCTTGCCAGGCATGGTGGCACATGCCCGTAATCTCAGCGACTTGGGAGACTGAGGCAGGAGGATCGTGAGTTCAAAGCCAGCCTCAGCAACTTAGTGAGGCCCTGAGCAACTCAGTGAGACCCTGCCTCTAAATAAAATACAAAATAGGGCTGGGGATGTGGCTCAGTGATGGAGTGACCCTGGGTTCAATCCCCAGTTCCAAAAAAAAAAAGATCCCATCACCTCTACATGACAACCCTGAGGACCAAGTGTCCCACACAAGAACCTTTGGGGGACAGACCACCCAGAACATAGCACCTGGGAATGTGTCAGGCAGGCAAATGCTTGGGTTCCACCGAAGACTTTTGAAATCAGAAATTCTGGAAGTGGATCTCAGTCCCTTCCAGGTGAATCCTCAGTGTGCTACGATTTGAAAACCACTGCCAGGCCTATGCCCGTAATCTCAGCAACACAGGAGGCTGAGGCAGGAGGATGGCAAGTTTGAGGCCAGCCATAGCAACTTAGAGAGAACCTGTCTCAAAAATAAAAAAGGTCTAGGGATGCAACGGTGGTAGAGCACCCTGGGCTCAATCTCCAGTACCAAAAATAATACCAAAAAAGCACCACCAGCCTGATGTGGAGGCACACACCCACAATCCCAGTGACTCAGGAGGCTGAGGCTGGAGGATCACAAGTGTAAGACTAGTCTCAGCAACTTAGTGAGGCTCTAAGCAATTTAGTGAGACCCTGTCTCAAAATAAAAAAATAAAAAGGGCTAGGGATGTGGCTCAGTGGTTGAGCACTCCTTGGTTTAATCCTCAGTGTGCCTCCTCCACTGCAAAATTCAAAAAACAAAACAACAACAACAAAACACGCACTACTAACAATAAAAAAAAAAAAGTTTGAGAACCACTGCTTTAGATCCTTAAACCCCCGAGAAAGGGGCCTCAGACTTCCATGAACCAGGAGCTTGACTTGAGCCAGTGTTATTACCAATACCTGCTGTATGTTTATCACTGTAAATATTATGCTAAGTATGAGAAGTGGGTTACCTTGGTTAATCCTTACAATAACCCTTTGAATAGAAGATGGAATGGAGGAGTGCTTTAAGTAATTGGGGGTGGTGTTTTAGTGAGCTTTGCATTGCTGTGACCAATATACCTGAAGAGAAAAACATAGGGGAGGGGGCTTCTTTAGGGCTCACAGTATTTCATTCATAGATGGCCAAGTCCATTACTCTGGGCCCAAGGTGAGGCAGGACATTATGGCCGAAGGACAGGGTGAAGGAAAGCTGCTCACTTCCTGGTATTCAGGAAGCAGAGAAAGGGGAAAGGGACCACAGGGAAGATGAGCCCTTCCAGAGCAGCCACCAGTGACTCACTTCCTCTAGCCATGCCCCACAAGCCTACGGGTACCACCCTGTTAGTCCATTCAAACTGCATGGACTGATTAGGTCACAACTCTCACAATCCAATCGTTTCACCTCTGAATATTCCTGCATTAACACAGAAGTTTTTGGGGGACACCTCTGATCCAAACCATAACAGGTGGGTAGAATCCAAACACCCAACTCTCCTAAACACCAAACTCCCACAAGCTCTGTGATTCCTTCTGTTCTGAGATTCAAAGCCAACCTTCAGATACAGAACCATGGTTTTCCCAGATGATTGTATTGTGAGGTTGGGTTTACATGCTTGAGGAAGATGAGGAACTCAAAGAAGGGTGGCAAGTCTAGAATGAGCTGGGAAGGAAGCATGTGGCATGCTGGCTGGGAGGAGAAGCCAGGCCCCGGCTCTACCTGCACAGTTATCCTTGTCTTATGGGAGCTAGAATTCAACATCAGCATGGACTGATTCGTTATGGGAACATCTTGTTGATTCAATCAAAAATAGATTTCATGTCATGATACCTAGTATTCAAGTCCTTTAACTCTTCTATTTACAGTATGTTCATTTTCTATTTCTTCTGTAACAAAATCAGTATTAGTATCCTGTGACTGCTATAACAAATTACCACAAACTTAGTGGCCTGAGACAATATGAATTCATTTGCTTACATTTCTGGAGATCAGAAGTCTAAAATCAAGGTGTGATCAGGGCTCCATTCCTTCCTGAGGCTTCAGAGGAAATCTGTTCTCACTCTTTCCAGCTTCTAAAAAGCTACTTGCATTCCTGGGCTTGTGGCCCCTTCTTCCGTCTTCAAAGGCAGCAACTTAGCACTTATATCTGACTTCTACTTCAGTTCTGACATCTCTCGCATCTCTAATTCTCCTGTCTTCCCCTTATAAAGACTTTGTAATTACATTGGGCCCACCCACCTTTATAACCCAGGGCAATTTTTCTATCCTCAGATTCTAATTTAATCACACTGCCAAGTCATTCTGCCATGCAAGGTAACGTATCCAAGCTTCTAGGGATTCAGATTTGATAAGTGGGCTGTCGACCACACTCTATAACCTTTGGGAAGTCATTTTTTCTCTCTGATAACCTTCACCTCTCCCCAAAATGGAGACTATAATACTTCTTGGTCCTAATCTTACAAGCGAATGCATATCACTTAAATCACAGATGTAAATATTTTTATTCCTAGAATCTATATCTGACAAATACGACGCTACCCTGTGCAACACTGTGTTCACATTGCATCAGAAAGGACTTGACCTGTGTCTCCTGCTGAGAAAAACCACAGGATAAAAGGTAGCTGTAGTAGTTATATAAGTTAGTTAGGTTTTTAGAGCCTTAAATACGTGTCAGCAAAGACAGAGATGAGGCCAATTCTCTGAAGGAACCAACCATCTGATGACTCAGATCATCATGCAATGCTTGGAAGAGAAGCAATAAGTGCAGGTCCCAAGATGCTCCAGTGATCATGAACTTAAGGGTCTGTCCACTGAGCTCAGGAAGAGTCAAAATGGCCTTCTGCCGCCTCGTGGTAGGTGACAGGGGTAGGGCTGCCATGCCCACTGAAGGCTGTTGCCACTGCTCCCTGGAATTGCATTTGTTGGTGATCAGGGGAACAGAAAGCAGCAGCCGAGTCCAACAGAAGAGAGACATTAAAGTTGATTAAGTGAGTGGGCCAATTAGTGTCTGGCTTCATGCAGTGTGGAGTTAATTAGCCTCCACAAAACAACAACAGCTGCCTTAATGGCGGGGCCGGGGGCCCAGTGGAGAGGAGCCATGGGAAGCGAAGTGATAGGGCTAGTGCTTAATAACTTGGCTGCAGTGGGCCCTGCCCCACTAAAAATGTAGAACAAAGCCCATGGCAAACTTCCCTGCCTGCTTCCAGACCCTGCATGGGGTGGGCAGCCAGACCCTGCAGTCTCCTGCCCCCAGGGGGAGGCCAAACTCACACTTCAGGCTTGAGTTTCTTTTTTGAGACTGGTTGACACCACTTAGATTGTATTCTAATGAAAATCACTACCCTGCCAACTCTGCCTTGATCCCCAACTTCATCCTTCACACTGTTTCCCAATGGTGATATTTTATCCTTATTAAAAAGCAATACATATTTATTGGGAAACTTTTGGGAAGTGTTGAAAAATATAGAGAATAAAATAGCCCTCCATCCTGAAATAGATCATGTCATTCATGAACCGTTTATTGTTCACCTACCAAGTGCTAGCGCCACGCAAGGTGTTCAGGCAAAGTCTACATCTGTTCAGCTTTCTTCTCCCTACAAATCATATATATGCTGTTTTACAAATTGGACTCACTGTGCATGATCTTTAATAACCCACTGTTTTCAGCAATATGCCACCCACATTCCCTATCTCATTAAAATATTTTTTAACTACTCAGCCTCTATGGTTCCACTAATTATGCTACATTGTAGGTGTCTACTTGTTTATGCCTCCTGCCTCCTAACAGTTCTTGAGGGTAGAGACAAGATGTCTTTTACCACTCTATCCCCAATAGATCAGAGTCTAGATCACAGCAAAGCACGTGGTAGGCACTCTTTAAAAGTTTAATGAATGCATAAGCAGATGAGTGAAGAAATTTAATCAGTCCTTTCTTGTGGACCACTGAGATTGTTTCCATTTCTTTAATCTTATAAAAAATGTTTGTAATAGCCAGACACTGTGGTACATGCCTTTAATCATAGTTACTTGAGAGGTGGGAGGATTGGAAGTTCAAGGCCAGCTTGGGCAACTTCATGAAATTCTGTCTCAAAATAAAATACTTAAGCCGGGCACGGTGGGAGGTGGGAGCACTTGGTAGGCTGAGGCAGGAGGATCACGAGTTCAAAGCCAGCCTCAGCACCTTAGCGAGGCCCTAAGCAACTCAGTGAGACCCTGTCTCTAAATAAAATACAAAATAGGGCTGGGGATGTGGCTCAGTGGCCGAGTGCCCCTGGGTTCACTCTCCAGTACCAAAAAAATAAAATACTTTTTAAAAAAAAGGGGTAAGGCCAGGTGTGGTGGCGCGTGCCTGTAATCCAAGTGACTTGGGAGGCTGAGTCAGGAGGATTGTGAGTTCAAAGCCAGCCTCAGCAACTCAGCGAGGGGCTAAGCAACTCAGTGAGACCCTGTCTCTAAATAATAAAATATAAAATAGGGCTGGGGATGTGGCTCAGTGGCCGAGTGTCCCTGAGTTCAATTCCTGGTTCAAAAAAATAAAAATAAAAATAAAAAAATAAAATAAAATAAAATAAAAAGGTTAGGGAAATAACTCAGAGGTAAAGTGTTTGCCTAGCATGCATGAGGCACTGGGTTCAATCCCAGTGCAGGGGGAAAAATAATACTATCAGTTGAGATTGGATTCAACTACAGGTGACAGAGAATGTCCCAAAACAGTGGCTTAAACAAGGTAGAAGATTCTCTTTTGCAAAAGTTCAGGAAGTTACCTCAGGGCTAATATGACACTTTGCTATCCATTGGCATGGATGCTATTTCCAAAGTTACCTCATTGTTCAAAATGGCTGCTTAAGCTCCAGTCACATTCCAACCAACAGTAAGGAAAAGAAGGGGGAAGGACATGGGTCCTTTCTTTAAGGACTCTTCCTGGAAGTTCCATATACCATTTTGCTTGCCATCTCATTAATCAGAATTTAGTCACATGACCTACCAAACTGCAAGGAAGTCTGGGAAATGTGGTCTTAATTATGCATCTAATATTCAAAGCTACTGTTAATAAGGAAGGAGAAGAAAATTGGGAAACCATTAGCCAGGGTGGCTCTTGGACTCCTGGGTTGACTTGAGCCTCTCTAGCCAGCCCCTCCCTGATGTGACCCTTTGCTTCTCCTAATGGGAGTCTGGTATCTGTCAGGCCAGCCTGGCTTCCTGGACTCAGGTCTGGGACCTGTGCACCAGGAGGTTTTCAGTGTCTCCATCTCCCTGCTGTAACCTTCATCTTGCCGGTTGATGCATCGCCAAAGACTGACTCAATAAAGATGCCCCATGTCCCGGAGGATGTTTTTCCAATTAGTGCAAAGAGGAAGTTCCAGCTGTGAGGACAGGAATCGGGGTTTCTGAAATGCAATGATTATTAGTAACAATCAATCAAACAGCCTCCTAGGACAATGGAGCAAAAGCCAGCTCTCAAGGATGCTATGTGGGACAAGGATGACAGGCTGCCAGTAACAAGAGGCAGTGTGGCTCAACCGCAATGTGGCCGAGCCCCTGAGCCAGCAAGGGACTTTGTAACAAGGTTTTACCGCCTGCAGTAAAAATCCTGCCAAAACGCATTCAGGAACGTGCGGGGAGACGCGTATTCATTATTGTGCCCCTAGCAGCTATCGCAGGAAACCATCTGGGCTCAGTTGGCCTATAAATTTGCAACTTGCAGTTGGGTGGGCTAAGGGGAATCAGCCAAGCAGGAAGTCAAGGTGTGAAGTGGATCTGGCAGGTTCCACACACAGGGCTAGCCCAGAAAGTTGCCATTCCTGGCTGTTATTTTTCCCTTTTAATTTTTTATTGTGAAATATATCACACATACAAAAATGCATAAAACATAGCTGTACACTTTAACAAATTATGATAAAGTGAATCCGCATGTAACAATCACTCAGGTTAAGAAATAGGACGTTGCTGCCTCTTACAAAGTCTCCACGTCCCCCTCTAAGCCCAGCCCAAAGATAATGACTCTGAGTTTAGTGAGGATAACTTCCTCTTCTCTCTCTTTTTATTTTGTCACTGAAGTATTCATTCCCAAAGGATAAGAGTTTAGTATGTCTACTTTTGAAATTTATATTGTACAGCATCTTTAAGTCCACTACACTTTTGTGTCTTGATTTCTTTGTGCTCAATATTATCTCTTAAATATTTATCCACAAATTGCATAAGGCTCTAGTTTATTCATTTTATTACTGAATATTATTCTATATATCTATTTTACTGCTTTGGACATTTTACTGTTCCTGGACATTTGCGGTGTTTTCTGTTTGTTTATTTCAAATAATGCTGTTAGAAACATTTATGTACATATACTCTTGTGTACATATTTATGAGATTCTCTCTGGCTGTGATTCTCAGACTTCAGTGTGCATGAAAATAGTCAGCAAGCTTGCAAAAGTGCACATTCCTGATCCTTTGCCTAGAGATTCTGACTCAGTACGTCTGGGGTGGGACCCAGTTTTCATTTCCAAAGAATTATTCAGTCATCATTATTGCTACTGATCCCTGGACCAGTAGCAATATTATCTTTTAAATATTTATCCATATTGCATAGGTTCTAGTTTATTCATTTTATTACTGAATATTATTCTATTTATCTATTTCACTGCTTTGGGCATTTTGCTGTTCCTGGACACTGGGGTGTTTTCTCTTCTGTTGGCAGCACTACAGGACAGGGGTGGACAACTTGCAGCCCACAGGCCAGTCCTGGCTCACCTGCCTTAGATCTTCCATGAGCTAAGAAAATAAGGTTTTACTTATTTTTTTGTACCGGGGATTGAACCCAAGGGTTCTCAACCACTGAGTCACATCTCCAGCATCCTCCCCACCCTCTTTTTTTTTTTTTTTTGGTACCAGATATTGAATTCAGGGGAACGCAACCACTGAGCCACATCCCCAGCCCTTTTTTGTATTTTATTTAGAGACAGGGTCTCAGTGAGTTGCTTAGGGCCTCACCATTGCTGAGGCTGGCTTTGAACTCGCAATCCTCCTGCTTCAGCCTCCCAAACTGCTGGGATTACACTTGTGGGCCATCGCAACAAGCTCAAGGATTTATTGATTGAACCTCCCCAGGGGAGCTTTACCACTGAGCCACATGCCCCAGCCCTTTTTATATTTTTGAGACAGGTTCTCACTAGGTTGCTTACAATCTCATTAAATTGCTGAGGCTGGCATCCTACCTTAGTCTCCCGAGCCACTGGGATTACGGGTGTGTGCCATCACGCCTGGCGGTTATTTGGATTTTTACTTTAGGAAATACTTGTTCAAATCTTTTGCCCCTTTTCTATTGAGTTATCGAAACTTTACTCTGCACATTCTGGATATAATTCTTTGGTCATAGATATGCCAATGTTGCAAATGTCTTCCTTTGGGGCTTGCTTTTCCATCATGGATTTTGATGAAAAGAAGTTTCAAATTTTAATGTAGTTTTTTTTTTTTTTTTAAGGTGGTGCTGGGTATTGAACCTAAGTCCTTATGCTTGCAAGGCAAGCACTCTACCAACTGACCTATGTCCCAAGCCTGCTCCTTTTAATGATTTAAGAACTCTTTCTCTGTCTTGAGATCATGAAAATATTGTCCCACATTATTATTATTATTATTATTATTATTATTATTATTATTGGTGCCAGGGATTGAACCCAGGGACACTTAATCACCGAGCCACATCCCCAGACCTTTTTAAATTTTTAAAATTTCGAGACAAGTGCTCACTAAGTTGCTGAAGGTGACTTTGAACTTGCCATCCTCCTGTCTCAGCCTTCCGAGTTGCTGGGATTACAGGCATGTGCCACAGTGCCTGGCTCTATATTATCTTTTACTAGCTTTGTTTTTCTACCTTTTACATTTAGGGCTTAGGTCACCTGGAGTTGACTTTGTGCATGGTGTGAGGTAGGGGTCCAATTCTATTTTACGGATACTTAATTCTTCCAAAACCATTTATTAAAAGACCACCCCTTCCCCACTGTTCTATGGGGCTATTTTTGTCATAAAGCAAATATCAGTATATGTTTAGGTCTACATCTGGGCTCTCTGATCTGTCATGTTGGTTTCTCTGTCTGTCCTTGTGCTAATATGACATTCACTTAATTATGACGGATTTATATGCATTTAAATTCAGTAAAGCAACTCTTCTCACTTTGTTCTTCTCTTCTTCAACAGTTTTTTAGGGTTTTGTTTTGTTTGGTTTGGTTTGGTCCTGGAAGTTTTTCCCCTGCTTAGTTTCTTCACAAAGAACATGAAAAGTCACTCCTGACTGGTGGCAGGGTCAATTCATACAATCCCTTTGAAAAGCCATTTGGCAACATTTCCCAAAGACCATATATTTTAATTCCATAATCCTGTTTCTGGGAACCCATCTGAGTGAAATAGCCAAAGTCAATATTCAAAATGGGGAAAATGTTTGATTTAACCAACTCTCAGGCTCCGGGTCAGATCTGTGCTCAATGCTGGAGGTACGGTGAAAAGGAAACCCACTCACTCCTGGCTTCCGGAAGTTTCCAGTCTCTTCCAGAGAAGGCAGCAAACAAATCATTCCGATCCAGTGTGGTACATGTTCAGATAGAGGTATGTACAAATGCCAGGTGCCCAGAAGGGTTCATCCAGGCATTATTTCCAATGGGGGAACTTACCTGAAACAGTTGAAATGTCAGGCTGGGTTAGGGTTGAAGTAAATTATGGAATATCCACAGGATGGAATATTGTACAGCGATTAAGATAAAAATGGAAACAACCCGAATAAGTGATTTTAATCTAATGCTGAGTGAAAAAGAGCAGGATGCACTGCTACAGAGAAAAAAATTTATCTGTGGAAAAACAGATTCACTGGAAAAAATAAGGGAAGAAATAGAGCATAATGATAACAGTTGTTATGAAAATTGTTTTTTCTTTTTTGTATTTTCCAAACATTCAGTTATGTGGTTATATAAGTTTATAGTAAAAATATGAGCACCAAAGCCACTTCCTATTACCAACTGACTCCTTTTTTTCAAAGTACCTGCCATGTGCCAGTATGAGAAAAGCTTTACAAGTGTGATCTCCTTTAGTTTTCAGAGTGCTTATGTTTTAGGTTATTATCACCTCATGAGTAAGAGAAGGAAGAGGAAGCTCAGAGAGGTGCAGGAACTTGCTCAAAGTCACACAGGAGGAGGCAGAGAAATCTGGCAGTCAACACAGCTGTGGTCTCAATCACTTGCCCAGCCCCCTTCTACTTGCTACAGAATTGCAGAATCTTTCAAAGGGCAGCAGGTTCAAGGGCAGTTAAAGTGTGGGTCTGCCTAGAGGAAAGTAGGTGATTAGCCTCTAGGCCCCTCCAGTTCAGTGACTCTGATTCTCAGCGCTGTCTTCCATGAAGTAGCTGGGGTGATCTTAGCCCCGATCTTGCTGAGCCCCAATTCATTCTGCTGTCAAATGCAATAAATAGACCCCACCTCACAGGCTGTTGCATTGATTAATGAGATAATATATATCCCCTGTCCTACAAAAAGAGACACTTGTGAATTTATTTCCTTCTACCCAAGGACACAGGAAACTTGAAAAAGTCCCAGCCTTTTCCTGTCACTTGGCCTCTGGTTATTGTCCTGGGTGTAATGGAGTGGAAAACTCTCTACACGGCTCCCTCTGACAGTGAATTTCTAATCTCAGAAAACTTAATGGTTTTTGTCAACCTGATTGTCCAGTGAGAGCGGATTAGGAGAATGACTTCCCTTGTCACTGGAAAGTTGACTTGCTTCACAGCATTTTTCCGGGTGCCAGTGGGAGGCATGATCGATACAACACAGACCGAAATACTTACCTGTGGTTTCGGGGCTGAGGACAAAGGTTGGGAGTTCCATTTAAGCGCCTTCAGCCATTTCCAAGCAGACCCAGGCGTGATGTGCATTAAGCGGTTCAGGCTGGCGACCCGGAGCTCCGCGCTCCGAGGGGCAAAGCAGCGGAGCAGAGGCCCCTGGCTCAGGCTTGGATTTGTCTTCTCTGCTCCAGTTTTCCCGTCTGCAGAGGGAAGGCCCATTAGTTACTGTCTGAGCTGCCAGGGAAGAATGGCCTGGCTGGTTCTGTATCAGGACTTCCCAGAAACAACGCATTGTGGCAAAAATGGACAGAGACTACTAATGGAAGCTCAGCTCCAAAATCTCCCTGTGCACGGCCAGCCCGAGGCCTGGAGGCCACATGTCGCCCAAGGCAGCTCTTGCACCAGGCTTTCCTCTGGAGCAGATGGAACCCAGAGAGACATCAGCAGGGGGCATCCCCCAGGACTCAGTCACTCCACGGGAGCGCTCCAGTCCTGAACAGCAAAACAAAGTCCTGCTTTATCTGAGGCCTTACAAAATCATTGCTGCTTCCATGGGAAATCCATTCTGATCTTTCAGACTAGGTTGCCAAGTGCTTTTCTTTCATTAGAACAAGAACCAACAATATCTGTTTTTGTTTGTTTGTTTGTTTGTTTTGTTTTTGCGGTGCTGGGGATTGAACCCAGGGCCTTGTGCTCTACCAACTGAGCTACGTCCCCAGCCCTGGGAATCAACAATATATTTATGTGTTAGAATGCAAACTCCACGAAGGCAAAGGTATTTGCCTGCTTTGTTCATTGCTGATCCACAATCCTAAAGACATTTTGGGCACACAGTAGGTTCTCCATAAATATTTGTTGACTACATTAATTAATTACTCCACATGATCACTGTTTACGACCTGTCTCCCCTATTTGCGTAGAACCCTCAGAAGTGAAGGAACTGTGTCTTATTTATCCTGCCCCTTTACCATGGAGACCATGGTGCATAATAGATACTCAATTAACCCTGAAGGAATAACAAAGTGCTTGGAACTTTTTGTGCTGAATGAATCTAAAATTAATAATGTTATTTCTCATTACTTAAGTAATAAAACCACAATGCAATTATTTTAGAGAAAGAGAGTACAGTAAAAGACACATCTTTCATTAATAGCACCACTTTTAGACAGCTACTTTCATTATTTTGATGTTTTTCCTTTCTGTTTTTCACTTGGGTATTTTACACCCAATTTTAATTGGGTTATTTTGGGTGCATGCATGCTCCACACACACACACACACACACACACACACACACACAGACATACACACACACACACACAGAAATGCACATCAACAACTGTCCGGGTGTCAGGGAGTTATATGAATTTCAGAGCAGGAAGGAAGGATTGGATGAATAATGTTTTTCTCATTGTTATAATTAATTGTTGGCCTTACAACAGGATTAATAGCATCATGGGAACTGCTAGTGAGAGACATTGCTCTCTAAAGGTTCACTCCTGGGGTCAAGGCAAATCTGGCAATGGAAAAAAATGTGCAGGTTAGAAATAATCCACAGGAAAAATGCTTTATTTTTGTGCTCACAAATCAGAGAAACTTGCCATGGTCTCAGCTAAACATAAACCAGTTATATACACCGCTGTGGGCTTGGTGGCTCAGGGTTCATTTCTCATTCTTTTTTATTTGGATCATTATGTTGAAATCACCCAGTTTCTCTCTGGAAGCCCCTAGTGATACAGTGCCAACAAGTGACTTGTGATTATAGAAGTGAGGAAGCCAATGTGTAATTCAAAAAACAAATCAAATCAAAACCCTGTTCTGCTATATTCAAAATACGTTTCTAAATGTTTAGAGGGAAATGGGTCTACTCGGTGAGAGGCAGCCTATAACAAAAGAAAGCCTCTGAGCTTACAGGAAGGAGAAGTCATGCAAATTTCTTGTTGATAAATAAGGTAGGCAGGAGGTTGAGCAGACAAATTCCTCATCTATTGGTGGGGACTGGTTTCCAGGTTGGATACAGATGCTGTGTTCAGTAGGGGAAAAGAGAGATAGCTTGATCTTGATTTTTTGTCTTTTTACTTTTCCTATTTCTGATTTAGAAATAGAAAAGAGGAGTAAGGACTGGGGAGGGGTGGGGGTGGTGATCTGATATGAATACAGCAGCCCTTGTCTGGGCAATGGTCTAGTGGGCAGGCAGAGGACCTGGATAGCTCTAGCTCAATGGCCACCTCAGTGTATGCACCCATCACCTTGCAGGTGCTGGCAATCATGACGACCTCGCATCCCCCTCCCAGGTGTTGTGAGGACTGAATAAGATCCTGGCTATAAAAACAACTCAAAAAGCATATAAGCCAGTGTTTTAAAATGAGAAGTTAAGATGCCAATATCCAAAGAGGAGACCATGCTATTGAAAAGCCCACATGCAGATTTTCTTTTTCTTTTTCTTTTTTAAATTTGGAAATTAAACACACCTAAAAAAAAAGTCTGTAAATTAATTTTTTCCATTATTATGTACAATTGTAATCCAACAATAAAAATGTGGAGAAAAAATTTATTTTTTATTGGTGCATATACAGAGTGATGGGCTTCTTTGTGGCATATATATATATATCAGATATATCTATGTATCATATATATTATATATATATAGGTATCAGAATTTGATCAATATCACTTTTCCTTACCTCTGCCACTCTTCCTCCTTCCTCTCCCTCATCCCCATCCTCTACCCTGATGGCCTCCCTTCTAGGATTCCATGGCATCCTCCTTTTCCCAGTTTCTTCTTCTATTTTCCACATATGAGAAAAGTCATACCTTACTTTTCTAAGTCCGACTTATTTCACTCAAAATTATGTTCTCCAGTTCCATCTACTTTCCTGCAAAGGACATAATTTCATTCTTCTTTATGGCTGAAAACAACTCCCTTGTGTGTAGAGACCATACTTTTTTTTATCCATTCATCTGGTGATGGACACCTAGGCTGGTTCTATTACTTGGCTATTGCGAATTGAGCTGTGTGGGTATGCATGTATCTCTAAAGTATGCTGGCTTAATTCTTGTGGATAAATACAAAGGAGTGGTATAGCAGGGTTATGTGATTTTTCAACATTCTAGCCCTGGCAGTCCTACAGGAGACTCAAAGTTGAGAGCTCAGGGTTCTTTTATGCTGGAGGCACCAAGAGATAAAGGGCACTGTTTCCTTAGACATGCAAAAGAATGCCCCAGTGGAAAGGTACTTGGTAACAGATGAGTTTAACAGGAAAGAGCATCTGTACCCGTTTTACATCTTTATCTCTTCCTATAATATTTACGTATCTATAAAACCAAGATGGTGCCTGGTGTGGTGGTGCATACCTGTAATCCCAGTGACTTGGTAGGCTGAGGCAGGATGATATCGAGTTCAAGGTTAACCTCTGCAATTTAGCAAGACCCAGTCTCAAAATTTAAACAAAAAAATTTAAAAGGACTTAGTGGTAAAGTGCCCCCCCCAAAAAACAAAAACAAAAACAAATCCTCAAAAACAAAACAAAACTAAGATGATGAAAGAAGATAATTGGTCATGAAAAAATTCAAAGAAAGGTAGATTTCTAGTTGTTATTTACAACTGAAACTGCTTGATCTGATAAACAACATATTCCCTTTAACAAGTTCCATTTCTTTTTATCTTTTTGAATTTACTTATCCTTTCAACAAATCTGTATTGAGCATCCACCTGAATGTACAAAAAGGAAATAATTGACTTCTCTAGGGTGGGCCTTATCACCCCAAATCTAGCAAGCATTCTTCAAGAAAAAGCTAAAAAGTAATCGCAAGCTCAACGAGTCTGTCAGATTCAGAAAAGAAACATCATCTGCATAGCAGAGACTGCTAGTTACTCACCAAATCCATGTTTTTTCCTCTTCTTCCTGGGCACACGGGGGTTGTCCAGATTCTCTCAGCTTTGGCCACCATCTGAATTCTAGCCAATGGAATGAGATTGAAAGTTACATGCATCACCTTCAAGTCTGGCTCACACAGTGCTCCTTGGTGCCCCTTTCCCAATCCAACTGACTGGAAAGGAGGGGACCTCCATGCTGAGGAGGACAGAGCCTCTA
>JAJEJO010000472.1:53886-98759 GCA_020662805.1 Glaucomys volans
CTGGAAGACCACTGTTTTCTGTATCCCTGGTCACTGCCCTACTAACCACAGCTCTGCCAGAGTACCCCCAGTATTGTCAGTACCTGCTGTCAGAGTCTTACTGAGACCATGGATGGATGGTATCATGGCCTCATAGTACTCCAGGAACTTGCTCTCTATTAATGGGTAAAAGGGGTCTGTAAATAGGCTCTCTTCAGCTGCTTCAACCTTCACTTAGGATGTTTTTGGTTAAAAGTCAGAAAACTCAAACCAAGCTGATTTAAGCTAATAGGGAATTTATCAATATGCAACACTGAAAGACCCAGGGGCAGGGGCTTGCTCCAGGCACAGCTAGATTTAAAGACTCTGACAATGTCATTAGGACCTGGTCTTCCTCTGCCTCTCCTCTTGACTCTGTTCTTCATCCTTAAGTCTTGGTACCACATGGTGGCAATATGGCTGCAGCCACATCAGCTAGCTCAAAGGATTGTTCTCTGAACTGATTCCAGTGGCTGGGGAGACACAAGGCTGTGATTGGCCAGATATGGTTACGTGGCCATCTCTGTGGGGGTGTGGGAACTCCACCCAGAGCACAGGGACTGAAGGTAGGGGAAAGGGTTGGCATCCCAAGGACTCTCAAGGACTGTATCACCAGAAAGGCAAACCACACCGAGTACCAGGAAGAAAGCAGGTGCTGAGTTCAGGTCATAGCACTATGCTATACCTGAATGTGCAGAAAACACCTGAGCCAGGTGGAAGCGAGCAGAAGCACTGTGGCCTTTGCAGAGGCCCAGGGGCACAGCCATGAAGTATTTCTCTCTAATGCCATCTACACAGGCAACACCCTCCATCTGTCTTCCATCCCAGGAAATCCTTCAGTGGTAGGTTTTCCATGAAAAGCATCTTTTAAAAACTTTTAGGTCTCAGGAAAAAGGAAGAAATTAATTTCTTATTTATAAAGTAATGAAAATATCTCTAAAGATGATTACAGCTGATATTATTATCCTGGGCATGGTGACACACACCTGTAATCCCAACTACTTGGGAGGTTGAGGCAGGAGGATTGCAAGTTTGAGGCCAGTCTGGGCAATTCAGTGAGACCCTGTCTCAAAAGAAAAAATAAAAAGGGCTGGGTATGTAGCTCAGTGGTAGAGCTTGCCAGGGTTCCTTTTTTTTTGGTACCAGGTATTAAACCCAGTGGTGCTTAACCTGTAAGCCGCATCCCCTGAACTTTTAAATATTTTATTTAGAGGCAGGGTCTCTCTGTAGTTGCTTAGCACCTCGCTTTTGCTGAGGCTGGCTTTGAACTTGTGATCCTCCTGCTTCAGCCTCCTGAGTCACTAGGACTGCAGGCATTTGCCAACGCTCCTGGCCTGGGTTCAGTCTTAACCTCCCCATTATAGTGCTTAGATATAGGATCAGAGGTTCACATTCTCCAAGGGACTTAAGCAGCCAGGGGACAGTCCCGGATGGAAAATGTCAAACCAAAGCAGAGGCACTTCCTGGAGTTGGCAACTGGTTTCAGGCAGGTCTTAACCTAAAGATTAGTTTTAACCACGGGGTGCCACGGCACATGCCTATAATCCCAGCGGCTTGGCTCTGGAGGCTGAGGCAAAGGATATGTGTTCAAAGCCAGTCTCAGCAAAAGCTTGGTGCTAAGCAACTCAGTGAGACCCTGTCTCTAAATAAAATACAAAATAGGGCTGGGGTGTGACTCAGTGGTCAAGTCCCCTGAGTTCAATCCCCAGTAAACCCTCCCCCCCAAAAGATTAGTCCTAACCGATGTCACAAACTGGGACAGAGTCAGACCAGGAACACATGGGCTCGGAATCAGCATGCCAGGCTTAGAATAACTGATAAGGGGGCCTGAAACAGGTCAGGGGGGGACCAGAGAGAAAGGTGATCTCTCTGGGTCAACCTGGCTCTTTGAACAGGCCTTTCTCTTTTCACATGTGGGTCTTGACTCCTGATTCTGACCTTTTGTACTTCATCTAGAATCTGGACCTCAAAGCCTTTAACAGAGAAGGTGCTTGTGGGTTGGGAGCCACCCCCTCCCCCACGTGGTCAGATGGAGCTCAGAAACCACATCAAAATATTCTCTGGGCTGAGTACCCCCAGTGGGGCCATGCAATGCCTGAGAGATTTAAGGCCTGTGAGGAGTTGAGAGAAAATGGGAAATAAGAAAATGGGAATTTGAAGAGGAAGGAGGGCAAGGGCAGAAAGAGAGAGCCTGGGGCGGGGGAGGTCAGACGCTTGCACTTTGACAGCCACTGGCTGCTGTGGTCCCTCAGTGCTGCCCCCAGAACCCTGTGCGGCAGGGGGATGTGGGTGGACAGGTTGTGCTCAATAACTGGGGCTTCCTTTTCCCCAGTTTTCCCACTCATTTTAATGAGTTTTCAGTGCAAAACGTTTCTCCCCAGGCAGGAAGAGCTTTGTAACAAGACGTCCAGCGTTAGTTACGACATTCAAGCTAAAAGCTCCTTGTGGGAAGGAAAAAGACATTTTTTTTTTTTTAATATCATCATAAAAACGACCAGTTCTCCCAGCCCTACTGTGAAATGGTGCCTCTGTGGGCCCAGATGAGCTTCCGATCTGAACCCCAGGCAAAGGGGGATGCCAGGAAAACATGTCCCCCCCAGCCAGAGAGGCAAAGGTGCCTTTCCGCAGTGCACTTATATGAAGCGAAGGGACACCAGCTGGAGATGAAGCCTGCAGAAGCCTCCCAGGGACACACCCTCTCTCCAGCCTTGACCTCCTCTGGGGTGGGCAGTGGCAGAAAGGTGTTTGTCTATGCGCCCAAGGGGTAGTGCTCTGAGCCCTCTGCCTGATTGTGTTCCTCGTTCTTACCAGTAAGCAAACAGGGCTGTGTACCACACTTACTGTGACATCTGAGCCCCAGAGTCAGAAGGATCTCTGTCCATGTCACTCTGTCATTTCCTAGCTCAGCCACTGTAGTTGACTGCCCATCTGGGGACCTCTCTTCCCTCAGTGGTTGGAGAAAATAGGACCCACTTAGCAGGGCTCAGAGGGGCACCATGCACTCAGTGTCCAAGGCACGATAGTGAAAAGTATTGAATGATTGAAATTTAAATTATTAGAAGAGATTAATAGTATTGAAATGCTGTTACCCAAGGGACCCACTCAATGACAGTGTTGAGATTTTCCCTTCAGAGATGCAGCCTTCTTACACAGGCCCTAGAGACACAAAGATGAACGAAACTGTCCCTGCTTGCAGGCATACCTGAGCAGGAGAGACACCAAGGCAATACCCCGCTCGAGTCCGTGCTAACTGTGGTAGGACAGGTCAGTGTGCGGCTTGGGGGACTCTGAAGCAAACGGTGTCCACCTCAAGAATGTAGGGGGTTGTCATTTGATCTAGACCTGGAAGGGTGAGCAGAATTTGATTGGATGGGCAGTTTTGGATAGATAATTTAAAAGATTTAAAAATTATTTGTCAGTACTTAAAAATTAGAAGAATTTGCTTTGAAATCCAGATTGGCTATTATTTCTGAGCCTGTGAATCTGCATGGCAGCAGGAGGCTGAAGGAAAGAAGCCCTTGATCCTTCCACAAAGAGCACAAAAAGCAAGGAACGAGGGATGTGGACCGTTCCAGAAGCTGGTAACCCAGAGCAGGATCACAAGGTAATATCAGCTGCTTTTAAAATGCCTGGTTCATAATTCATTATTGCTTATTATAAGGACTTGGAGTTCCAATCTATAGAAGTTTAAATAAAACATAGATCTTAGGAGTCAACATAATGGAGCCAATTCATTTTACAGACCAGCAACACGGGTCAGCCCTAAACCACACAAGCCAGGAGATAACAATAGTCTGGCAGAGATAGTAACCAGGCAGGAGTTGACTGTTCCCTGGCTCCTGCTGTGGGTGCTCCAGACCCCACATCACATCCTCCTCTTCCTCCTTCCATGGTTTTGGGGAGCAAATCCCCAGGAGTGCGTTCATGGAGACTCACATGTATCATGGGCACTGATTTTTTCAGCAGAAGCACTGATGTCCAACCTGGCACATAACAGTAGTCAAAAAATGTGTTGAAAGAATGAATGAAAGCGTCAGTGAGTCAGTGATGACTTTAGAATCGGGTGTTGATGCCCAAAACCGAGGCAACTGAACCTGGCCCTCAGGGCACCATCTTCTGAAGCCACCAGTGCCATCGTCTTTGTTCACAGCCTGGCCTCCAGCCCCAGTGCTGTGTCTTGCTGTTCTTTGGACGTGTCAGTGAAAAGCCTTTGATTCAATTTTCACTCCCTCTTATTATAGCCACTTGCTCCAGGACTCCATGGGGGCCCCAGAGCTGTGCTCAGAAACATTTCCGCCCTCCCTCTGTTCTTACTTGTTGTCCTCAAATGAGACAAATGCCCCCTTCAACTTTGCTTTTCCTTAGGACAAGTTGTCCTCTGCAAAGTCCCTCAATGCTGCAGTAATTAGTTGCTGGGGTGCAGAGGGTACCCTGTGGGCATCCAGCCTGATGCAGACATGTCCAGACCCAGCTAAAGCTACCTTGTCTGTCAATAAAGATGGGAACACACTGGAAAGCAAAGGAGGCAAGCTCTTGCCCACAGTCCAGAAGAGCAGCATGGGGTCCTTGCTTAACACTGCTGGACTCCATTTAATAGGAGGACATCATGGGTCATGGTCACTGTCCTGAAATTGGCTCAGCCACTTTGAGAGCCAACAGTTGAAAGTTTTCTCTCTGTGAATATCAACAAGCTGGGAGTCCAGTGGAAAGCTTTATTGTTTGTATTTGAAAATTAATTTTTGAGCCAGGCATGGGGGTTTCCTTACTTGTGGTCCCAGCTATTTGGGAGACTAAGGCCAGAGGATCACTCAAACCCAGGAGTTCAAGACTAACCTGGGCAGCATAACAAGACCAGCATAGCAAATAAAGAAAAATTAAAAAAAAAAATTACTCTAAGGACACACTTGGGACAGAGGGGCAAAACATTAAAACTCAAGACATACTAGACATTATACTAATTATGTATATTGTATAGCTTATTAAAGTCTCTGAACAGGGAGTTTTATAATCTCCATTTATTGATGAAAAAAGTAGAGGTGGAAAGAATAAGTGGCTGAGATGAAATTCAAATCCAGGTTTTTCTGATTACAAAACTAGTGTCCTTCTCTTGCTGTCACCCCTCCCAAGAAAACTGCTTTTTCTTCCAAGCACCCCAGAGTGCACCTTGTCAGCTGGCCTTTGCTGAGATATGAACACTGGGATCCCATTCCACACCATGTTCCCACCAAAGCCTGACGTCCTGCGTGCTGCACATGCAGTTAACCTGGAAAATATAGGGTACAAACCTTCCTTATGGAGAGAAAAATGCTCAGAATCCCAGGGCGATAGTTAGCCCATAGCAAATGCCACAGATCACCCAGCCCAAGTGTCAGCCTAAAACTTCTGCAGAATCTTACTCTCAAGAGAACCCAAAACAGTCTCACAGTTTTCTGGTTGTTAAAACAACAACTGCCGTAGCAGGAATGGAGACCTCCAGATCTGTGGGGTAAAAATGAGGAAGGAAATGGCATGTTTAAATGACTATTTTTCCCCATCTCACCCTGTTCTTTCTAGTGAAAGCCCAAGATCTTGAGTAGTTACAGTGTAATAATTTGATCGATCAAATGTTGCAAGTTTTCTATTGATTTCAAGGCTGTTCAAAGCTCTATAAACTTTGAAGTCTGGGGTGCGACAGTTCCTTGGAGGTTTCTGTTTCTATCTCTGCTACTCTGGTTTGACGCAGATAACCCCTCCTAGGTCCAGCAATAAAGAAAGTGTGTCATCATAACTCTTGCCTTTCAGAAGACCTGATCTTCGTGTTCTTTGCCTCTTTGTCCCTTTCCAATGCCATTGAATTTGTGGCCACTCTTATTTCTACTCTCTTTCTCTCCCACCTTTTTCTACTTCAGATCAAAGAACTTGTCCATTTCCTCACTTCTGGATTTGCTCCCTGGAGGGCAAAACCAGGTTAGCTTCCTCCCCAGCACCTTCGCCAGGAACTCCGGATACTCCTTAATCAGCCAGAAGTCCACCTCCGAGACGAGAGCCGTCCATGATTTCAGGTTCACTAGTGATGGTAGAAGAAATGATAGTGTTGGAGGGAGCCCTCCAATCAGACTCTCACACCCTCCTGCTCAGCAACCTCAACTCCCATTTCTTTGCATTTCATCCATTACCATTAGGCTTCCCAGCCTCACTCAAGGCTGGGGCAGGGTGAGAAGGGTGGTGCCTTTCCTATCTTGCCTGAATACTGACCTGTAAACCCATCCAATGCAGGCTCATGACATGGACCCAGAGAAAGAGAAAGCAAGTGAATCTACAAAAACTGTTGTTACACAGTTTCTCTTCAGCCCCAGAAATAGAAAGCCAGACTTCCGACTTGCAAAGCCCCCATGCAAACCACCAGACCACACTGCCAGATAAGAAAATGTTGGATTGTGTCATACTTCCTCCATCAGCTCCAGTTTCTGAAAATGGCTCTGGATGTCAGAGAGCCTCACTATGACCCGAGGATGCAGAGAGGATGGAAGAGGGGGGACGAATGGGTCGGCTCTCTCTCTTTTCTGGTGTAAGTTTATTTTCAGCCACAGAGGTCAAGGAAAAGAAAGTTGGTGAAAGATCACTTTTTAGCTAACTTTCTTATTTGCTTTTACAAGAGAAAGAAATGAAGTGGACCTCAGCAGACACTGAGAAAGGAGATCCCCTAGCTAACGATGTGTCTTTGTCCTTTCCAATTTCTGTATATTCATTGACCAGGTACCTACTGTGTGCCGGGTGCCACATTCACACTGCAGATTCAAAGAGGAATAAGATCCCTCCTTGCAGAAGTAGGAGGCTGGACTAGGGTCAGATTCACCTTGATTCCAACTCTTGTGCTCAATGCCATCACCCCCATGGAAATAATTTTGCTTAACTCTCCCAGCACAGCCTCAGAGGACGCCTCTGTTGTCAGCCGATGTAGGAAGAGTGATGGCCCAGGTGTTGACAGGCTCCTAATTGGAAGGTAGGAGGTGCCGTCAGAGATCAACTATAAAAGTTATCTTTGGACCAGGGTGGGCTGCTAATGCTGGGAAGAGACTTGGGGGTGAGACTGGGTGAGCTGTCACCCTGGGAAAGGGCCTGGCCCGGCAAATAGACAACGTAAGCAGGGGAGGCAGCTGAGAGATGAGGCCTGTCATTTCAGAGAATGGCAAGGATCGTGTGCAAACCAGGACTTCAGCACCCAGAGAGTTCTGGGGGTGGGGGGTGGGGGACACAGTGAAAGGAGAATCTGCAGCAGCCCCAAAGTCTAGGATCAAGGAGGTAGGCCCCAGAGAACAGGTGTCAAGAGCTTTGTGATGAAGGCAGGAAAAAACAAAAAACAAAAATGAGCCTAGAGTCTCCTTGTATTCAGCTAATAAAGAAGCTACTACTTACGAGTGACTTCTTACACATTTATAACTGCTTCAGGCCCTGAGGGTGTCAAAAGAAGTGTCAAAGTAAAAGAATTTAATATCTATTTAAGAGATGATCAAATCCATAAACTGAAATTATCACTGGGTAAGACAATGCCGCATGTATTACATAATACTGTCACTTGTGCAAACTCTCCTGCTGTTACCTCATTTAAGCCACTCAACAACCTTGCAAAATGGGTACCGTTGTCCCTGTTTTACAAGTGAGTGTGCTGAGGTTTCGAGAAGCTGTGTATCTCATCTAAGTTTGTCCAGCTTGTAAGTGGCTGAGCCAAGATTCCAATCTATGTTCGTGTGAGTCTCTGAACTTGCTGGTAAGACCCTGCGGTTTCTCTTTACTGAAATAATACAGTGTTGCACTGAGCAAGAGGGAAAAGCAAACTTTGGCTGGTGGTGCAGGGGAGATGTCCAGAGGAAGGAGGCCTAGGGGGGAGAGGGAGCACTGTGGGAGCACAGTCAAAGATGGCTTCCTGAGAACTGCAGGATCCCCTGGAGGCCATTCAGAGCTGAGGATCCTGAGTCTCCTTCACACTCTGAGCCAGAGGAGGAGGGACAGAGTTACACTGGGCCATGCAGGACTTGCTGTCTGGCACAGCAGAGGATTTCCCCAATGGCCTAGGGATTCCACACAGCATGCTTTGGGCACAAGAAAGCCCACTGTAAGCACCAAGGCTGTACCCTCTCTGATGGACAAGTTCACCACAGGTGCCAGGCTCAGCTGTCCAAACTCTGGGTCTGCAACACCCAAAGAACCGCACTTGGCCTTGAGAAGTGAGAACAAAATGCTCCCTGCCCCAGGGCTGTAGAGTGGACTTTGCTGTCCACAGGGACCTGCAGGGATCCTGGCAAAGAGAAGAGGTGGTGCTGGCACCAGGTGCTGGGATGCCAGTGTCTCCCAAGAAGGAACAGGTGCAAAGCAGGGCAATTAGCCCCGATGGTGTCAGTGGGGGCAGACAGCCTCCATCTGATGGCAGAACTACTGGGCTTGCAACCTCTGCTGGGGAGCAGGCTTCCTGCATTCTCCCGCTCATGGAGGATTGCAAGGGAACTCCTCTCTTCTTCAAGGAGCCAGAAGAAGTGGTAATTAAAATTGCCTTTTAAAATAAAAAGATTCCGATGGGGGCACATGCCTTCAAGCTTCCCCCATGGTGTTCTGGATGTTCCAACTTCTCTCACGGAGGCAGAAAGAGCACAGGCTGAGACTGCAGAGGCCCACGGCGTGCCCGGTGCTTGCTGTGCTAGCTGGTGGTTGCTAATGTCTTTGGGAACTGCTAATTTACCCATCTAATTTGTTCCTCCATACCAACCACAAAGGGAGACCACTCAATTATTCTGATCCAAAAGAGAAGCTGGTATTTACCACCATCTCCCTAGCAACAGTGCCTGTGTGTGTGCGCACACACACACTGTGGAGAGGTGCAGCCACCCCAGAGGCCCAGAGAAGGGAATGCACATTTGGAAGCCCGTTCCCTGTGCCGGGCACAGTGCTGGGTTTTACATGTCTTATCTGCTGACATCTCACAATTCCCATTTGAAAAAGACATCTTACTGTCATTAGTCCAGGTTCTTGCTCTGATGTTTCTGCTTAGACAAACCCAATCTCCTTAGGCCTCACCTGGAAAGTTGAATTTTCTATGGAACCTTCCTGATTTCATCTGGTTAAATGAATGAAGCTCTCTTTTGTGCACCTGGAAAGTCATTTTGAACTTCAGGAAGATGGTAGCTTCCGTGTCTTCCTCTGTGACACAGTGTAGAGCTACGCATGGGCCTCCTGAGGAATACATGAAAGAAATCAAGCAAGGGCCTGGGCAGTGGCTGGCACTTAGTCCTTGTTAGTTATGGTAGTCATTGTGAAGAATGGTAATAATAATAATAATAATAATAATAATAACAATAATAATAATAATATCACTTATTGCAATGACTTGCCCCTAGGTTGTAAATTCCTTGCATCATTTTATACCCAGAGCCTGGGTGTGTTCTGCACACGATGAGCACTCATTTCCTAGCTGGTAAATGAAGGAATAAATGAAGGTACAGCCAAGCATTACTTAACGACAGGCATAGTTTCTGGTGAACGCATCGTCAGGTGGTTCTGTGATTGTGTGGACATCATTGTGCGGACAGCACTTACCCAAGCCTGTGGTGCAGCCTGCTACACACTTGGCTGTAGGTAGCCCCTCACTCCCAGGCTACCAACCTGCGCAGTGCGTGACTGTGCTGAATTCTGTAGGCGATTGTAATGCAATAGGACGTATTTGTGTATCTCAACACAGGAAAGTTATAGTAAAAATATGGCATCAAAGATAAAAAATGATGCCATCATATAGGGCACTTGCCGTGAGTGGAGCCAGCTGGACTGGAAGTCGCCCTGGCGAGTCACAGAGTGAGGACTGAGGGATTGGGAAGGCCCAGGACTTTCCTGTACTGCTGGAGACTTTATAAACACTGTGTCCTTAGGCTGTGATAACTTTACTTAAACATTGCTTTCTTGCATAAAGTAACTGTAACTTACTGTAATATTTTTACTCCATAAACTTGAACATTTTTAAACTTTTGGACTTCTTAGTAATGAAACAGCCTAAAATGCAAATACATTGTAGGCGATAAGAAATTTTCAATTCTGTTTTAATCTTACAGGACAACTGGCCTATATGTGGTTCATTGTTGGTGGAAATATTGTTAGGTGGCATATGACTAAATTTGTCTGCACCTCACTTCTGTGAGCTCCTGAGTGTAGTCCCTTGTCTGACCCGCTTCTGTATCTCTCATTGTCCCTACTTTGGCACAATGTAGCTGGGCTGTTGAATAAAAGCAAAGTTCGATGCAGCTACCCAGCCAGTGTCTGGCTCTAGGGTCTGCCTCTGAGCCCCTCTCCTTGCTGGCAGTTCAATTGCTGCACCATGAACTCAGAGAGTGTCTTTGGCACTTCACCATCTAGGGCTAAAGTGTCGTGGTCCTCAAGGGTGGGACTGGTCTTATTTATTCTTAAACCTTAGTGTCCAGCATCACACCTGGCACACAGGAAGTGCTCAAATGGCTATTCCCTGACTCTGCTGTTTAGCCAGACTCAGAGGAGCAGAGTCCCATGTGAACTTGCCATCTTTCCTCTATCATCACCCAAACCTATTCAGTTTTTCCCATTTATGTTTATCAACCACCTCTTTTCTCAGTTACAAAGGTCCAAGATTCCTTGAGAGTATTCCACCATAATGGAAAGGAGTTCAGACTCAGTAGCCAGACTTTCTGAGCTTGAACTTGGCTTGGCAACCACAAGCTGGCTTAACTGGTCAAGTTGCTTACCCTACCCAAGCCCCTGCCATCAAATCAGGATGACAACACTTACTTCAATTATTCATTCAACAAACATTTATTGGGTACCTATACATGGCAGGAACCATTCCAGGAACTGGGGACACATAGACGTCAACAAGGTTCACAATGATCTTGCCTGAATGGAGCTTGCCAGCCAGAGAGAGGGAGACAGACTGAATGAATGAATGAGCAAGTAAACATATGGTATGTCAGAAAGTGATATGTGCAATGGACAAAAATAACACAGGCAGACAATGAGGGGCCAGGGAGCAGGTACCAGGATTGTGAGCATCTTATTCAGGTGATGAAGGAAGACCTCTCTAACAAGATCAACTGGAATCTGGGGAAGAATGTTTCAGAGAGAAGGAGAAAAGCAAAGACCCTAAAGATCATTTAAAGGATAACCAATGGGGTCTATGTGACTGAAGCAGAAGGACCGGAGTGTAGAAGAAGGGGACCCAGAGAGGGTCAGGGTCAGACATGCAGGGCCTGTGGCACTTTGGCTTTTGCTCTGGCTAGAAGGAAAGTTTTGGAAAGCTTCAGGCAGAAGTATGAGATGATCAGACATAGGTTGTAAAGGAGCCTTCTGGCATCGGCATGAGAATGGCCCGTGTGGCTGGCACACATGCAGGAGGCCAGTTGATGGTACCTACCGGGGCTAGTGTGAGGAACAGATGAGATGACACACTAATGTGCTTGGTCAAGCCTGGCAGAGGGTAAGTGCTCAACCCAGGAGGCTGCTAGGCTGTGCTGGCTGCACCTGCCTCATTTCCAAGGGCAAGTCTGGGCCAGTCATGCAGGGTCCCCACTGCCCTTGCCCACCCACTCATGCCCTCTGCCCCATACCTCCTTCTCCAGCCTTTCACTGATGTTGAAGCTCCTTGCATGGTGGCACCACCTCCCGCCACTTCCCACTCCAGTCCAACTCAAGTGCAATGCCACTCACATCCTTCCTGGCCTGAAAATCTTCATTGGACTAATGGCTTGTTAGATTCACACCCTTGAGACAGCCTTCAAGGTCTCCTACAAGACCATGCCACGATACCTTCCCACCATTTCTACTGCTACCCCAGACACAGAGAATGTCTAGGAGAAACAGAGTTGGACACAATATGCCACTCCCAGCAGAATGACAGCAGAAACTGCCTGCACTTATGATAGCAAACTGATGCAATGAGCCTTGCCCCAGATTCCCTGGGCTACCTCGTGTGATGGAGCCAGGCTCCAAGTGATGGGTTCCTGTATCTGACTGCCTGCTCTAAGTTCAAGTTCCTCTGTTCCTCCATTCCTCTAGCCTTTTTTTTTTTTTTTTTTTTTGGTACAAGGGATTGAATCCAGTGGTGCTTTACCACCAAACCACACATCCCCAGCCCTTTTTATATTTTATGTAGAGACAGGGACTCACTAAGTTGCTTAGGACCTTGATAAATTGCTGAGTCTGGTTTTGAACTCATAAATCTCCTGCCTCAGCCTCCCAAGCCACTAAGATTACAGGTGTGCACCACTGTGCCTGGCCCTCTAGCCTTTAAAAACGTGAGCGCAATTCACAAAGGATTAGTGCCAGACTAAGGGAAGATAATTATTAAAAACCTGCTGGCTATAGAGAGAAGAGCAAAATGCCTGACAGTACATTTCTACTAGTCTGGAAAGCAGGTACTACTGTCCCCTGAAACATCCAGGAGTTATCAGGGGTTTTCAGACTGGCTAACCCAGTGACCATCCCACAGGAGACAGAAATATTAGCTGCTGGACTGACACCCACCACCATGTGGATCTTGGAGAAGACAAAAGAGATCCTGGTTGCCAATACCAGTATTCTAAAACAGCACGCCTGAAGCTATCTGTTCCTACCACAGATGCCAAAGTGTGGAGAGCCACTCACAGCTGTGGGATGCAGATGTCCCTTGTCATTGTAAATGGGCAGCCCTAAATGCTATTATGGAGCCTTAAAACCTAAAAATGTGATTTAGGAGTCTCTCGGTGAACACTACCTGGCTATGCCCCATATAGCTGATGGCCTGGGTCTGGGACAGTTTCCCTACATAATGCCAGGACACCTGGGCTATAGTCCACTCACATTGTCATCCCTGCCTGTTTGAAATATACAACACTTCTTCAGTGTATAATCAGACCAGCGGTATTATGTTATCCTAAGCAGCCATCAGGACAAACAAAAGGGGTGTGGCCTGCACTGTTCCATACCCCCAGGTTGCTCAGCTACCTTTCTCACAGTTATGATGCCTGGTTGACAGCATGCGGCATAGCTAATGTGCCCCAAGCACCCTTTCTCCTTTGTACATCTTTGTGACAACTTTCCCCACATCAGCCTGTGCCTTCCTGACTTGCATCTGACTTAAGAGTTGTGCTGGCCCAGAAAGTCCCCTGCTCCACTGCAGGTGATGACCGCAGCCCAGCCAATCACACCCCAAGGAAGACCGCTCAGTTACCCACATCATCCACCACAGTGCCCCCTGCCAGAGCACAAGCATCCTCCCTTAGTGGGACACCCCACCCAGCATATGTCACATATCTGGGAGAGATAGCCACCAGACAGACCACCAAAATCATAAATCTCTCCTCCCCCCACCTCTCCTTTGGGCACAATAAACTTCCTTCCCATCGTGGCTGAAACTTCCCCTCCTGAGCCTCCCAAAGCAAGCCTGCTACTTAAGGTTGTCACCAGGCGAATTTGTATGTACACCTGGCTAAGGCCACTTTCCAGTAGCTGGATTTCATGCAACGATGGGTCTGCTGTCTTCCCCCATGAACCAGCCACTCCCTCATACTGGTCTAGGTCTTGCTCTCTCCTATGCTGTGCCAGACTGAAAGGGCATTGATTGATGTTACCAAATCTGGTCCCTGCAAAAAAGAAAAAAAAAAGGGAGAGAACATCAGGCCTATTCATTGAATTTTGTTATGATCCAACTGGGTGGTTTATTCCATCAGCCCATGTGCTATACCTTCAGCCCCTAACCCACACCCACACCTTTACCCAGCCTGTTTTCTGCCAAAACACCTCAGTCAGTTTAGAAGTCACTGACTGTTCATCCCTCCTTACCCTGACAGCTCTGTGAACCGGAGCACATTTCTTAGCCTGTTTGTGACTCAGTTCCTCAGCCACAGAACTATGAGCACAATACTTTATTTCATCGGGAGTTGTAAAGAACCACAGAAAACACTGTGCAAAGATCATAGTACAACCTGATACTAGGAGCTCCTGGTGTTTACTCATCTAGGGGCAGGTGCACGGCCACCTCCTCCAGATAGCCTTCCAGGCCCTCTCCCACTCTGATTGCTCCTACCTCACTCTGATTGCACTCTTAGCATCTCACTGTGCAATATGCATTCATTCTCCATGACATGTGTGTTCATTTCAACTTCCCAAGGAAGAGCAAAAGGTCCTTGAAGGAAAGGACCACATTTGGCTTTGGCCTGGTCCTCCTCCTGATTCACCAAGCCATCTTGGACTTAACTTTCTTTTCTT
Organism: Glaucomys volans; assembly: GCA_020662805.1. Classification (NCBI taxonomy): domain Eukaryota; kingdom Metazoa; phylum Chordata; class Mammalia; order Rodentia; family Sciuridae; genus Glaucomys; species Glaucomys volans. The sequence goes on from JAJEJO010000472.1 coordinate 68,137, forward strand.
TTTTTGGTACTGGGGATTAAACCCAGGGTCCCTCAACCACTGAGCCACATCCTTAGACCTTTTTATGTTTTATTTAGAGATAGGGCCTCGCTAAGGTGCTGAGGCTGGCTTTGAAACCAAGATCTTCCTGCTTCGGCCTCCCAAGCTGCTGGGATTACGGGTTGCACTACCACACCTGGTTTGGGCTTAACTTTCTTAAGATTGAGTTTCTTTCTCTAGGATGGAAAATACCTAGCCTGTGTGCCAACACATGCCTCTCCAAAGCCTCAGGAGACACATGGGTGTTCTACGTGATCCTCTTTCACCCAGTGGAGCCTGGGGACTACACTCATAGTTCTTCACACAGTGCATTGGATAGTGTCTACTAATTTATTTGATTACTGTATATTAAGTACTTACTAGGTACCACCCTGTGTTCAATATCCAGGGGATAAAGTTTTGGATGTCTTGTCTCTGTACTAATGGAGCTTACTCCTTAGTGGAGAGGAAAGACAACATACAAGTACATAAACAAGACAATATAAAATATGGGAAAAAGAAAACATCAGATAGTGGTAAGTGTAGCAATGAAAATAAAATAGTAGTGTGTTTGTACTGGTGGGGAGGCTGCTTTAGACTGGGAAAGGCCTTCTGAGGCCTCTGAAGGTTTCCATCTGATAGACTTGGGCCTAAGAATATGTCAACATGCAAATGTAGGAAATTCAGGGGACATCGGCATTGTGAGACAGTGAAGGTATAGAGTCAGAAGACTTAAGCTTAAATAGGATCTCCTGTACTTGTGCAGCTTGTAGGTCCCTGGGCAAGTATTGAACTTCTCTCTCAGTTTCTGTACCTGTACCTTTAAAAGTTGGAATTAATACAACCACCAATCTCAGGAGCTTGTTAGCAGGATTAAATAAGACAAAACATTAAAAATTGCCTGGAACATAATAAGTGCTCAATAAAAGGTAGCTATTGTCTGCAACAACAGGCATATCTATTTATAACTGTTAGCTTTTGTCTGAACTACTCAAAAGACAAACCCAACAAATGCCACTTACTAGGTGGTGTGGTCTCTGTATTGAATTTTACCTCAGGAAGTCCTTCCTCTTGAAAATAAATTCTCAAAAAGAAGGATGCCAGAGTCTAATGAGTAGGTAGGTACCCTGGGACTCTTGAGTTTAGGCAGGTTTAAGATTTGAAAGACTTTGGTCTAATTTCCTCTTATCAAATGGGAAGTTAGCTGCCCTCTCCAACTCCCCAGGGATTGCTGAAACTCAAAGGGATGTGAGAGACAAAACAGAACTGTCCTCAGGCCAGCGGGAGCATCCACTGAGAGGCCACATAGAAGCAATAAGAACAACTCCTGACAGGCCACCTCAACGTATTTGGAGAGGGGGCCACTCCTTCACATTTATAAACTGGGCTGATGCATGAAGAAGAAGAAGAGAAAAAAAAAAAAAAAAAAAAGCTGGGCAGGAAGCAGCCCCTTCAACCAGCAAGAAAACCGTTAGAATCCATCCCTTTGCCTGGTGCCAAAGCTCCGGCTGCCCCACCCAGTGCTGTATCAGGGACACTGTCCCCTATCAGAAAGCCTTGAGGGTTTTTTCCCCTAGTTTATCAAGGACCTGTGGAAACATTCCTCCAACTGAAGATAAGGAGTCCTTTCTTTTTTTTTTTTTTGTTTTTTCTTTCTTTCTCTTTCTCCTAGTTACCTAAACCAGAGGGTTCCTATCATTTTCTGAAAAGAAGATATTTTTCAACCTGGATTTGAAGTAACAGGTGGAGAAGCAGGTAAGATGGATTTAATTGTTTAACTTTTTCATTCATTCAATAAATATTTATTGTGTGCCGTTTACTGAGCCACAGGTTCAATTCTGAGCAGAAGGAGCTTGCAGGCTTTTGGGGGACCCAGACAAAATCTAGCCATGATGAAATGTAGAATTATAAATTATGACTTGAACTTGGAGTAGGATCAGTAACAGTGGGTCCTGACCTAGTCATGGCAGGCACAGTGGGGAGGACTTCCCTAAGGAAGTAATGCTCAATCGCAGGGAGAGCATGTACAGCAATCTGCCAGACTTCATGCCCTCTACGTGGGTGTTCTAGGGCTAAAAAGATGCTTCTCAGGGTCTGGAAGACTTGCTGCCACTCCATGCCAGTCCCGTTTCCAATACAGAGTCACAATTGTTCGACCCTTGTGAAGGTCAGGGTAGAAATGACTGGTTGGGATGGAAGAGAAGCCAGCATAAACCTACCAAGACCTCCTTCAAGATTCAATTTGCTTTGCAAAAGTTGCTAGATAAAAGGGATTTCCAGATGGAGGGCCATGCAGTAAATACAAATGGAATATTTTAAAATAGCTCATCCTTTGCAAGATATGGCCCAAGGTGCCTTCTGCAATAAGAAGGAGGCACAGCAAACTGAAAGCATGAGAGAAGTTCAGCTGGCCCTCAGCAGCTCTGCTGCCTTTGGAAATGGGCTGAGGACTGAAAGGGCATTAGAGACACTTTAATAGCTGAATGTGGTGGTGCACACCTGTAATTCCAGAGACTTGGGACACTGGGGCTGGAGGGTCACAGGCTTGTGACCAGCCTCAGCAACTTTAGTGAGATCTTCAGCAATTTAGCCATGACCCTGCTTCAAAAATAAAATAAAATAAAAAAGGCTGGGGATATAGGTCAGTGGTAGAGCACCCCTAAACCCCTGGGTTCAACCCCTAGTACCAAAAAAAAAAAAAAAAGAAAAGAAAAGATATTCTACATATAAGATCCCCCTCCACTCCCCCAATGGAGCCAGTGCCCGCTACACTTGCACTCTTGGATTCTCAGAGAGAGCAGATGTACGTGAGAGTGTTGAGTTCCTTTAACGATGTGGCTTTACCTAATAACAAACTGCACACTTTGTCCTTGCACTTGGAGCCCAGCGTTCTTCCACAAGGAAGTTCTTCCAGTGCGAAGGACTGGCACTGTTCACAAAGGCTTAAGTGGGCAGAGATCACCACTGGGGACATGAAGAATGTCTCAGAGCTCATGGGACTGGCCTGGCCATTACCCTGGGGTTGTTAAGAGGATCTATGCATGAACTTGTGAGGCTATGGGCTTCCTGACATATGTGAAATTCTGTACCTAGGACAGAGGTGCACCCAGGGAATGGTCCTTAACTTTTACCAGGTATTTTTGTTGCTGGTGGTAAAACACATGTAACATAAAATTTACCATTTAACCATTCCCAAGTGCAGCAGTGATCAATGACCACTACCATTCATCTCCAGAACATTTTTTTTATCTTCCCCAACTAAAATGCTATACCCATTCAACCCTGAGTCCCCTCTGCCCCCAGCCCCTGGCAACCTCCATACTACTTTCTGTCTTTAAGAATTTATCTTTAGGAACTCTAAGGTCCTCAGAAATGTAGAATCATACCATGTTTGTCCTGCCTGGCTCATCTGACTTAGCTCAATGTCTTCAAGGTTCATCCATTTAAGCATCAAGTATTAGAACTTGCTCCTCTTTAAGGTGGACAATATTGCACTGGACACAGATGCCACTCTTTGCTAATCCATTCATCTCTCTATGAACTCTTGGTTGCTTCCACATTTTGGCTATCGTGACTAATACTGCTGTGAACAACAGTGCACAAATCATCTATCTGAGTCCCTGTTTTCAGTTGTTTAGGACGTACATCCAGAAGCTGAATTGCTGGATCATATAATAATTCTACTGTTAAGTTTTGGAGAAACTGCCATACTCTTTATCCATTGGGGCTCTGCCATTTTGCATCCCTATCAGCAAGAGTGTACAAGTGTTCTCATCGCTCCAGATCCTCACCAATGCCTGCTATGTTTTGATTGTTGGGTTTGTGTGTGTATGTGCATGTATTTTAGGTTTTTGTTTGGCTTAGGTGTTGTGGATTAAACCCAAGACCTCATGCATGTGCTCTACCACTGAGCTATACCCTGGCCCCTGTTTTTCATTTTGGTAGTTTTTATTTCAAATAATAACCATCCCAATGGGCATGTTATCTCCCTGTGGTTTTTGTTTTGTTTTAAAAATATTTTTTTAGTTGTGATGGACCTTTATTTTCTTTATTTATTTTTATGTGGTGCTGAAAATCAAACCCAGTGCCTCACACATGCTAGGCAAGTGCTCTACCACTAGCCACAACCCCAGCCCTCATTGTGGTTTTGATTTACATTTCTCTAATGGCTAGTGATATTGAACATTTTTTTTCAACATCACTATTGGCAATTTATGTCTTCTTCAGAGAAATGTCTATTCAAATTCTTGATCCACTTTTTAATGGTGTTGTTTGGTTTTCTTTTGTTGTTGTTGTTCAGTTGTAAGAATTCTTTCTATGTTCAGGATCTTAATCTCCCATCAGACGGATCATTTGTAGATGTATGATCTCTTTTCAGGAGTTGCCTTTTCAGTCTACTGACATTGCCCTTGGATGCTCAGAACTCTTTTTGATGTCATCCAATTTGTCCTTTTTAAATTTAGTTGCCTGTGACTTTAGTGTTATATCCAAGAAATCAATGCCAAATCCAGTATCATGAAGCTTTCCCCCTGTTTTCTACTAGGAACATTACAATTTTAGCTACCAGGTTTGTAAGAGGTCTGTGACTAACAATCCTCATTCTGGGGAGACCATCCTCACCAATGTGGAGACCCTCAGGTCTTTGTGAATATCACTGTGAATATAGGGATTAAGAATTGAGCGGGGCTGGAGTTGTGGCTCAGTGGTAGGGTGCTTGCCTAGCATGTGTGAGGCACTGGGTTCGATTCTCAGCACTGCATATAGATAAATAAGATAAAGGTCCATTGACAATTGAAAAAAATCTTAAAAAAGATAAATAAAAAAGATCTTAAAAAAGATTGATAAGGCGGGTGTGATACTGAAAGCCTTTGATTCAAAAGGAAGTATTGAGTATCTTCAAATTTATATCAGTATCCCTAAAAATCATACCTTTTCTTCTACAAGAACTCAAGGCAGGAATCCTCTTTTGAAGTGGCAAGATGCTGTGTACACTTGAAATCTAACCAGGCACCTACCCAGGTCCCAGAGCCAAGAGCTGTGAGAGCTCAGAAAGGGATGATCACCACAAGCTTTAGGGACAAGAAACCTTAGGGATAAAGATGTAGCTTGAGGAGCTGGGGTTGTGGCTCAGTGGTAGAACACTTGCCTAGCATGTGTGAGGCACTGGGTTCAATTCTCAGCACCACAAATAAATTCAAACAAATTTCAATATTTGATATTGAATATAAATATTCAAATAAATATTCAATATTTCAAATAAATATTCAAATAAATAAATGAATAAAATACAGGCCCATCAACAACTGAAAATATACATAAAAAAATTAAAAATAAAAAAACCAAGATGCAGCTTGAGCTGGGTCTAGGTTGATGGACAAGATTCAGAGATGGGGAGGGTTGCTTTTGTACCCACTGTAGTAATCATTGCCATTTACTGAGCAATTACTATGTGATAGGCACCAGGTTCTGCCACTGTGCATCTCAATGACCACTCCAAATCCTGTATTTATCATTGCCTCTGTTATCATTGCAGGCACTGAAGCTCAGATTTGTCTCAGATTACCCACATAGTAAGTTCTGAAGTAGAGACTCAGAAATCAGGTTTATTTATATCAGAGCCTCTAAACTTAGTCATTCTATTATTCTAGCACCAAGGTCATGAAACAGGACGAAGCTGAAAAGAGTAGGCCACACACAGAAATAGACAGAAGTATAGTGTCTGAGACCAGGATGCCAAGGCTCAGGGTCTAGGCTTGCAGGATAGAAAGCTGGGTCCATGTAGTGACAGGGTCATGGGCACCTTAATGGAAGCATGGGCAATTGAACCTTGATCTGCTAGACTGACAGAATCACATAGAGAGTTTCAGCTCTAACTTTCTAGTCCACCCTTCCCTCTAGGAAAATGAGAAAACTGAGGCCTCAAGAGGTTAAGCATTGCATGAATAGTCACAGGCAAAAGGGAATCATTGCAAATCCTTGGGTTGCATGCTGACAGGGAAGAAAATGGTATTCCAGAGAGTTGAGCAGGAAGTAAGACACAGGAGAGGGGTCTAAGGAAGCAGAGAAAACGGGCAAAAAGACGCAAACAGCTCTTTCCCTGGTTTTTGTTGAAGGATACCTCCCTCAGTGGTGGTTATTTCTAGAAAGCATCATAGATGAGATCCCAGCTCTGCTCCTTCTCACCGAGGTTTGTCACTCAGGAAGACATGGAGGTAAGTTGCTGAAGGCAGATGTCCTCATAAAGGTCAGAGTCACCTTCCTCTGGCAGGCTCAGTGCCCTCAGTTATGAAGGAAAGCTGGAAAACTCAGCTTCCCCAGCAGGGGCCTGGTCACAGTGGTCCAGGGTGCAATGTCTCACACCAGAGTTCCTAACTCTAAGGAGTCAGCAGCAGCCAGGGCTGGCTCCTGGCACCTCCTCTTTATGTTGCCTCCCTGAACTGAGGCTGAGCTAGGTCTTTATGAACTTAACCCACCTGTCCCATAAGTTGCCATAGCAGGAAAGGTAAGACAAGAACCCCATGCAAGGACATTGACCCCACCCGGCTTGAGCTCAGCTCCCATGTGGCATAATTTATCATCCATATATCCCCAGCCAAGAATAGCCTGCCCTGATTGACTCGCCTCCTGACTGAGGTTCTCTTTGCTTAATTAATTCTAATAATAGCTGCCACCATCGAGTGCTTACTCCATGTTGATCACTGTGCTAAGCATTTGGCATGCATGATCTCATTTTATTCTTACAACCCTGTGATAAAGAGATCATTATCCCTATTTTGCACATAATGAAACTGAGGCTCAGAGCTGTTACATAATTTGCCTAAAACCATGTCAAGGAGCCAAGAGTCAGATATAAGCCCATCTCCAAAGCCCGTACTTCTGCATGTATAATTCACTGTCATCTATACACGAATCTTTGTGGGAGGGGGGCCTGCAGTGGAGAGTCATGTGTCAGAATATCATCTTTGCTGACAATGCCTCAGCATTCCTAGCAGCCAAGAGCCTGATCTCTGTCAAAAAAGAAAATCAATCTTAGCCGGGTGCAGTGGCGCATGCTTGTAATTCCAGTGGGTCAGGAGGCTGAGGCAGGAAGATCACAGGTTCAAAGCCAGCCTCAGCAACTTAGTGAGGCCCTAAGCAACTCAGTGAGACCCTGTGTCTAGATAAAAGATTAGAAAGGGCTGGGGATGTGGCTCAGTGGTTAAGCGCCCCTGGGGTTCAATCCCCAGTACCACACACATACACACACACTCACACCCCAAATCAATCTTAGGCCCAAATCTGAATGGTATCTAGGCTTGTGTTCTTATTCCAAAAGGGATGCTCAAGAAAGAAAAGGTGCCTTCAGATTCCTTCTTCGCTTTTACCCAGAAAGCATTGCTCCAGCATGCTTTGTCCAGGGGGGAGGCTGCTATTTGCACGTTCATTCATTCATTCATTGACTCAATGAATATTTATTGAGGGCCAGTCATGTGCTGGACACATTTTGGGTGCTAAAGACCCAACTGGAAACAAATCAGAAAGAATTTCTATCCTCATGGAATTTACATTTTCATCAAGAAGAAAGGCTTAAACAAAACCTGATGACAATAAAACCCTACAAATGCATAGGTAATGAAGAGGAAGTTGTGGTTATGCTGGGGAGAAAAAGTAAAGCAGAATCAGGGGACTAGTGTGTGATGAAAAGTGGGACTTTCAAAGGCCTTTCTGAGGATAAAATGTTTGAACAGAGACCTTAATGAAGCACATGAGAGCTATGGAATGATGTAGAGAAAGAGCATCTGAAGCAGACAAAGGTGCAAAGGTGAAAGTCGTCCAGGAGACGTCAGCTCCATTTGTTTTAAGGAGTAGGAAGAAGGCCAGTGTGATTCCAGCAGGAAGTGAGGAGATGTTCTAGAGAAGAGGTCAGAAGGATGAGAGAGACCACAGTCAGGAGCTTGGTCCTGAAATGTGTAGTTCAGGTTCCTAGACACTGTGGTGTGTCACTAGGGTGGGTCTGCCTCCTTGTAGCTACAGAGAAGAGGGAGACTGCAGAGACAGAGCACAGAGACAGCTCCACTCCATGAGTCCACTCACCCAGCTGTGACTCTCAACTTGAACTCAAAACGAAAAATAAGCTCAGGGTCCAGTACCCAAAAGAGAGTGGAAAAGGGTTCGATAGAGGCCACAGTGGAAGAAGAAATTGTTGACTCTGTATGTCTCGTTTGCCTTGTCCAGCAAAGGGTTTGAATTATCTTTGGGAGTTCAACTATCCTAATCCTGGAATCTCTTTAAGATATTACAAAAAAGATGGCCATGGAAGCTTCCAAATTTCTACAGAAACTTACTATATGCCAGTTTCCTCTCTGAGCACCTTGTCTGTTTCATTTCACAGAATCCTATAAAAGCTCTGTGAGATAAATATGCTGAATAGCCCCCACATTACAGATGTGGAAGCTAAAGTGCAGAGGTCAAGGTCAATAAATCCAGAGCAGCTGCAGGTGGAACAGGGTTGGGTGAAGCCCAGGAGGGAGGTGCTTTTGAGCTCCTGTTCCAAGGATCCAGCTAGGAAATCACCTTCTCACTATTAGGACATGCCATGAGCTTCACTCTGCTAAGAACTTGCTGTAGAATCGTGAATTTGGAGGAAGTTCTTTTAGCACTTGGTTCTGCCTCTTTTTAATTGTACAAGATTAGAAGGGAGAAAATCATACGAACAAAATCAGGGATGTGACTGAAGCAATGACGTTGTAGCAGCCTACCCAGGGCCCAATTGGACACAGTCCTGAGTTGCTGGCTGAAGCCTGAGGTTCTCTTTGGTTCTTCTGCAACAGCCCAGTCTTAACATTCTCTGGCGGATGTCCTGATTGGCTGGGAGATTGTTGCTTCCTGATGCAGTAGTGATTATTTCTGAAAGATGGGGTAATGGCAACAGCTATCATTTCTGAGCATCTTCCATGCATCATTGCCATGCAAAGCATTTTTACACACGTCATCATATTGAATCCTCTGAAAATTCCTACAAGGTGAATAAGCACCCCTATTGTTTCACCCTAGTTCTGCTGAGTTTTACTATTACAGTATATCCATGTGACCTATAGAAACTGAGGTTCAGAAAGGTGAAGTGACTTCTCCCAAATCACACAGCAAGTAAACTGCAGAGCCCTATCTGTGTGACTCCTGTGTTCGTTCTCCTAACGCTCAGTTGATATGGGGTTTTGTTTTTTTTTTTAAGAAGATTTATTCAGGGCTCTTTTCTATTGTATAGGAAACCAGACTTTATTTATCACCAAGGTTACTAATAGAACTAACATTTTGGGCAAACACATCCATCAACTGACCCTGAAATGTTCTGAATGAGTTTGGGAGCCAGCTGCCCGTGACAACCTGATAGTTTTAAAGAATTTTGCATGGGAGCTGTAGCCGCATTAAAAGATATTTTTATTTCTGTGAATGTAACCACTACCAAGGCATATGCTCAACTTGGCTTCTAATGGTTGGGGGGAAAAGAGGTACATTGTCATCATTAGCGTTTTTTCCAATGACATTTGCATTTGCATTTCTATCAGAAGTCCACTTTAGTAAAGGAATGTAGTCTCAGTCACTTGAAACTGTTCTTCCCTAGAAAACAATTGTAAGAGTAATAAGTAAAAAAGAATAGAAAATGCCCACTGGGGAAAATATAATCCATCTGGGGTCAGATTCATCATGCACACTGATTCGGTCTTCTTACAATATTCTTATTCAGGAAGGAAAACTTGGAACATTTCTAAATTTCAGGGTATTTGAAATTTGCAAGGAGTCAGGGGAGAGGAAGGAATTAAATTTCAGTCCCACTGTGTAGGGATCAAGAACAGATTTCCTCTACGCTCAAGAACCATTTTACATGTTCAAATCGCCTCATAGTGACTGACTCTCCTGCATAAGGAAGGCTCCGGATGCTATGGGAGGATACAATAAGGTCATGATTGCTTTAAAATTATTCATAATAAAAACACATTTTGAGACTTGATTCTAAATGTTAAACTTAAATTTGAGAGATTTAATTGCCCGTTGAATCGAAATGAAATCCCGCCAGTAGGAAGTTATTTCTTACAACCACCGTGTGTGAAATTGAAATCTTAAGATACCATTTCAAATATGCACCTTCTCCAGGAAGTTCTCCCCAAAGAGTTGTGAAAGATAAGAAACTGACCCAAAGTCATATGCAGTCATCTCTTTCTCTTTACACACTCATCAAAGCAGAAGCATATTATTAAAAGGACAGTTTATGCCCAAAAGTTGGCCATTTTGAGGTTACCTTGTGGAACCCAAGGATACTTTAATTTTAACAACTGACTTGCACCCCATGGAAAACTGTAGCAAAGAAAGTAACAGCTTTATCAGGTTTAATAAAAGCAAGCAGATGCACACACAGCATCTAGTCATTCCATTTTAATGAACATTAAAAAGGAAAAAACATTCATGTTTTGTTTCAGAGCAGTAGGGAATGAGGCAAAGTGACCTTGCTCTATATGCTTTTTAAAACAGGGATTAAGTTTCTGGGGGCAATGATGTGTGCCGGTAGTCCCAGTTATTTAGGAGGCTAAGGCAGGGGGATTGTGAGTTTGAAGTCAGCCTGGGAAACATAGTCAGACCCTGTCTCAAAAAACAAAAGAAAAAAAAAAACCCACCAGAGAATAGTTTTTGTTTTTGTTTTTTTTGAGTGAGAAATTATTTTAAATCCCCATTTAAACTTTACATTTAGTTTCCAAATCATTTTAAGTTATCTCAATGATATTTTTTGGTAAAACATAGAAACTGACATTTATGATCACTGATATATGTCTAGTGCTTTCCATGCAATCCTTTTTGTAACAATTATTACCCTGATTCCATTACAAATCTAGATGCCACATTTTGCACACATTAATTAGTTTAATCCTTACAGCAACCCATGCAATCAATTCTGTCATTCCCATTTTATAGACGAGGATCCTGTTGGCCCAGGTTCACACAGGTGGTACAAAATCTCTTAGAATAGAGGCAGCTGGACTACTCAACCATTTACCAAACACTGCCTCCTTAGATTCAGTCATTTTCCCAGGTCACACTAGCTGATGAGTTAAGAGACTAAATCAAACCCAGGTAGCCTGGTTCAAGAGTCTGGTATTTAATTATCACATGGACTGATTACAAGTAGAGGGTCAATCACAACCTATATGTTTATTTTCCTTTCTGATAGAAATGAAAGTGGAGTGGTTACATGTTTATCATATTTACATATTTATCACATAATTTAGGCTTGGCTAAAAATCCTACGGATTTTCTTTTTCAAGTTGAAAACAAGATCTGATCAGGAAATTGTCATTTTATATTCTGAAGGTCCACCTTGGACCCTAAGCTGCCCATGAGGCTTCCTTTGACATACATACACAAAGATTTTAATCATACCATTAGGGACCGAAGCCTTAGCACAGGGAGAGAAGAAAATGACAAGAACCCAAAGACAATGGTAATTACAGGTCATATGGGGGGGGGGGATGTTCTGAACAGGGAAGATGAAGCTTCAAATGGGAATAAAATGTCTGCGACTGTGGTCCATGCTATTCATATAAACACTACAGATTCTGAAAGTACTTGGTCGTTTCCTCTTTACAAGCTTGATGAGTTGCATCATACACAAATAGGCCTTGAATAATAATTTCTGAACACAGACATTTTCACGGAACTCTGAGGCCCAGAGGTACCCAAGTTTTTCTCTATGGAAGGGCAGCCTATTTGCCTCCTCTCCCCGTCAGCATTCCTTTCTCTTCCTAGAACTTAACCTCGAGCTTTGAAGGAGAAACCTGAATCCCCAAATGAGGCCTGCCTTCTTTTTCTTTAACTTAGAGCAAAATCATCTCTCAACTAATGCTGTTGATCTTTGGAAAAACACTTTCTCTGGTCGGGTATTACTGGCACTTTACAGGGGGCCAGTCTAACCGCAGGAGTCCGCTCTTTGAAAGATGCTGAGGGAGGGAATTCTGTCGCCAGCAGATGGAGAGGAGACCCAGACCAACGTAGTCCCTCCCAGCCACCCTCCCTACAGGATTAGCTGTCCCCAGCACTGCTCAGGCGTACCCAGCCCGTGCGTTCCCTGCTCGCACAGCTCCAGTTGCCTCTCTGGAGCGCAGACGCAGCTACCACCCCGCCGCCAGCAGAGCCGCGCTGTCCCGAGCATCCGCGCGCACCGCGACCGTGGACCTGGGACCTCGAACCCGGGACGGGCGCGCGTGAGAGCTACTCGGAACGCCTGCATTTCTGTAGGTGCTTATTTCACATTCTTTCTTGCCTGAGATACCGGGTGGTTACTTTCAGCCTTAGTTAAACCAAAAGGGAAATGCGGAAGAGGGGAAGCCCTCAAGAATGATTTAGTGGCAGCCCAGCCTCCTCTCCAAGGATAGATAGGTGTTCTCTGAGCGACTCTGTCTCCGACGCTGGCCCCTTTAAGAAGGCAAGTCAGTCCTGCTGCTGCTGCTGCTGTTTGTATTGCTAATCCCCAGGAGCCCCATTTAAAAAAAAAAAGGGAAGAAAAAAAAAAGGGGAGGGGGGACGGGCAGCTGTCTCTTTAAATGTGATTTCCTTCTATTGTATTTGAATCGTGATCAGGAAAAAGGAAATGAAACCAGAGACAGAGGGAAGCTGAGCTAAAATAGACCTTCCCGAGAGAGGAGGAAGCCCGGGGAGAGACGCCTGGTCCCCTCCCCGCCCCCAGGCCGCCGCCCCCTCTCTGCCCTCGGCGGCCAGCGGCGTGCCCCGACACTGGCCGAAGGTGCGAGGGGCTCCTGGCAGCCGGGCGGGCGCGCACCATCCCCGCGGGCGACGCGGAGCTGGCGACAGCGAGCGAGCGGGACCGGGCGGCGGCGGCGGCGGCGCGGCGGCGGGACCGGGATGGAAGGTTAAGTCCTGAGTAGCAGCAGCTGCTGCAGCCGCCCAGGGCCAGGCTGCGCTCCCCGGCGCCCGCCTCGGCCGCAGCGCGCCCGCAGCCCGGTGATTCGCTCTCTCTCTTTGGCGTTTGAAGGGAGCGCGGTGACTGTCCTTGAGCGCGGAGGGGCGAGCTCGCCGCCGGAGCGCCGGAGCAAGAGGAGGCGCAGGAGCGGCGGCGGCGGCGCCCGAGCACCCGAGGGGGTCCGAGCCCCAGCAGCCGGTCAGCCCCGCGCCACAAAGGGAGCGCCCCCGCCGCCCGGCACGCCGCCTCCCTCCCCAATGTCCTCGGCCATCGAGAGGAAGAGCCTGGACCCTTCTGAGTAAGTGTGGCGCCCCTGCCCCTGCCACCCACGGTGTCCGCGGCCACGCGCCCCGGAGCGGCAGGGTGGCGCGGGCGGCCCGAGAGGGGCTCCAGGTGCGCGCCAGCATCGTGTCCTCGGACCCCACTGCCGTGCTCGGGGCTCCCCCTTCCTCGTGAGTGACTCGGGGCATCAGGAGACCCACCGGGCGGAAGACGGCAGGAACCGGGTTCGGCCTGTACCTCTGCGGGCCCCCTCCGGGCTACCTGGGACGCTCCCCAAAGCCGCCGCGGGCCAGAAAGTTTGCACTGGAGCGGGCACTGGGGAGCTCGAAGGAGCGCAGGTGCAGCCCGGGGAGCGTTCGGGGCTTGATTCTGCTCCCCTCTCCCTTCTCGCTCCTTCTTGGCTCCCTTTCTCTTTGTCCATTTGGTCTTGGAAAGGGGGATATTTCAAGTGAAGGCCTCCGGAGTCCCCGACGGCCCCCTTCCGGGTCCTCAGATGGAGCGGCTGTCACCAGCGCGGGTAACCGCACGTGAGAGGGTCCACCTGTTCACCTGGGAGCTTGCTCTGGGCTCCAGAGACTTCTAGAACAGCTAATCCGGGATTAATTTGGGTATATGTACTGCCCCCCACCCGGAGTCCACCCACGGGGGCCTACGAACCTTGCAAATTAGTGGCCCATTTTGTGTAGTACAGGTGTATTTTGGGGGAAGAGTGGAGTCCCACAAGTTTTTTTTCTAAACCCCTTTCAGAGGGGTTTGCGGGGAGGGGGAACCAGAGTTCTAATGACCATGTGCTGCTATTTTTTGAACTCTGTACTGGTTTGGATTGAACATTCCCTATTCCCAACCAATATCCCAGCCCATTCTTTAGTGTTAACGTGGGGAGTAAGGGGTGTTTAAGGTATCATTTTTCCTCAACACAAATGCCCTTTTAAGAGTCATTAGCTGTCTGGTTTTGAATTTTTATTCCTTTGAAGTCCCCATCTAATCCTTTGAAGGGATTTGTTACACAAGACCAAAGAGCTGGTTAATGACTTGTCCATTTGCGCTTTTAAGAGGCATTTGTTTTGTTTTTTCTTTTCCTGCTTTAAAAGAATTGTGCTTTCCTGCTTGAAGTCACGTCTCTCCCCCACCCCACCCCAATTTCAGCCTTCTCTGGTGTTTATTTACCTGGGTTTTACCCTCAGTTACCAGCATAAAAACTCAGCATGTTCTCATAAAACACAGGAAGTACCAGGATCCAATGAGAATATAAACATTACTCTTGAATCTTGAAGGTTAAGACACCAGCTCTATAAGGAGCTAGGTTTCTTTTAACAAAGGCACAGCTTCCTTAATCCAATTCTCAGGAGAAAAATAACCTTTCTTTAAAAGTATATGCCAACAATGGATTTAAAGCATAGTTGTTGTTGTTGTTTTTTTTTTAAATAAACCTAGAATTATAACTGAGCTCCAAGTTTTCAGGGATTGGGCAAAACCATAGTAATACAGTGAGGGAGTGGATTGGACGAATTCGTGCCTAGCATCTTTTCCAGCAGCAGGACTTAGTTACCAATCCTTTTATTAGAAGATACATCTGGAGGGATTGGTTCCCTAAAGGAAGTTTGCTCTTTCCAAAGTTTGTGCTTTCCCCGCTGAGGTTAGAAATCTGAAACATCCTAACTTCACAACACAGCAGACACTTACTGTGGGGGTGCATGTATCCCATCCTTCCCTCTCCTGTGTGCCCAGTTGAGAAGTCTCTGCCGCACATCTTTCCTTTCTCTCTCTTGGAAATTGTTGAGAATTTATCCCAGAAATTTAGGTGATGTTTGGGATAGGCTCTGGGAGAATATCCAATACTAGTTTGAGAGTGAATCTCACTCAGTCATTGGCCTGAATGGTCCCCCAAAGATAATGTGATTTTATCATTAATTATAAAAAGATAGATGGAGTCAGTATCTTATTCTGTCCTCTGTGTCATCTCAGGCCATTATAGTTGCTCTTTTTGCTTTACATTTCTACTGGGGCTTGGTCTCTTGCTAGATGGCTCATTGTGTGCTTGCTGGAAGCCACCTTGACTCATGACATTCACACTTCCAAATACAGATTGAGACTGGCCTAGGCACATGCAAATGAAGCATACAGGCAGAAAGCCAACCAGTGTTCATGAACACAAAGATTTCCTCTGTCATGCAATTGGTGGCCCTGCTGCCTCCCTACAAGTAACAAGAGCAGTTCATTTTTAATTCCAGGCAGTTTTGCACCAGCTAAGTGCAAATTCTCCTCTTTCACAGATGGTTGGCAGCATCATCACTGGGGCATCCAGCATGGCTGTGGTTCCATGAGTGTTTTAAAAGCCCAAAGTAAGACTGTCTGCTGTGGAAAGAAGTCCCATGCCGTTCTGAACTGATGCATGGGAAATGACCAAGGGTATTCGCTATTTTTCAGGAGGGACAATCAAAATTCTTATATACAATCTATAAAAAACAAAGACCTCAGTGAATTCTTAAAACTATATAAGGTCTTGATTTTTTTCCCCCCTAAAGAAACTAGCTCCAGCTTCACATTTCCTTTTATTAAAAGAAGATAATCTTATACTCTGTCTGCAAAGTGTGGGTTTGGTTTCAGCATTCTTAAATATTTGTAAGGAATACTGCATACGTTCCTGGACAGAGTCACCTGAAGTTGTGAAAGTGCTATAAACACTGATTCCCTGAGTCTTATTGTCCCTAAGTATAATAGGTGCTGAGCTTTGTGGGCTCAAGCCAATTAGGACACAAGGTCACCTGGTAAGAGTGCCAGCTAGAAATAGGAGACACAGATTTATAGCTCCAAGGTACCCAAGAGGAAAGTCCCTTTGGGAATTTCACAGTTGGAAGAAGGTCCATTTTTAAAAACATAATAGACTTTTATAAAATAGGTTTGTATTTGAACAAGATTCCAGAGAACACATGTTAATTATTACAAATCAACAAGTTTTTCCTGTCTCCCATCAGGTGCTAGAATCATTCCTTCCACTCCCTTTTTATTTTTGGCAGTTATTTAAAAATGTAAATTAAAAGTGTTCAGGTTCAGGGCTGGGGATGTAGCTCAGTTGGTAGAGTGCTTGCCTCACAAGCATAAGGCCCTGGGTTCAATCCCCAGCACCGCAAAAAAAAAAAAAAAAAAAAAAAAAAAAAAGTGTTCAGGTTCTAGTGAAGGAGAGTGACCAGGAACCCGTATGCACAGCTTTGTAAGAACATTCAGTGTGAAGGAATTGCCTTCATTGAGATTCCTGCCTTCCACTCTCTTTAAGATCTCTGTTTTTGTTCCCTCCCCACTTTCTTTCCTAAGTCAACTTTATTCAGATCAGTTTTGCCATTGTAAAAGTTTTTATGTAAGGAAAGTGTAACTAATGTCCTTCATCAGTTTGACCCTGGCCTTAAGATCTGCAATTTTCCTGCAAGGATTCATTCAGAAAGAATCCTTTCTGTTAAAAGAAAATGAGAATTCCTATTTTATCCTGATGAAATTTTTATTTTGGAAAGAGAAAGCAACCTCACATCATTTTAGTTGCCTTCTTCTTTCTGCCTCCCCTCTGCTTTTGTTGGGTTGTTGGGGGCTTGAGGTAGACTGATGTGAGGTTTCAGTAGGGAATTTGCAGATTTTTAGCATGCTGGGTAGTCAGATGTTCCCAGAGCAAGCAACTCTTTTGGTACCAAGTGCTTCCTCTGAAGTTAGGCAGTGCCTAGGGTCCTGGGTACAGGAGGAGGAAAAAGAAGGAGGACTGGGAAGACATAGGAGACTAGCAGAAGGTGGAAGCAGCAGAAGGGAGATCAGAGGTGCCCACAATGATGCTGGGCGGTGGGTAGGGGTCCAGCGCCACCTGCAGGCACCTCAGATGCCTCTTGGTGCCTTTAGAATACTTCCAGGATCTAGGACTTGAAATCTAGCTCTCTTGTCTTAACTCAAGGCTACCAGGTCTCCTGGCAATCTGACCTTGAGGTGTGTTGCCCTGTCCCCACTCTTCTCTTACCAGGAGGCAATGGAGTAAGATTATGTGTTTGGCCCAGAGAGATTCCTGAGCCTCAGGGCTCCTCTTCCTCCTGGTGAGCTTGTCCCTAATGCTTGGTCCCCTCTCCAGGGAGCCAGTGGATGAGGTGCTGCAGATCCCTCCATCCCTGCTGACATGCGGAGGCTGCCAGCAGAACATTGGGGACCGCTACTTCCTGAAGGCCATCGACCAGTACTGGCACGAGGATTGCCTCAGCTGTGACCTCTGTGGCTGCCGGCTGGGCGAGGTGGGCCGCCGCCTCTACTACAAGCTGGGCCGGAAGCTCTGCCGGAGGGACTATCTCAGGTACCTCCCCCACCCCCCACAACCCTCCCAAGCCGTGGCTCATCTGAGTCTGGGATATGGCCCCAGCTCCCGTTTGGACTCTGAGGTGCCTGCCTGCAGGAGGTCTGGAGGTGGAGGCTGAACCTGCAGAGAGGCAGCACTCTCCGTCCAGCCAAGATCAGCTCCCAGAGATGCGTTCCTAAGTGGTAAAATGCTACTATTTTAAAGGCAAGAGAAGGATAAACTCAGAAGTCAGAATAGTGGTTTCTTCTGGAGGCAGATTAGGGGATGGGATTGGAAAGGGGTAGAAGGGAGTATCATAGAAACTGGGGTATAGACATTTGGTGATGGTTCTTAGGAGCTCATCTAATGCTTCGAAACATATATAGGTTATGAAAAAATCTTTTGTATGATTCCAGTATTATGTAATGAGGAATTTAATAATAGAAAGCATGTTCTCACCACAGATCTCCAAGCTTGACTCTTGAAGGTGGCATTCAATAGACATAAAGGCAAAGGCCCTGGAGTCAGGGGAGGTTTGAATTCCAGCACCATTGCTTCCTAGCTCTGTGACCTTGGGCAGGATTCCAGAAGCCTCAGTTTCCTTATCTGCAAAATGGAACTAGTAATAGTACCTGCTTCCAAGGAAGTGGGGAGGAGCAGATGGAATAATCCATGTGGAGTACTTGGCTTAGTACGTGTGTATCAAGTAGATGTTAGCTGCATTTGTAACTTACCCTCATGACAGTGTCGTGCGGTAGTTTCCAATCTAATGGACAAGGAGATGAAAGAATGGAAGATTGAAATAGAAAGTCTACAACACAGAGTGAGACAGGAGCTAGGACATTTTTTCTGCCCTGGGTTATACTATTGGCCATATGAATTTTCCATCACTCAATGAATACCTTTGCCTGGAATGTTCTAGTATCTCTACTTTCATATTAGCTGCCATGGAGGTAATTCTGTGCCCTCTACTGTCAGATCTGCTCAACTGTGTAGCTGTCAGTTCTTGGCCGTTTTCCTGTGGCAGAGGGTCTGCAGAGCATGCAGCTCATCCAGCCCATGGAAGCTTGTTTAGACTTGGCTACTAGGGCAGCTCTTCATCCCTAGTCTGCCCTCAATGCATTTCACATGTGGAGAAAAGAAAAAAAAAAAAAAAACTGTAGGCAATTCCACAGTGAAGGAAGCTTATCTGTTTACGCAAAAGACTGATAGAATTAGCTCTCTTCCTCCTAAATTCCCTGATAAAGTTCTTGCAAATTTAGCTGTTCTGAAAAAATAGGTAGGTTTTTTTTTTTTTCCCTCAATGATCATGATTATCATTTTGTTCGGTTTTCTATTTCTTTCTTTCTTTTTTTTTTTTTAGTCACAAGAAAATAGAACTCGATAAATACAGACCTGGTTTTGCTCAGTCCCCGTCTGCCAAATCAGTCAGAAAGCAGACTGGGTAAATGATTCCCACTGGGCCCCTGCCTACATCCCTGTCAAATCATTTGAATCTTATTAAATGAAGTGCAGATACAGTAAGGTCAAAAGAGCCGGGTTTCTCCCTATCTCCACGGTTTTATATAACATTCAAGAATAAAATCGGTGCTGCCTGGGCTTGTTAATCTTTTCCATTTTCAAAAAGGAGAGGAAAAAATAGTCTGGGAGAACCCAATGTTAATTAACTTGTGTCTTGGTGACATGAAATAATTCTTCTCCCTGCTACATTCCCAGGCAACATGTTAATTAGCTCTGCGTTAGTGCAGGCGTCGCCAACATCCTTTAATATTTATATTATTGTTATTAAAATGGGCAGCAGAAAGCTTAAGATGTGACACCTCTTGACAGAGGAGAAAACTGGTTTTTGCTGCAGGGATGGTCCTTTAGCTGGAGACTTGTTTGCTAGCTTTGTTAGCATATCTTGGCGCTATCTTGAATTTGACAAGGGAAATTGGAAGAATGACTCAGTGGGTCCTCTGATGGGGTTCAGTCTGTCTTCACCCTAGAATAATCTCCCTGTGAGAATTTCCAATGGCTGACTCGCCTGTGATGGCCCTTTTCAGACATTTAGCCTCCAACACTCATGAGACCCCCATGAAGAACTTAGACCCTGCCATTGTGGCATTGCTGGGAACTTAACTGCAGCCATTAGCTGGCGTCCAGCCCAGACCCCTGGAACCGATTCTTACCAGTTTTTGTGTGCAGCACCCCTCTGTCCTCTGCACTTATACTTTCAGCAGCCAGTACCTGCATCTAACCAGCATCCGTTAGAGCAGGAATGTGCTGGTCCTCACTAGACCCCTGTGGGCCTTAGCCAGGGATTCCCACTGCCAAAGTCCCAGAGCCCCACAACCTTGCCTGGGACCAGGAAGTCTGGGAAATATGACTTTTGACTGAGCATCAAGCCAAAGCTTTCTCCAAGGGCTCTTCCTGAGACTGCCACAGCTTGGTTTCCTCCCTTTCTGCCCACTTTGTCCCAGGGGCAGCCTTAGTGAATCATTTGTATATAAGTCCTCACCACAGGATCTACTTCTGGGATACCAAGCCTGAGACTCTCATTCTTTGTCCCTGAGATTGATGCACAAGTTAAGTATCCTGATTTAGTTTTATGCTGTTAGACTATCAGAGTACCAGAGTTAGAAGGGGCTACGGGGCCCTTTGCTTCCTGTTCATTTGCTTTATAGCCAAAGACAGAGACATGTGAACAGGGGATATCATTTGCTGAGGTCACCTGGCTAGGGGTGATGCTGGGACCTGAACTTGTCTCCCATATTAGTCTTTTTCTCCCTTCATTAGCTGCCTGATGTGCTGTAATTTACCCCCTGACTGCCCTTTAATAAACTCCCTCCTTTCTTACAGTTCTCACACTTCAGGCAGTTGGAGTCAGATCTGAGCTCACTGTTCTCTCAGTTGCTATTCTCTCAGTGTCTTTGCTTGGTCCCCAGCTTAACTTACTGAAGAGTCAGGAAACCAGAACTGTCTTTCCACTCGATGACCTCCAATGCTACGGTTACCTACAGCTCCACCATCTGCTATGGTGGGATAAAATGTTCTCCCCCACAAATGAGTTTGCTCCCAGGCAGCGCTTTGAAAATACTCGGAGATCATGCAGTGGAAAGCTGGGCTCTAGGGGAGCTGAACTGGCCCTGGTGCTAAGAGCAAGTTCTGTACTCACAGATCACCTCTTCTCAGACCATTCCTTGTGCCCAAATACTGCAAAATTGGCAACTGCCCTTATCTCCCTGCAAATTCTAGGAATGAACCATTTGATTCTCCAATTTTCTGAAGTTAATAAAAACTTCCCTTAAGAACAGGCATATACCTAAAATGGCCCTAAAGGTCTTAGGTGGAAACTACTTGCTGATAAGTATGTAACCAACCATGTGTGAAAATGACATACAACAGATAGGTGTGGCTGGGGTCACACCCAGGATCTGTGCAAATATAGCTGGTGTTGGCTTAGCCCTGGATTCTTGGTGCCCTGATGTGCTATTTTTGCTGCTTCTGATAGCCAGGAGTGAGGTAGACGCTATGACTGCTGCCATTTCCCTGGAGCTCAGAGAAATCAAAAGCCAAACCGGAGTCACTTAGGCACTTAGGGCTGGGTCTGGACTCTGGGTCTTCTGATCCCAGTATTGTGTTATTCTATTCCAGAAGGCTCATTCTCAAACTTGAGCTTGCATCAGAGTTTTCTGGAAGGGCTCATTAATACACAGACTGCTGGACCTTCTCCCCAACCTATCTGTTATGTGGGGGTAGAGGACTGAGAATATGTGTGTAAGTTCTGGGCAAAGCTATCTGCTGGTGCCTGGGACCAGCACTTTGAGAACCATTACACTGATCTCTACCAAGTTATATCTCTCCCTCTGATGCTGAATATTGCTTGAAATAAGTGGTTGGTCAGCTGAGGCTAAGGAGAGTCTTGATTTAGATGTGAGAAGAGAGGTGTTCCCAGAGATTCATGCCAAGGAGATGGTGAGGACCATGAATTAAGACCTGTTCATTGTGGAGAGATACTATTGGTCCTCTCAGTCTCTGAGGCATAATTAACTCTTCCACGTGTCTGCAGGGAGACTCTTCAAGCTCCTGGTAGCTGGGGCAGTGGGCTTGGCCACTTGTGGGGAATTCAAGGCTCACCTCCCTGTGGGTAAAATAGTGGCTGTCAATGTGGTTTAGTTGGGAATATCAGAAAGATTCCTGGTCTCCTCTCAAGGAGCCCAGGGCTCTCACTCCAACTCCTCTTCTATGGTGCAGGTTCCCCTGGGAGGGGACACATACCACTTGCCTAATCCCTCTTCACAAGTCACTTGGACTGGGTCTCAGTGGTGACCTGGGCAGCCTAGAGACATGGTGAGTGGTTGCTGAAGGCAGGGAGAAGGCTCAGAAGAGAAAGGAGTTAACACCAAAGGAAATGCCACAGTGTCACTTAGCCTACCCTCTGCCTCCTGGGAAAGACTGGTTCAGCTTTTCCTAGCTTCCTGGCATCCCGGAAGTTTCACCTTCACGATGGAACCCATTGCATCGCTAAGCCCCTTCTTCAGGTATTGCCTCTGCTCTGTATCTTAGTTTTTCTTTCTTTTCGCCACAGGCTTTTTGGTCAAGATGGTCTGTGTGCATCCTGTGACAAGCGAATCCGTGCCTATGAGATGACCATGCGGGTGAAGGATAAAGTGTATCACCTGGAGTGTTTCAAATGTGCCGCCTGTCAGAAGCACTTCTGTGTGGGCGACAGATACCTCCTCATCAACTCTGACATAGTGTGCGAACAGGACATCTACGAGTGGACTAAGATCAACGGGATGATATAGGCCAGAGTCCCCAGGCATCTTTGGGGAGGTATTCACTAAAGACACTGTCTCCATGGGGGTCTTCATTCTTAGGCACTTTGGGGTTTTGAGGGTGGGGCAAGGCATTTCTTGGGGGATGGTGGACCCTGATCGGGCACCAAGCTGTAGCATCTGATTGACATAATCCAAGGGCCGAGACTTCAGTGTGACAAAAGGACCAGCCCTTAGAGAGAACTTAGGGCCACAGCCTGTCCATAGTAACTGACATGATTAGAGGAAGAAAGGAACATGTGGGGGCAAGCAGGCACTGTGCCATCGTGATGGAATTTCCCGTCTACAGATGGGAGTTGTTGTATAAAGACTCTAAGACTTTGATGCTTGCAAACTAGAGATGTGCAATTCATTTCATTTCTCCCCAGCTTCTGTAACAACCCTGTTCCAATCACTCTCCTCTACACAGGGAAAGGACCGAGAGGAGAGTGGCCATCTTTCTGTCCTTGGCCACCCTCTCAAGGCCTTAAGCTTTGGACCCCAGGGAAACTGCATGGAGACACAATTCAGTTGGGAACAGAAACTACAACTTTTAACCAATTATTTAAAGCAAGGCTGATGAATCGCTGTTTTTAGACACCTTCATTTTGAGGTGAGACGTTCCACAGATTGTTTCTATACAAATGTATATCTAAAAACTATTCAACTATTTTATTATCTTAGATTATATCAAAGTATTTGTTGTGTGTAGTAAAGAAAAAAAAAGAAACTCTGCAGACAATAAAAGTGACCCACCAAAATGCAGTGTTGTTTATTTGATAATGACTTACAATCTGGGATAGTGGGAAAATGGTCTGCTCTTCCTGTTGTAAAGGAGGAGTAAATAAACCATTTACTTCTAGGTCAAATAAAAACCTCCATTTATTGCAAGGGTGTATATGAGGTTTATATAGGTTTCTATATTACTGGCAATTATATAACAGGTCATCACGTAGCTCAGAGGGATGTAGAATAATTAAATTGTTATTGTAAAATGTGCATTTCGCTTCAGCATTGTATGGAGGGAGAGGAAGGCAGCAAGATCATTGCCTTTGGGGAACTTGTAACCTAGAAAGCACACAAATACATAAAACAGATTCCCTTTGGGAGCGAAGGTAATTACCTAGTTTGAAATGTGGCAAAGATGCTGAGCTTGACACTTCGATTTTCCAAGACGTGTGTCTCAGGGTATTTTATGACAAGCGGTTAAGAGGACCTTACTTGGAGGATTTAAAGCAGGCATCTTGGCTTGTTTGCCTTCATTCCATCCTGGCCCCGTCAAGAACTGACTCCGAGCGCCACCTGCTGGTCTTCGCCTCTCAGCCCAATGGTCCGAGAGCATCCCAGCAAAGGAGAAACTACCAGGAAGAATGAGCTTTTCAATTATTTCATAAAAAGATTGGCAAACAACAAGAAATCTAAATGTTTAATTATCAAGATGTCAGAAACATGCCACTAAGGCTACAGCTAATTAACTGAGAGTCCTTTAAAGACTCCATCACTAAGCCTTTTTTCCTTCTAGAGGAGAAATAATGAAGTAATGTCTCTTTAGGCCTGTAACACACTGAAAGTGGCTGGGAAATGTGACTGCTTAAGGTGGCCTATTTAAAACAAATCCAATTAGATTGCATCCCAGCACAGGTGGTGGGGATGTGCTGCTGGCGAGGGGGCATTTGCTCCAACTCAGCGGTTCTCAAAACTGTGGTCCCTGAACCAGCAGTATCAACATCACCTGGGAACTTGCTAAAACGATTCACAGATTCACGGACTTTACCTTCAACACACTGAATCAGAGACTCTGGGGATGGGGCTCAGTCATTTGTGTTTTAACAAGCTCTGAGGGTGATTCTGACTCATGCTCAAATTTGAGAGTGGCTATTTTAAATCATCCCCCAGTTAGGAGGACTGTGCATTTTAAGTTAATATTCAGTATTTGACGAGAAGGTTAATCAGTGAGTAACTCTTCCACATGTGGACAAACTGTTTACCCATGAGCTCTAACCTGAAAATTTATACATATTCTTTATCACTCAGCTAACGGTCATCTTGCACTTTGTCTACCAGATCAATCACAATTCAATCCATCATTTTTTAACCATATTGACATTAATAACAACAATCATAGATTTTATCTATGCATTGATCTTGTAAAAATAAAATGATTCTTGCTTTGTAAAATGTAAGTTTTATTCCTACTCCCTATTGTAGCAACACTTGTAAAATTTAAGAAATCAGCCAAGCTCTTCACCATCCTCAGTCAAAGCAGTAACTGACACTTTGCTCTGTCAATGGCACCATTTTGCAAAATCATGAATGCTCAGGCAGAGTCTTTGTAGCAAGTCACCCAGGTGCCAAAATGTCTAACCCTCAACTGACTTGCAAAGAAAAACATTTGGAGACTTTTAAAGAGGTAACCATTTCCTGGAGTCTTCTCTGGTGGTCACTGCCTGGCTGTGTCACTGTACACCCTAGACCCAGTGTCCAGTGAGCCAGGCACCTGTTCCCTCCCCAGGTCCACATGTTAATGCAGCAGTTTGCAGGAAGGTTTTGCTTTCTCTCACCTCAGCGGTATCTTCTGCTCAAACCAGCTTCCTTTCATTGCTGCTTCTAATAGAATCACAACTTTTCAGGAAAACTTGGAGTCCTACAAAACAAAAGTAGAGCAGTTGTTAAGAGCATTAGCATCTGAAGTCTTGGATTTGAATTTCAATGAGGAACCACTTAATAAACATTTACTTAGCATTTCCTGAATTCCAGACATTCTTCTAGGCGCTATATAACTATTAACTCCTTGAATCCACATCATAGCCCTCTGTGTCAATGGCTATGTGCTAGCTGAGCATAACAGTCGTGGAAACTGAAGCCTGGACAGGTGAAGTCACTTTCCTGAGGTCCTATGGTCAATAGCTGGCTCAACCCAGGGCTCTTAGCCCTGTGCTCTGCTGCCTCACCCAGCTCACCTGACGACACAGCAGCTTCCTCATCCACAGAATAAGGAAAACCAGTACCTTTCTCCCCAAATTATTGGAGGATATTTGAATTTAGTTTGATCGGAAATATAAACAAAGCACAAGAATGAAGATATGTAAAAACTGCTGTGGAAACACAGAGAAGGGAAAAATTAGCCCAAGGGCAGCTGTCTCAAGTAAAGAGGAGGTGACATTTGAAATGGCCCTAGACCTGGGAGTAGGATGGACAAAGATCAGAGGCCTTAACCAGGCAGGGTGAGTCTGCAGGTAAGTCCGGAGTTTATGAGTGGCAGTTTGGGCATTGGCTGGAGAGGTGCTGAGGCCGTCTGGGTGAAGGGTTTCAATTCCTACTACTGTCACTCAGTGATACTGGGCTTCCTATCATGCACTAGGTCCTGGGTTCAATCCTCAGCACTACCAAAAAAATTATGATTCTGTCACTTTTTGGCAGGGTGACATGTAAATATAGTTTCTTTATAGGATATTACTACTGTGCCAGGCAAAGACATGGGTCTGAGTGAACACTGCTGACCTCTGACTTCACTTCACCCTGGACTCTCAGTTCAAGCCCCTCCTCTTCCAGGCAGTCTCCTTAATGACCCCATTTGCAGCCACTCACCTGGTGGGTCTCAGACTGCAATGCTTAGGAGTCTCCTAATTCATAGGAGAGGACAGAAGCTAGAAGTAGGCCAGCTCCTGGGCTGAACTGTGTATCTATAGGATCAGGGTCTCTCACATGAGGCCCAGCAACCTACACAGCCCTAAGCAAAACTCCTTCCTACACTTATTGTCTGTATAAGTTGTTTTCTGATTTCAATAAGAAATTGCAGCTAGAGGGCACGGTGGCACGTGCCTGTAATCCTAGCAACTCCAGCGGCTGAGACAGGAGGATCACAAGTTCAAGGCCAGCCTCAGCAATTTAGTGAGTCCCTCAGCAACTTAGCAAGACGCTGTCTCAATTAATTAATTAATTAATTAATTAATTAAAAAAATTAAAAATGGGCTGGGAAATGTAGTTCAGTGGTAAAGAACCTTTGGGTTCAAACCTCAGTAACCGCCCCCCCCCACACACACAAAAAAAGAAATTGCACTTAAGCCAAGTACAGTGGCACACACCTGTAATCCCAGAAACTTGGGAAACTAAGGCAGGACTACTTGAATTCAGAAGTTCGAGGCCAGCCAGACAACACAGCAAGATTTCATTTCTTGAGAGAGAGAGAGAGAAATTGTTGCTAAACCTGTAATCCCATAAAGGGCACTCTCTCTCATTTGTTCCTGTGTCTCCAGACCTAGCACTTGCTTGATACATGGTAGGCACTAATGTTACTCAAATGATTTTAGATTCTTCTGGAAGCTTTTGTAGCATTTATTGCCTAATATACTTTCTTTGTTTTATTTGAAACTTTGTTCTCTGCTTTAAAACTTCACTTGGGGCCGGGCGTGGTGGCGCACGCCTGTAATCCCAGCACTTGGGAGGCCGAGGCAGGAGGATCAAGAGTTCAAAGCCACCTCAGCAACCTAGCGAGGCCCTAAGCAACTCAGTGAGATCCTGTCTCTAAATAAAATACAAAATAGGGCTGGGGATGTGGCTCAGTGGTGGAGTGCCTCTGGGTTTAATCCCCAGTACCACCAAAAAAAAAAAAAAAAAAACCAAAAACTTCACTTGGGAAGAAGGCCTTATCTCTAACTAGCAGAGCACAGGGTTAAGAGCCTTGGTTAAGGCACTTCTGTCCCTTATTAGCTGTAGGGCCTCAGGCAAGTTACTTAACCTGTCTGGGCTTCAGTTTCCTCAGGGTTGACAATAAATAGGAATTGCCACAGAAGGCTGTTATGTGGATTCAAGGAATTCATATTTGTAAAGCACCTAGTTCTTTACCATCACGGATGGCATCGGGCCAATGTTACACACATGGAAAAGGAGGAATACATTTTAATGGGATGAACAGGTAAGAGGGAAGCCTGGTGAGTCTAGAAATAGGGGAGATGAGCCAGATGCTGTGGTGCACACCTATAATCCTAGCAGTTTGGGAGGCTGAGGCAGAAGGATCTCAAGTTCAAAGCCAGCCTGGGCAAACTTAGCCAGACGCTGTCTCAAAGCAAAAATTTAAAAATGTCTGGGGGTGGTGGCACAGGCCTGTAATCAACTAGTGGGTCTCAGACTGCAGTGCTTAGGAGTCTTCTAATTAATAGGAGAGGCTAGAGGCTAGAAGTAGGTGGGCTCATGGGCTGAACTATATTATCTAGAGTTCCCAGTGACTCTGGGGGCTGAGGCAGGAGGATGCGAGCTTGAGGCCAGCCTCAGCAATTTAGTGAGACCCTCAGGAACTTAGCAAGACCCTGTCTCAAAAGGGGTTGTAGCTCACTGGCAGAATGTGACTGGGTTCAAATCCCAGTACTGGGGAAAAAAAAAAAAAAGTTAATGAAAGGCAAATCTAAGCAAAGAAGAGACAAGCTATTATTCTTGTAACTTTTCTATGTTTGGAACCATTTCTAAACATAAAGCTGTTGTTTTTAAACTCAGGAATCTTCACTTTTTCTTGTTTAAGGCTTTTGGTTCAATTAGGAGAACAGGGAGATAAAGAGAAGAAAAATATTGTCCAGAATTGAGTGAGACACCATATTCATTTGTCACAATTTTAATGTACTGTTGACCATATAGAGACTTGATCTCAAGAAAGCGACCCCTCTGAACATGCCCACATAACGTGAGCAATGTGCTCAGGAGGATTTGCTTAGCATAAAACAGGTTATTTCTCAACCTTATTCAATGAGCTTACAAAAATATCCACATTTCCTTTGTGATTAGCATCAAGATTTAATCACTCGGCCATGAAATGTGTGTATCATAGGGACAGGAATCTAAGCTAGCACATTTTACATGTACATCTAAGAACTGAGTTCAAAGAGGTTTCAAAGCACTAAAGTCACTTCCGTTCTCTTCCAGTGGTTATGTATTAATTCTCCTGGAAAACATCATTTCTCTGAGCTAATAAGAATCTTTGAAGCTAAATCAAGTCAATTTCCATTGTCACATTGTGACACTTTTGAACTTGGCTCACTGAATTATCCTCTTTGACAGCCACCTTGAAGATGGCTTTGTGGTGACCCTAAGAGAACCCACAGCAGCAGCATCTCGGGTCTCAGTGTCCCCACCCGCCCCATTCATTCCAATTGCTTAGTGAGCTGCATTCATCACCGAGTAGGTAGAACAGATGTGAAGGATATGTGATAGAACACTGAAATCAAGAATCCTAATTTTGCAACTATTTAGGGACATGTCTTTTCGTCAGATACTAGTTTCCTCATTTGCAAAATGAGGAACTTAGATTATCTGTAGGAATTTGGTACTCAGAACTTGGGTTACAGACAGGAAGTCAGGGGCACCTGTGGGAGCTGTTCTGTAAGATGTAAGATGCAAAATGCCCTGTAAGATGTCCCAAATGATGGTTGCCTCTTGCCTTCAAATCCTGCGAAGTCTCCACCATGTCAAGTAGGGCTAACGTGTCTAACCCATGGGACATTGCAGAGCTGATGAAATGTGATTTCTGAGGGTAGATCATAAAAGACCGTGTGACTTCTAACTTGCTGTCTCTTGGATTACTGTTCTGGAGGAAAACAGCTGCCATGCTATGAAGACACACAAACAGCGCTGTGGGGAGGTCTCTGTGGGTGAAGGAGAACCCAGGCCTCTTGCCAACAGCCAGCGCTCATTTGCCAATCATGTAAATGAGCCACCTGGAAAGCAGATCCTTCAGCTCCAGGCCTTCAAGCTTGTATCTTGAACATACCTCACAAGAAGCTCCCAGAATCAGTTAACTTAACTGCTCCTGAATTTCTAACCCACAGAAATTGTGTAAGATAGATAATTGTTTTAAGTCACCAAGTTTTGGGGTAATCTGTTATGCAATGAGCTATAATTAAACCACGTTAACAAACTTTTGTGGCTATTTGAAGAAGTAATTTTGTGTCTATTGAATCTAATGATAACCATTTGGGGTTTTTAAAGTTGTATGGTCCTATTCATCCAATTTTTGTTGTATTATACAAAAGTATCAATTCATGGTGGATTAAAAATTTTTTAAAAAATGGGTGATCAGAATCATGCTTAGTGGAGAGGTAAACGTTTTTTGAAATTATCCAGTCTAACCTCTCACTCATGGTCAACTGTTTCTTATAGTTTTCTAGCAATAAAATTCTGATTCTTGGCAGCATTATCACAATTAATGTTTCTAAACATATTTTTTATTAATCATTTGCCATGCAAATGTACCATCCTATGTGTATTATGGTCTTTACAATAATCCTACACAACAGATCCTTCTATTCCAATTTTATAGAAGAGGAAACTGAGGCTGGGGAAAGGCTGGACTTTACTCAATCCAGCCATCAGACTGCAGAGACATCATATTGCCTCTAGCTTCATGAATATATTAATCCCAATTTCATTTTATATGACAAAATGATAGATGTTCTCTCTTTCTGTTGGACATTACTTCTCTAAGGAGAAAGAGACAGAATCAAATCCTGATATAACCACTAAAACCATGTCCAAAGCATTTGCCAACATGGAACTTTTTTCATTACATTGAATGTTACCTGACAAAATGACAGAGGTTATAATGTAGATGAATAGTCTCTGGAGACAAATGGACCTGGGTCTAGTTATGAATAGTCTCCTCATCTGTAAAATGGGGATGATAATAATATTACTTAAGTATATTATTATAAAAATTATGGGTAATCTACAGAAAGCAATGAGAATAGTTCCTGGCACTCATGTATGCATTCAATAAATATGAATTGAGTGTCTCCCGAGGGCCAGGCACTGTTCTTAGTCATGGAGACACAGGGGTGAGCAAGACAGAGTTCCTTTTGGCACAGCACCTAGGTTCCAGCGGGAGGAGACAAAATAAATCAGTACACAAATAAGTGAACATGTTCATTTCAGATAGTGGCCAATGAAATTAAGAGGGTAAAATAGGACCATGTGGTAGAGCCAGAGAGGTGTGGAGGGAGATTTGCACTTGGGAAGGGCTGGTCAGGGAAGCCTCGGTGTGGAAGTGGCTTTGAGCTAGGATCAAATGCCAGGATGGATCCAGCCATATAGACACTGAAGAACAGAGGGAACAGACCAGGCTAAAGGTCAGAACAAGCCCAGAGAGTTCAAAGAACACCAAGAAGTCCAAAATATATGGAAAGGAAAGGAGATCAATGAGGCCAAATCACACAGGATCTTCTAAATCTGGGGATGAGCTCAGATTTTATTCTAACTGAAGTGCTGAGTCTTTAAGGTTTTTTTTTTCTTTTTT
>JAJEJO010000472.1:103759-300760 GCA_020662805.1 Glaucomys volans
GAGTCCTCATTGCAAATCTGTTATATTGTAGATAATAATTGAACTCATCCTCTCTGTTTATTGTGACAATATTGTAACAAAAAGACTACTGTAACAATAGTCTTCATAGGGGCTATTTGGTTTACAGCTGCATATTGTCTGTACTGGGTGTTGCTAATATTGATTCCTCCCTTAAAGAAGAGGTTTCAGAAAACTATAGGGTCACTAAGTCTATAGGACAGAAACTACAATACCCTAGATCTGCATTGCTGGAGGGGAAGATACATGAACAACATGAAAAACAAGGGAGGAAAGTGTTCCAAACAAACTAAGATTCTACACTAATAGAATCCAATGACAGCATGGTAGAAGAAATGCCAGAAAAGGAGTTCAGAATATACATGATTAAATTTTCAAAGAAGCAAATGATGAGTTAAGAGAGCAAATGCAGGCAATGATTGACCATTCCAATAAGCAGCTGAAAGAGCAACTACAGGAAACAAAAGATCAACTTAACAAAGAGAAATTCTGAAAAAGAACCAAACAGAAATCCTTGAAATGAAGGAAACAATAAACCAAATTAAACACTCATCACCAACAGACTAGATCACTTAGAAGACAGAACCTCAGACAATGAAGACAAAATATTGAATCTTGAAAATAAAGTTGCCCAAACAGAGAAGATGGTAAGAGATCACGAATGGAACCTCCAAGAACTATGGGATATCATGAAAAGACCAAATTTAAGAATTATCAGGATTGAGGAAGGCACAGAGATACAAACCAAAGGAATGAACAACCTATTCAATGAAATAATATCAGAAAATTTCCCAAACATGAAGAATGAAATGGAAACTCAACCGCAGGAGGCTTATAGAACACCAAATGCACAAAATTACACCAAGACACATTATAATGAAAATGCCTAATGTACAAAATAAAGATAGGATTTTAAGGGCTGTGAGAGAAAAGAAACAGATTACATATAGGGGGAAACCAATATGGATATCAGCAGATTTCTCAGTACAGACCCTAAAAGCTAGAAGGGGCCTGGAACAATATATTTCAAGCTCTGAAAGAACATGGCTGCCAACCAAGAATCCTATATCCAGCAAAGCTAACCTTCAGATTTGAAGACAAAATAAAATCCTTCCATGACAAACAAAAGTTAAAGGAATTCACACATAGAAAGCCTGTGCTACAGAACATTCTCAGCAAGATATTCCATGAGGAAGAAACGAACAACAATGTAAGTCATCAAAGGGAGGAACTATCCTAAAAGAAAAGCCGATTAAAGGAGAAACCAAGTCACATTAAAAACCAAATCTAAGCCAAAATGACTGGGAATACAAATCATATCTCAATAATAACCCTGAATGTTAATGGCCTAAATTCATCAATCAAAAGACATAGACTGGCAAACTGGATCAAAAAGAAAGACCCAACAATATGTTGCCTTCAAGAGACTCATCTCATAGAAAAGGACATCCACAGACTAAAGGTGAAAGAATGGGAAAAAACCTATCATGCACACACCTTAGTAAAAAAGCAGGGGTTTCCATCCTTATATCAGATAAAGAGGACTTCAAGCCGAAGTTAGTCAGAAGGGATAAAGAAGGACATTACATACTGCTTAAGGGAACCATAAATCAAGAAGACATAATGATCATAAATATTTATGCCCCAAACAATGGCCCATCCATGTACATCAAACAAATCCTTTTCAATTACAGGAATCAAATAGACCACAACACAATAATTCTGGGTGACTTTAACACACCACTGTCACCACTGGACAGATCTACCAAACAAAAACTAAATAAAGAAACTATAGAACTCAATAACACAATAAATAACTTAGACTTAACAGACATATGTAGAATATTCCATCCATCAATGAGTGAATACACTTTCTTCTCAGCAGCACATGGCTCCTTCTCTAAAATAGACCATATGTTATGCCACCAAGCATCCCTTAGTAAATGCAAAAAAGTAGAGATACTACCTTGTATTCTATCGGATCATAATGGAATGAAATTAGAAATCAATGACAAAAGAAAAAACAGAAACTACTCCAACACCTGGAGACTAAATAATATGCTATTGAATGAAGCATGGATAACAGAAAATATCAGGGAGGAGATAAAAAAATTCTTAGAGGTAAACAAGAATGATGATACAACATATCAAAATCTCTGGGACACTATGAAAGCAGTACTAAGAGGAAAATTCATTGCATTGAGTGCATTCAAGAAAAGAATAAAAAGTCAACAACTCAAAGACCTAACCTTACATCTCAAAGCCCTAGAAAAAGAGGGACAATTCATCACCAAAAGTAGTAGAAGACAGGAAGTAATCAAAATCAGAGCTGAAATCAATGAAATTGAAACAATAGAAGTAGAGTTCAGAAAAATTTGCTGGGATTCTCCTTTGGGGAGTTACTGGCCACTGCTGTCAGGTTCCATGCAGGGATAAGCATTGAGGATTGCTTTACATGGGAGGTCCAGAGTGGAGGGCAAAAAGGGCAAAGGGCCATATCCACAGTTGAAGGGTGGACTGGAAAAATTCCATAGGCATAGAGAGATGTCAAGGAAGTTAGTGATCTCTGCCTGGATGCTGGATGAGACAAAACAAAAATTTCCCCTGAGAACTCAAAACCTCAGGCTGCCACTTGTACAGGTTCTGGATCTATAATACACAGTCCAGGAATGACCACTACTCCTGGCCAAGAAATTATAATGAAACATTTGCCTTGGGTCAGTGACTTACCTGTCTCACTAGGAAGAGGTGAGGACAAACTTTCTCTAAAAGGTATACATGAAGAGAAAATACTTGCAAAATAGGTATCTGACAAAGGACTTGTATACTGAACACATAAAGAACTCTTACAATTCGTTAGAAGACACCTCAAAGATCTGAGTAGATATTTTGCTAAAGAAAATATACAAATGGTAAAGTACCCAGCAATAAAAAAGAACCCTACTGATGTATATATACAACATGAATGGATCTCAAAAGCTTTGCACTAAGTGAGAACCCAGACACAAAGACTTTACACAAGATTCAAGGAAAGGGACTACTGTAGTGACCAAAACGAAGCCAATGGTTGCTAGGATCTGGAGATGAGGTCACAGTGAGATTGTTCTATGACATGACTGTGGTCATGGTTACATGATTGCAAATTTGTTAAAACTTATTGAATACTTAAAATGGGTGAAGTCTGGCTGAGGGCCTAGCATAAGCTAGGCCCTGGATTTAATCCCTAGCAGGTAAATTTTGTCATATGTAAATTATATCTCAATTAAACTTATTTTGAAAAGTTAGATGTGATTTGCCACTGACAGAACTAGAACATATGAATATACACTTCTCTGTATTCTTTGAACCATATTATTGCCATACATAAAGGCTGTGTGATGCTGGATAATTTAATTCTGAGTCTTGGTTTCCTCAGGTATAATGTGGGAGTAATAACAGAATGTTACAGATTATTATTAAATTATAATTAAACATAAATTGTATATATATATATATATATATGTACATAAAATCACCTTACACAATGTGTGACAATCCAGTCGACAACTCAGGGCCTTTCTGAGCCTCCTGTCTTTGCTCTGACTCAACAGCTCCCTCAACTCACTCAGCCACCTACTCTTATGGCTTGCCTTCCCCACAGTGGTTGCTCACAGGGAGAGTAGGCCCCAGGAACATCCAGTTTCCTGAATCATTTGAACTTAGAATGTTAAAACTGCACCCTGGGTTATAATTTAATCTCTCATCAGTTTGGTCAGTATCTCTGGGACACCAATAAGATGGTGTATCTGTGGCCAACTGCAAGCATGAGGACCTGACTCTAGATTGTGTGGAATGGAGGAAGCCTGACGGAGTGGACTCCCCTGGCACCACTTGTAGGCCATCTTGGTACAGTAATAATGTGGGATGGCGGCAATGAATGCTAA
Organism: Glaucomys volans; assembly: GCA_020662805.1. Lineage (NCBI taxonomy): Eukaryota > Metazoa > Chordata > Mammalia > Rodentia > Sciuridae > Glaucomys > Glaucomys volans. The sequence goes on from JAJEJO010000472.1 coordinate 107,701, forward strand.
GAGCTGACCTCGTGTCACTTTAAAAATACACACACATGAGACAGAGAGAGAAAGAGACCCCAAACAAAATGTGCTCTTCTTAAAGAAAATCTTCAAGATTGGAATAGGCATAATTCTGGATTATTTTTGAGAGACTTGTTTTTTTAGTTTTTAAAAATATTTTTTAGTTGTAGGTAGACACAATACCTTTATTTATTTTATGTGGCGCTGAGGATAGAACCCAGTGCCTTGCACGCGCAAGGCAAGGGCTCCACCACTGAGCTACAGCTCCAACCCTGAGACACCTGTTGTATAAATGATTTGCTCATTTTTATCCCATGAAGAATCTTGACCTTGAATTGAAATAGACATTTTGGATGAATTCTCATTTCCAGTAAGAACAAGTAGAAAGAGAGAAGAAATTCTGTACTTGTGCTTCCCAACTGTTTCCATATCCCAGCCCCCACAGAACAGACCCCTTCTGTAAAGGAGGGAGCTGCTTGTGGCCCTTTTAAAGGGTACTGACAATACAGGACTGAATGTAACCCTTTCCAGGCACTCTGGGGCTCTCCAGCACACCAGATGGGTTGCTCTGCTCCAGGAACAGCTGCAAATAAAACAATTGCTGGTTGGTAGGGGCTAATGTTGTCCATGCTGGCTGGCTGTCACTCTGACTCCATAACAAAACATCTTTATGTCAATCAGAACATCTCAGTGTGGACCTATGACCACATTCCTGGGCAACATTCATGAGAGTGAATGGATTCCACTGCTGAATTTATCTTGGCTATTTGAGCATTAACTTGATGTCTTAAGGTCTCTAAATTCCATAAGTTCAGGAAAGCAGAAAGGCTGGATCTGGGCATGTTGTTGATGAATTTTTGTTTCCTGGTCCCTTTTTGACAGTCTGTTAACGTACCTCTGTAGCAGAAGCAAGGCAAGAGTATAAATTATTTCTTACAATTATAAAATCAGAGTACTAATTCCTACATAGCTACATACCTCATGGAGTGGTTGTAAGAGTGATAAAGAATTGGAACCGTATCTATTGCACAGAAAATGCTGGGTACATTTGTGTCTCTGTCCATGGATTCTGCATGTACAAATTCAACCAACTACAGATTGCAAATATTTCTTAAAAACCTGCATCTGAACCAAACATATACAAACTTTGCTATACAGTATAAGAACTATTAATATGGTATTACATGATATTGGTATTGTAAGTAATCTAGAGATAATTTAAAATATGTGGAATATGCATAAGTTATATACAAATACTTATGTGGGGTTTTTTGGTTGTTGTTCTTTTGCTTTTGTGGCACTGAGGAATGAACCCTAGGGGAGCTACATCCTCATGCCTTTCTATTATTTATTTTGAGATGAGGTCTTACCAAGTTGGTGAGGCTGGCCTTGAACTTCCAATCTTCCCACCTCAGCCTCCAGAATGCCTGGCATCCTATGCTATTTTATTTAAGGGACTTATAAGCATCCATGGATTTGAGTATCTTAGAAGAATCCTGGAAACAATCCCCCATAGATCCTGAGGTTTGATTAACTGGTTGGAATTATTTAAATGTTCATATTCTGAGAACTATTTGGTTTAAGAAACAGCCAATATGTTAACTTTGCCAAATTCATCTTTAAAAATTTTTATCGGTGCATTATGATTGTATATAATAGTGAGATTCATTGTGATATATTCATACATGCACATAACATAATTTGATCAGTAAAAGACTGTGATTTTTTGGGGGAAAGGAGGAGTCAAGCTACCTGGGAACTTGCCAAGGCCTCCATCAGTGATAAATGGTCATATGAGATAACAGAATCAAGGAGTTGGGGAGGGGAAAGACCAGCACTTTCTTTTTCTAGATGGAGAAAGCAAGCCGCACTGGGAAGCCTGAAATCCTAACAGATAGCTTAATGGTCCCTGTCCAGGGTTCTTCTCCAGAATTCAATGCCATAAAAAAAGGAAGAAAAAAAAAAAGGCTTAAAAACTAAAGTGATTCAGAAAGACTGAGCCTCCTACCAACAAGAGCACTCCATTTGGGCAAATAATAGAGTCAGCCTCAGCTTATCAGTTCCTCTAATGGAAATGACAAGCCTCACAAGCAGAATGCCTTGTGATTCAAAGGATAACAGAACCAGCTCACCAGATCTCCTGTTATTACTGATGGAATCCTCCCAGCTATTACACCTTGGAAAAATATTAACGTGCGCAGCCAGCAAAGACAAATCTAAAAAAAGGAGAAAGCGAGGCTGCCGCTCCTTGCAATGCCAGCCGGTATTCAAATTGTACTCTCCTGAGCTGTGTCTAATGTCAGCATCATTTTTTTAAAGAGACATATCAGTTTCAGTCAAGGTTTTTATTTTATTTTCCCCATTCTTCACTGCCTGGATGAGGGAAAAAAGAAAAAAAAAGAATTACCAGCTACATTACTTTTTAATTTAATGCCCTTGAGTAAGGGCATCAGCAGCGAGGCATGATGGAGATTTCCAGGAGGACAGCAAATGGCAGAGTCTGAGTGCTTCTCTTCCATGAATATTGGTTGCAGCGCATCTCTGCATCATTCTCTCAAGGTAAGGCCTTGCTTCCCATTGTCATTGTATCTCGGAATCAAATTATTTGAATTCCAGACACATCGACAGCACACTGAAGGGCCCCTGCCAATTTTTGCAGCTCGCTTGGAAAAGAGCATCAGGAAGCATCAGTCATTTATACGACTCCCAGGCCCCTGCTGTAAATTCAGCACGTGGGACTGCCTCCAGGTGCGGCCCTCCAGTTTAGCTCTCTAATCCTGTAACCCTTTGCCACCAACCTTTCCCAGAAACGTGTGCAAAAATCCCACACCAGGCCTCCCCCTTCTTTGCGGATGGTGTCCCCGCTGCCAGAGAGGACCTGGACATAGAAGCCAGCTGTTTTGGCAGGCAGGCCTGGGGTAAACCCCCCAAAGCACCACGCACCGAGCTGTCCCCACAGCCAGCCCTCCTATATTTTCATACAGATGGAGTCTGGCTCAAATCGACATCTGTCCTGACATCGTGATTCGGCTGACAATAGCCCATCTCTTGTTGGAATATGAGGGCACTCATTAGCAAGGGTGGTTTTGAAGAATTATTTTAAGACTGAGGAAAAATTTCACAGCATAGTTGAAAAAGGAGTACATAATATAATCCCAAATTTGTGTGTTTTAAATATGCACAAAGATAACACACACATTTGTGTATTTAAGCAGAAGAAAATATACCCCAAATAACAGTGATTCTTTTATGCATCTTTACCTTTTCCTGTATTTTCAAAAACCAACTAGTATGACTTTCATAGTCAGCAAAATAAATGCCAGAGATAACTTCTTTTCAAGAAGTTAAATGAAAGGACTATTTTCGAAGTGTTCACTACCTGGTCAGCCCCTAGCCCCAACTCAGTAAGTGAGGGGTCCTGCCCGCTGCTGCTTCTCAGCAGAAGCCTGTCTGGGGTTCTAGTTAAGAGGGTTTTGTCCAGCAGGAGCAAGAATGACCTTATTAGCCTACTCAAATTCTCTCCCATGAAGTGAACCACCCAGAGAACAGGTGTAGAGGCAGAAAAGAAGTGGAAGAGAGGGAAAGAGCAGGAGAAGGAGTCACTTGAATGGCTGGAGATAAGGACACTTCAGAACTGAAGCTGTAGCAGACTCCAGACAAGCTTCCAATTCTAGGGTCTGGGCTGGGCAGGTCCACAATTCCTGTTTTTCCCATGAGGTCTATGAGGTTGGTGTTCCTGGGTATGCAGGAGATAGACCCACGGCCAAGATTCCTGTTTTCCTTAGTACAATACGTGTCTTTACCAGGTTCATTAAAGTCTCCTCCTGGTTCAGACTATATTTTGTTTCTTTCAATCAAACACAAGAAACAGGATTTTCAGGATGCCAAGAGCCTAAGATAGGCAAATGGGTTTCATGGGCTATTCTTTATTAAATATACCACCCAAACCAGAGCTACCACCAGTCCACGAGGACTTTTGTACAAATTTGGTAGACCTACCCTTTGCTACAGTTTGAACTTGGAATGCCCCCCAAAGGCTTATGTGTTGAGAACTTGGTCCCCAACTGGTGATTCAGTGGAAACTTTAGGTCGTGGACTGAATCCTCTGAAACTGTGAGTCAAAATAAATCTTGCCTCCCTGAAGTTGTTTTCCTCAGATATTTCGTCACAGCAACAGAAAAATGACTAGCGCATCCTTCCTCAAGTTAAAATAGATTATTTGTCAATGAGAATTATTAAAGACACTTATTCCATATAAATTATATAAGTAGATGACAATATAAAATAATGGAAAATTCAAATGATTCATTATTTGAAGCTCACAGTCACTTGGATCTAATAATTTGGTGTAAAATAGTTGTACATTTATCTTCAAGAAAGTAAAAGGCTTTTTGATGGTTTTAAAGCTTGTTTGACAGTTCATATTTTATAGACGTGATAATCAGATTGGCAAACTTTTTAAATTGTTTATGCACTTCCCATTGCTTTAAACATATTTAGCATATCTAATTTTAATTGTGGACTTACACTGATTTTGATACATTTTTTAACTAATAAGAATGCACAAATAACCAAGGAACAGGATCATTTAAAATTATAAGAGAACACTTGATGCAAAGATCTCAGATAAATTTTTATACAAATAATTTAAAATATAAAATTATGTTGTCTGTAATGGTAGTTTTGTTAGAAATATAAATGATTGAGACAGACTGAACAGAAGTGAAATATCTTAATAGGCCCATAGCTATGGATGTTATTTTTTTAAATTTGAGGAATGGCCTACAAGACAGGCTCTGGGATCCAGCTTGCATAAGTGGCATCCTTCAAGTGTCAAGGAAAAGATACTCCTCATGTTCTATGAACTCTGAGAGTATTAGTGTGTAATGCAATTTTTAGGTGGTACTGGGGACTGAACCTGAGTGCTTTACCTCTGAGCTATATCCCCAGATCTTTTTGTTGGTTGGTTGGTTGGTTGGTTGGTTGGAGACAAGGCCTTGATAAGTCACTGAGGCTGGCCTTGAACTTACGATCCTCCTGCATGAGCCTATGGAATCACTGGAATTACAGGCATGCACCATGGTGCCCAACTGTAATGCTATTTTTATTTTTTTTGTTTGTTTGTTTTTTTGTGGTGCTGGGGATTGAACGAGGCAAGCACTCTACCAACTGAGCTATATCCCCAGCCCCGTAATGCTATTTTTAAGATATTTAATAAGACCATCATATTTGTAATCTCAATTTTTTGACAAAATGTAAGAGGTAAAGATGTAAAGAAAAAGCTACGTACAATTTTGGTGAATACTGGTAGGGAGGGAGCAGGAGTGGGGGGAGGAGAATTATAACCAAGTGTAATAGAACATTAACAAATACCATTTCCAATCAGTAGGAAAGGTCAATCTGTTAATAAATGGTTTTGAGAGTCAGGCTCATATGAAACAAAATAAACTAGATCTCAAGTTAACAGATTAAATAATCCCAGTGGATATAATGTAGTGTAAGAGAAGAGACTCTGAAAGGACTAGAAGGAATTGTGGCAGTACACTCCTAGATTTGTGGTCTGGGCAGGCATTTCCAAGGGTGTTAGCAAGGAAGACAACCTAACAGAACAGTCTTCTTAGGAAGACTTGGTACTTTGCCCTTTTGGTTATATTTTTTCCTCCTCACTATTTTAAGTTATATCCTTCAGGCTGCAATTAAAAATTGCAGCCAATTTTCCAATTAAAAGTAATTATTTGCTGAAGTCTAGGCTATCGTAGGAACAATGACCGTCCAAGTTTCAGCTTTTTGAACCTGAACAAATAACTGAACCTAAGGAGAAAGACATGATAGGCAAAAAGCAAAGAGCAAAATCACAATGCAGAAGACTAAAGACAGACTGCAGCCTCCAACCTGAAAAATTAAGTTAAAAGGCAAATCATAAACTATGAAAATATTTGCAATAAATATCAAAATAATATCTTTAATAAAATAAAATGCTCTATAAATTTCCCAGCAACCAAGAAACAGTTGAATTATGGCTTATTCACATGAAGAATTATTAGCCATTAAAATAATTTTCATGGGGAAATGGTCATGATTTACTACTAAGTGGAAGATGAATACGAACTATATATCTATGTAAATAAATAAATCTCAATTCTAAAGGTTTATAAACCACATGTGCTCGTATTCATACATTTACACCTCTGGGTATCATATAAATTTAAATTAATATGTTTGGACTCATGTATTTATTCATTGTGGGCAATATATCAAAATATTAACCGTGATGACAAAATTACAAATGAGTTTTATTTTATTATAATTTGTTTTTAAATTTATCCAAATGAGTTCCTTTATAATTAAAAAAAAATGCATAAGCACTTTTAAAGGAAACAGTTACCTCTCTGGCAATCATCATCTCCCATGTTCCTAGTTCAATGCCTTCCTCCTCTACAGGAATAACAGGAGAGGAGCATTGCCGAACCCTGGGTGACACTGCTCTGAAGCCATCATCTGCTCTGGAACCACTTACACAAGAATCTATGTGACAAATTCCTCCTAGATTTTGGTTCTTGGAAAAGTTTTGACTCCGGGTGAATGTGACTTTTTTTTAACCAACAATAAAAATTATATCCACACTATTTCACCTTTGCCTTGATGATTAGGAAACACAGAGTGGAGGCGAAACACAGAGTGGAGGCAAAACCAGTGTCTAGTTATAGAGGAGGGTTAACTTGGGCAGCCAGGAAGCATGCCTTCCTCTGTCCCTTTGAAGTGATCACTGCTCTATTCTTTTTTTTTTCTAATTCTAATTGTAACTTTTATATTAATGTAATTTCATATGGCATATCAAATCCCTTTAGGAAGAGGCAGAATCCAAATCATAAATAAAATATAACTGGGAAGAATAACAGAAAATGTCTCATTTGCTCTGAGTTGTGTGGATGCATCACAGCATCATCTAAACTCTGCCCACCTGAAACATTTCTGCATCTAAGTTCTCAAAGTCCTCAAAAAGGGGGCAAATTAAGGAATGGCAGAAAGTCATTACATTTGTGAAGTCTTTGTTTTGTAGTTAAATGTCCTTATGGATACCAACAGTAAGTCCTGCTTAGAGAGTTGAAAAAAAGTTTGCATAAAATAATGTTGATCTCCACATTAACACATCCACTTTCCATTCAATAAATGCTGTCAAGCATCTACCATGCACTGAGATTTGCTGAGCACTGGGAATAACTTGAGACTGTCCAGCACATCTCTCCTCCCTAATTGGCAGAGACTCATGTTTGTTGGATCTTGTTCTTCCATGTCTTGCTCTCTGTACCAGAATGGTGACTAAATTTGGAATTTCTGAGCCATCTCTGAAACTTTCAGGTCTAGCTCCAATCCTCTTTTGAATTGGTAGCTTGGTTATTTGAATTTCAAGTTTTGATTTCCGCACAATTTCAGAGGTCTCAGTCCATAGGTGGCTGACTCCACCACTCTGGGCCTCAGGTGAGGCAGAACATCGTGGTAGAAGGGCATGGTGGAGGAAAGCTGCTCACTTCATGGTAACCAGGAAACAGAGAGAGCTGTTGCATTAAATTTTAATAAGCCACAGTCTCTACTGATACAATATTGGCAAAATTAGTTGTAGCTTGAAAGACACAAAGTTATTTGGAAATGGATCTGGTAAATTATTACTACAAAAACATTGTGATATATTGTGAGAGGATATTAGATTTTTTTAAAGTATTTTTTTTTTTTAGTTATAGACTGACACAATATCTTTATTTATTGATTTTTTTTTTATGTGGTGCTGAGGATTGAACCCAGTGCCTCACACATGCTAGGTAAGTACTCTACTACTGAGCCACAACTCCAGCTCCAGATATTAGATTTTAAAAAGACAGCTTTAGGTTTTTAGTTCAGTATACATTGACAAATGGTGTACTTTAGCATACTTATCAGTCAATTTCAATTGGACTTGTTTTATTTATTTTCCCTTTTTTTGCAGTGCTAGGGATAGATTCCAGGGCTGTGAGTATGTTCAGCAAGTATTCTACCACTGAGCTACCCCCCCAGCTCCTCAATCGTACCTATTTATCTGGATTTGGTATTTCATAGCCACAGTAATTCTTCAAAACCCTGAGCTATCTAGACCTGAGTCTCAGCATTGGAACATCACCAGGAACTTGTAGAACACAGAATCTCAGGTCCCCAAACAAATTACTGAATCAGATTTTGCATTATAATAAGATCCTCAGTGCTCTATAGGCACATAAAAACTTGAGAAGTAGTGATTGAAGACACTGGAAAGGTCATGGTGTTTCTTCAGCAACAGAAACATTTCCTTTAGACCAAGTGAGTTGACACACAATGATAGTCCCAGCTACTCAGAAGACTGAGGTAGGAGGATCACCTGAGTGCAGGAGTTGGTGACCAGCTTGGGCAACATAGTGAGACCCTGTCTCAATACAAAAATAAACATTTCCTTTAAAGATAACATGATGGGCTGGTGATGTAGTTCAGAGGAGTATTTGCCTAGCATGCTCAAGGACCTGGGTCCATTCACTAGTACCTCAAAATTAATATTATTGTTGACAAGATAGAAAAAAACAGACACAGACTTTGGATCATAGGTGGATTGATTGTGGAAATAACCTTTTAAATGAATGTTTTTTTCCCCTCTGGTGTTTTTAGATTGGAGAAGTTGGGATCAGTGTCAAGAAACTCTGCAATTTGTTTAGCAGCAATAATATCCTTTTGTAAATGTAATTTTTCTTGAGTTTCTAAACTTACCATGTGTTTTCAAGGAAATTATATACATTAACTTCATGTTCCTGTCTAATTTTGCTCATAATAATTTTATAAAATTAATCCTGAGCAATACTTTTTTCTTTCTTTTTTGGTACTTGGGATTGAACCCAGGGCACTTTATTACTGAGCTACATCCCAAACTCTTTTTATTTTTATTTTGAGGCAGGGTCTCACTGAGTTGCTTAGGGTGACGCTAAGTTGCTGAGGCTGGCCTTGAACTTGTGAGCCTCCTGCCTCCGCCTCCCAAGTTGCTGGGTTTACAGGTGTGTGTCACTGCCCCCTGCAGCAATGCATTTTGAAGATGATATTTTCAGAAGTATACATGCTTATGACTTGCATTTTAGAATCTATGTTTTTGTTCCCATCATCGCATGCATCACATACTCCCTCTAATTAGGTTTTAGCAGTAAGATGGCCTTTACTCTATTTCCTCATCCCATAACTCAACAATGATATCAAATTTTATGTTCCGTAAATACCTTTTCAATGTATGCCAACATTTGGTTGAAGCGAAAAGAGTAGTTATATAATTTCTTGGATGATATTAAAAAATTCAGTCCTGTCAAAATAGATTTTTGCTGCATCATTCAAATTTAAAGATGCAAAACAAAAAGTATAGAAAGTCCTAGAATATTCTTAGGCTCTTCTATTTTGATCTTTTGTACTCCATGGTGGCATGACTGTATGTGACTTTCCTTTAGATTTGACTTTTGTAAGTCATAGTCTACAAATGTTTCTGTGCTTTCTTTTGTCTTGCCATCTACTGGACAAGCTCCCTTACTCAAATATCCACAAATGAAATGTTTTCTTTTTAGTCATACACAACCCTCATAGTTTCATCTGTTCTCTATGGTTTTATCAGGGTTGTATCTAAAACAATCAAGAGTAATATGCAGCATTTCTAACCTTGGTTCAGTATGAGTTCACTCATTGCCTCTGCTATAATTTTAATTTTTTTGTTTTGTATTTCATTCCTTTAAAAAGTGCAGTATTATTTGACGTCAATGTGCCATTAGGTTATCAAATTTTGGATAGTTTTTGCTGAAGGAAGACAATTTGCATCACTGTGCTTATTTCCTGAATAATCTTCTCTCATGTATATTTACTATTAAAAGCATTAATAGTTTTACTGTTAATAGTAAATAGCTTTACTATTGACAAGTATTAATAGTTCTACTAACAGGATATCCACAGCAAACAATCTCTATTACATGATTACCAGATCATTAAGTGATAATCTCTGATTTAAGGTCACACGACTTATTTCGTGGATTAATTAAGCATATGTAATTTGATGGTGATTCATATAATAATGAAAGTTCCTATAAGTTTCAAGTGGGAATTCAGCAATACTTTTTGGGTACAGCAAACAGTGAATGATGTGACATGTAATACAATTGTATGAAATGCTAAATTAGCTAGCACACTAATAGTGATTTTTTTGAAGTTTTTGAAATATGTACTTAGCTACCAACAGACCATTTAGAAAAAGTGGTTTCCTGTTTAGAGGTAAAATTTGTTTTTAGACAGTGTTAGATTGATTGTTGATTTTGATTGACTCATTTTTCCTTTGTTGAGTGGAAGCAAAATGAAAAAAAAAAAAAAAACCTAAACCTTTTAAAACATGACACTTCACTGCCATCTGCCGGGAAGTTGTAAAAAAACAAAACAAAATACAACATTCATCTTTTCTATAAGCATAATAATAATGTGTATGAAAATATTCAGATAAAGGTGAATTGTGGGATGGGGTTGTGGTTAGTGGTAGAGCGCTTGCCTAGCACATGTGAGGCACTGGGTTCCATTCTCAGCACCGAATACAAATAAAATAAAGGTTCATTGACAACTGTTATGGGGCACAACTTAGACGAATCACCACTGAGAAGTCCAAACTGAGAAGTCTGAGAGTCTTTATTAGCAGGGGTTTTTAGACCATAGTAAAGCATGTCGGTACATCAATCATAAGTGTCTGTTGCTATGATTCAAAACGACAAACAATCATGAGATCTAAAATCATAAGCAGAAGGGGAAGTGGGTCAAAATGACTTTAGTCGGGTACAAGTTATAGAATGGTTTTGAACATCTAGACAATCGTTCTCTGATATTGTCCAACAAAAATAGGATCCAAAAAGAGGACAATTTTACATTATATAATTGGCATTTTGTGTTGCCAAACAAGCAACTGTTGATGGGTACAGAGGTGGGGTGTTCCCTCGGGAGAAGCATTTCCTACATGACATGGAGTCTCAGGGTAAAACGGAGTCTGTCTGATCATTGCTCATATAGCCTGGGCCATAAAATTCCCCCCTTTTTCTAGAAACAATCAAATCTTTGATTTATATTTTAAATTAGGTAAGAGGTTGTAATGGCCATGAATATACATTAATTCAACTGACGAAATATCTTGTTTTAGCAGCTCAGGCTTTATAAGAGTGCAAGCAAAAGAAAAAAACACGATTAACATTTTTTTTAGTCTTATCTTTAGAGGGTGGATGGGGTCTCTGAGGAGTGTCCATTTTTCTGTTGTCTTGACTCAGATGTGATGAGTCCACGTTGTGAGTAAGGTCCCCTCCACTCCAGCTGGGTATTAGTCCTTTATTCTCGAACCATTTGACGTAGATGTAGTCCACTGGCTGGAACGGGTGTTGGAAATCAGTGGTCTCTGGGGGCTGGTTCTCTCATAAGTTGAACCTGTTGGATTGACTTAGCAACAGGTTGCAAGAGCAGGAGCAGGTTATCTTGGTAAGGGTGGAGGAAAGGGCTCTGGAAGTATTAACATTTTAATCTCCCAGAGGTCACCTCCAACTTTCTGGACCCAAATCGGCCTCCATTTTGTGTTTTGACCCAATAACCTATCTACAGTGACTGTAATTTTATTTCCCCTCTAATTTTAGGGACTTTTTACTGCTGTAGGGAAAAGGGCGATGACCCCTCTTGCTGCTTGGAGCTGAGAGGGGGCGACATGAGGTGGGGCAAGTGGTTTGGAGTCCCCTTTCAGAAATTGGGTCTATTTAGGGGTAAAAGTCTGGTTCTATGAAAGAAACAAAAAGACATGAGTATGGAAATGAGAGTAATACAAAATAAATATTGTAGCATCTGACACATGTCCATGAATGTCATGAAGATGATAGGAATCAATAATCTCTTACCAGGAGGGGGAAGAGCTGAGACCTTGTCCCCATAACAAGGCCTAACAAAGCTGAGAGGATGAGGCCTTTATTTGTAAACCTTTAACATTGTTGGAGTTATGGGGAATGTAAACACAACACTTAGTTACCTAATGTCATCTGAGTTTTTTACAATATCTTTTTATTGGTACGACTTCTGTGCTTAGTAGGGATCCCTTTATCTTTGTTCCTTAGGGCTAGAGAATCATACTAGCAAACACTGATTAAGCCTGTGTAGGTTAGGAAGATCTGCAGGCCTTAAACTGAATAAAATCTTAAGACTCTGGCAGTTTCTCTTGTTAGTTATCAGGAATTTTTGTCTCAGAATCTTTCCTTTGTCACCTCCAGTCTTATTTTGGGGGGGCTAACACTAGTGCACATTTTAAGCTACATTCAAATAAGTCCTGTTTAGTTTTTTAGATGTCGGGGAATGACTGGCTGTGGTTTGGTTTTAACTGTTTTGCTAGGTGTTTAAGATCGAGCTGTCAAACTGACCTCATTCCTCCCTACTGTTGAGAGCCAGCTGAGTTCCCTTGGGGTTACTCCCGGGGAGCTTGTGAGCAGTCTCCTAGCTCTGCTAGTGCCATCTGCACTAGGATGGGTCAAGGTCTCACTGACCACGTGGCTTCCCTAGGAGCATCGGGGATGTCTCCCCTTTCCAGTGACCCTCCTCTTTTGCAGGATGAGCAGGATGTGATTGGCTTTTTGAGTTCCAGTAATTTCCCTATCAGGAGGTCATGTGACCCAGAAGTGCAAAGTTCTTCCCCTTGTTTCCTGGGTTCAAGCTAACTCAGAGGGCAAGAGCCAACTATTGGCTTTCTTGGCCCTTTTAATTTTCATCTTGAAGTCATGGTCTTAAGTATCCAGCAAACTAGTCTTATCAGTCTTAAAGAGTATTGGGCTTTAACTTTAATGTTTATAACTTAAGAGTTACTTTAACCCCTTTTATTTATTATCTGTCAATAGCTGATGGCCTAGTGTAAAAGATACTGTTGCCAAAAACTGTAGTTTGGAGAAAACCAGCTTGATAAAATGCTCCTTTAAACCTTTTACTTTAAGAACTTGTATAACTGGAAGATATGAACACATTTAATATGCAAAGAAGAGTAATCGCATTATAACTACATTGATATTTTTATATTAACCAAGTTCAGCTTTTAAAGAAAGTTTAGACTTTGTAATGTAGTACAATACTCTAAAATAACAGTTGCTGTTTGACCAGAGTTGTATAAACCCCAAATTTTTAGATTAATTTTTCTAGAGAATAAAACTTAACAGACACAATGTTAAGAGTAAATTAAAAGATAGTGAACTGAGACAGACATCATTACCCTATGTACATGTATGATCACATGAATGGTGTGAATCTACATTGTGTACAACCATAGAAATGGTAAGTTGTACCCCATTTGTGTGCAATGAATCAAAATGCAGTCTGTAAAAATAAAAATTAAAAAAGAGAAAAAAGAGTAAATTAATATTTTAAGGATTATTTGTCATTTTAGTATATAGACAACTTTAGTTTATATCGGTACATTAATATTTGACCATAGGATAAAACCTTGAATAATTTTAACTGTTGTGTTACTTATATATACACACAAACCTTTAAAAATTTACCTTTATACTTTTTTCAATCATTTATTAGACCCTCTTGTTATTCACCTAGATGTATTAGTTATTTTATCATATAAAGACTTTTTACCTAGAAACATTTTTATTAGATACATTTTTATGTCTAGAACCTTCTCATTTTTTGTAATCTGTCGATCCCCTTTTTAAGAAATTTTATACCCTGAAACAACCTTTGTAAATTTCTGAATTTACATAAATTACTTCATTTTAATAAGATGAAATACTTTGCTATTTATGGAACTTTATTTGAAATGTAGTTGAAACTTTTGGGCCCTTTATATAGAATTATACCTGTTGAGACTTTTAGTAACCTTGTTTTCAGTGATGACACAAAGTAATTTTAAACTCTTTTTTATTTACCAATTTATGAAAACACCAATAATGTTTTAAGTATGTTATCCTATGGAATTTAAGGCATTAAGAGTACTTGATGTTATATTTAACTGTTAGCATTTTAACTCTTTAAACCAATCAGATGCCTCTAACACACACATCCATGACCAATCCCATATATGTTAAATCTAAGTTACTTATTTTAAAAAACCAACAGTTTTAAAAAACCAATACAACCAAAGTGTATTGGACAGCATTAGTCATTTTTTCCCTGTTGAAGAAAAATCTAGAAACAATGGATATTAGACATATTATAGCCATCAATATTTTATCTGTTGTGTGACCACCTAGAGAAACTTGAGTTAGTAACCTTTAAAAACATCTTTACTTTTGTTTATTCAATTTAAATTGAACCTTTAAAATCACATGAATTTGAAGTATTTTAATCCATTTTTTTTAATTTAATTTGTGTCCTTATATGTCAGGGCTGGGGATATAGCTTAGTTGGTAGAATGTTTGCTTGTCAAGCACAAGGCCCTGGGTTCAATCCCCAGCACTGCAAAAAAAAAAAAAAAAAAAAAAAAAAAAAAAGAGAGAGCTTATATGTCAATTTTGGAACCAAACATATATAGATGTGACAATACACTAGTGTACATACACATAAAACAGACAAAGGCCTTGTAGCTTATTTTTTAAAGCCATTAGATTGAGAGCTAACGCTTGTAAATTGACCTATGAATGAAACAGAGGGTTAAAATAGGTCTGATCAAAAATTAACCTAGGTGCACTAGACCGAAATTATGAATAAAAAAAAAAAAAGAATTTTAAAAGTCTTTCTGGCCTCCATCCTGATGTAGTTCTGCTTATCAGAGATGAAAAGAATTAAGCGAATATAGACAAAGGTCGTGTCCCATCCCTACCTGAAGGAGTTTCCCAAGAGATGGCAAGGGAGCCTGCTTCCACTGGTCTCCTGGGAGAGCCCCCTCAGGTTGGGGTCTTGTTCTAAACTGATTTTTCTGGTCTCTTGGATAGCAGCTGTTGTGGTTTGGATGTGAGGTGTCCCCCAAAGCTCACATGTGAGACAATGCAGGGGGTTCAGAGGAGAAATGACTGGGTTGTAAGAGTCTTAATCCAATCAGTGAATTAATCCCTGATGGGATTTAATGAAGTGGTAGGGTGTGGCTGAGGGAGGGGGAAATAGGGGCGTGGCTTTCGGGTATATATTTTGTATCTGGAGAGTGGGGTCTCTCTCTCTGTTTCCTGATGATGCGAGCTGCTTCCCTTTGCCACACTCTTCCACCATGATGCCGGAGGAATGGAGCCAGCCTTCTATGGTCTAAGACCTCTGAAACCGTGAGCCCTCAAATGAACTCTTCCTCCTCTATAATTGTTCTGGTCAGGTCATTTAGTTATAGCAGTGAAATAGCCGATTAAAACAGTAGCCATCAAATTTTAGCCTGGCATTTTGGTGGACCAACTCCAATAGTTGAAAGTTCCTGTTGGCAGCAGTTTACATTTCAATGTATGCTTTAGTGAACATGGTTAAAAACCTTTTTAAACATTTTTTCTTTCTTTTTTAAAAAATTTGAATATAAGACATTTGATCAGCATGTCCAGGCCACCCAAGGACAATTTGTTGGCCTCTATAGGTGGTAGGGAGGTCAGTGGTCCCCTGAGGGGGTCATCCTACCTCAAAAGTTGGCCATTCTCTCTCACAGAATTTAGAGAGGGAAAGGATGTCACAGCAGGTCCCGGAGTCAGCTGTTCTTCTCTGGAATTCCTGGAAATTGGTCAATATGCATTGAAGGGGAGTACCTGATGAACATGAGGGAGACTGACCTATGTCCACACTCCAGGGCAACAAAAAACGGAAGAAGACAAACACAGAACAGATAAGACGCCAAAGGCAATGACAAGTGGCCACTCCTGATTCCTGACCTGAGGGCCTGGGCAACGTCTTGCCACAGTCCAGTACTCAGGAAGTAATGGTGCATCCAGCCTTCCTTAGAGGCCTGGATCCAGATCCTCTAGAAACAGACTTACTGGTGTTCCCTAGGGACACAGAACCAGGAGACCCAGAGAATTTAGTTCAGTCCTGAAGCAGACTCCACAGACCGTGCATCCTGGGGCTGAGGAACTTTTCTCAGAGGCCCTCCCCTGGGAGCAATGGCTCTTGTGGCCTCTCCCCCCACGTGGGAGTTTCTAGGTCAGTGGTGAGCCATAGCTGCCCACTGGGCAGTGAGGATCTTGCTGGGGCCTCCAAATGTTATGGGGCACAACTTAAGAACAGACCAATCACACTGAGAAGTCCAAATCTGAGAGTCTTTATTAGCCGGCTGGCTGACTATTGGGAGGGCAGCCCCAAGCGTAGGGTTGCAGGGGTTTTCATACCATAAGTAAAGCATGTCAGTGTCACACCCACCACTATTCCCCTCAGTGCTTGACACGGTTCCACTGGGAATAATGAGTATTCTTGCGTGGTCTAGTTTTCTGGGAAATGTGGATGTGGCATGCTCCTTCCTGTTTTTGTGTTATTTCTTACTGTTCATGGTGTAATATTTGGGTGTCTATATTTACAAATTTCTAAGGAAAATTAAAATTAATATTGTATGAATTAGAACATAAAAACAAGACTGTTTCCCCCTTAATTAGCTTCATACATATTAAGACTTTAAGTAATAAGGAATCTTATAAAAAATCTAGCAAGAGCTATTGTTTACCCCTAGGGAACCAGTTACCGCTCCTAATTGGCCTAAAGCAGCTCAGTTAATCAATGATCCAGAGAAAGCTCAGAAAGAAACTCCTATTATTCCTGTTAACCTGGTTATTAACCACATAGTGTAAGCTTATATGTTGTTCATAGAAATGGCTTCTGTGCATGATGTTTCCAGTAATATAGAAAGTGGAACTAGTTAAAGATTATATAGAAGAATACTTAAAAATATTATGAAGAGCTGATAATATTTAATCTATTAATATGCCTTGCCTATAACTTACGTCTATTTCCTTTTGTGTAACCTCAAGATATTGTACTCAAGCTAGAAGTTAACATATAAAATGGTGTGTGGAAAAAATAAAGTTAGAACTTAGCATCAGATCTCTGAGTTTGTGTTGCTTTGTTCTCCACCTCGCTGATGCCATCCCTCTCACCAGAGGACCCTGTGACCCCTGCTAGAGCTGGACCCCGGCATGTCAGTACATCAATCATAAGTGTCTGTTGCTATGATTCAAGACTACAAACAAAGATCATGAGATCTAAAGTCATAAGCAGAAGGGGAAGTGGGTCAAAATGACCTTAGTCAGGTACAAGTTAAAGAATGGTCACTAACATCTAGACAATCATTCTTTGACAGGGTACATTGTCCAAGAAAAATAGGAACCAAAAAGTGAACAATTTTACATTATGTAAGAATTGCCATTTTGTGCCACACCTGCTATGCTAAGCAAGTCTTGATGGGTACAGAGGTGGGGTGTTCCCGTAGGAGAAGCATTTCCTACATGACATGGAGTCTCAGTAAAATGGAGTCTGTTTAGTCATTGCCCATATAGCCTGGCCCATAACACAACTAAAAAAAATCTTTAAAAAAGTGACTTGTGCCCTCTTAGATGAAGAGCACTTGTGTGGTGCCCAACCTAGACTACCATACTTGGCTGCTCTCATTGCAACTTTCTCTCAAATTAACTTTCACTGTTTTCAATCTCCTGACTCAGGAGGAAATTTCTAACTGTAAGAACATTCACAGAGCCGAATCTGATTATGTTCAGTCATACTGTGGGTGGAAAAACAGGGGAGGGGGAACACAGCATACAACTCCAGTTCTATAGAACTTTCCCACTCTAGCAAGTCAGACTGGGAGCTCAAGACTTTCATCGCTTGCTCCAGGACAGAGGGCAAAGCTGTAGTCAGAATCTTCCCAGGGCTGAATCCACTGACCCTGCAGGAAGTGAGAGAGGAGGCAGGGGAGAACCCAGGCAAACTCAAAAAAGGAAAAAATTCTTCTTAAAACCAGGAAACTTTCAGATGAGCCAGCAGGATTCCTAAATGAAGGAACTTAAATCGAGGGGAGGGGAAGGAGCTTTGAGCATCTTAGTTTTAATGCTTCAGTGCAAACTCACAAACTCATGATGAAAACGGTGACCCTGGCTTAGAAACAAGGTCTGTGGGTATTTTCTAATTCAGGAGTAGGCGATTCTTTAGATGGCAGGGCAATGAGAACTTCCCATTACACACCCTGGGTACTTGAAGTAAATACAAGTGTGTTTCTCAACACCCAAATAGTGAAATTTAACATTACTGACAGCTACTCCAGGGCCCACTGTGCCCCAGCTCCTCACACTGTGGCGGGCCCACTAATTATGTTGCTCTAAAAGCATCTGCGAGCTCTGAGGTGGTAGGATGGGGCCTGGGAAGGCTTCCTGGGAGGGGCTGATTGAGTTAGGTCATGACCAGGAGGCAGGATGTCAGCAGGCAGAGATGAGAGGAAAGGCCCTGGGTGGAGACCAGCTACTGGCCATCACAGCAGGCTCCGCAGGCGCCTGAGACAGGAGAGGTGGGGACAGCATGGTGACGGCTCAACAAGGAAGCTCAGTGTTGGAAGGCTGATCAGTCTCCTTTTCCCAGGGAAGCTCCACATGGCCAGCTACTGAACGTACTTCCTCAGCCAACCCGGGCCTGTCCAGTTTGCCTTCAGACAATAGCAACCCAAGCCTTTCCCGCAGGCCCTTAGCCAATCCCCCAAATATACTAGCCAATCCCCCAGACACACGATCCCACTCAGGGGGCACCCCAGCCAGTGAATTTAAAGCTGCCCATGCAGCCATTCCCAGTTCAACACCTGGGCTCTAAGAAGGTACTTAATCTCAGGGCCAGTGTCTCTTCCCCCTTTTTCTTCTGCCGCCTTCATCACCCAGAGCGGCCACTATGCTGCTTCAAATAAAATCCCCTGGCTGAAACGTGGTTTTTGGTGTGGTCCTTTTGCCTAACATTTGGTCCCATGACTCAGATCCCCCAGCGGACTTGCTCCCCTAACTTTAAGGGTCTGAGCTGCCCTGGACCCCAAGCCCACAAGGCAAAAACCCACCCAAACCACCTCAGCCTTCACCCATTTTCTCTATCACCCCTTCACAGCCACCACTGGTCTTCTAAATTGGTAAGACCCCCCCTTTCCCCCAGGACTCCTAAACCTGTTGGATCTTCTTTGTGGGGAACTGACCGTTGATCATGCGGCAGCCCCTCCAGTGATCCATACAGGGAGGAACACACCTCACCTAGACCTTCATGGTCGCAGTGGCCCTTGTGGAGTCCCCATCCCCTGGGTTTCGGCCTTGATAGTTGAAGAAGCTCTCTCTTTCCCTCTCGGACTTGGGCTCCTTCTCTCTCCATCTTGGAAAAATTCCCAGCACTGGGTGGTCCACTATCCTCTCAGTCCCCAGGGACATCTCACCCGTCAGCCTTCCGGTGACAACTTGACCCTGCGGGTCAGGCTTTCTCTGATATTTATGTTGAGAGGGACACCTCTTCTGACACTATATCATTCTCATTTTCCCAAAATGCGGGCTGCTTCTTCTCTCCGGGCTGATTCCCCCCTAAAATGCCTCCTAGACCACCTAGACACCCTTAGCCTATCTCCTGACATCAAATCAAAGAAACTTATTAACTCTGCACTCAGGATTGGCCCACCTACTCCCTAGACAACCAAAATAAGTGGCACCCTTATGGGTCCCTAGATCCCTCTCTTCTATGGGATCTTTTCAATTACTGCCAGAGATTGAAAAAATGGGTAGGGATTCTTTGTCTTCAAGCTTTCTCTTTCTTACAGCATCTTCTTTTGTCTTCTCCCCCTCCTAATCCCTCTTCCCTCCTCCGATTTCCACTAGGTTAAGGAACCACCGCCCATACCAGTCTCCTGCGACAGAGGTTCCTTCTCCAGCCACAAGGTCCCATGCACATGTTCTAGCACACGTTCTAGCTCCTAACCAACCCAACAGCAGTGGCATGTCTCAGTAAGGAATATGATAAAACAGCCCCATTCCTCAAAAGTAGTGGGAGATAATGTTGCATAATTGTCTGCATCCAAACCTGACCTGGTTACCAACCAGGGGAAGAAGTATTAAAAAACCCTAGGCAATTTCCCCTGCCTAGCCTTGCTGAAGCCCACACTGGAATGTGAGTCAGCAGGCTCAGTGAGGGACCAACCTTAGACTGAAGAAAAGAAAGTGTCCGTTTTAAACTTCTCCTCGGTTGCAACACAGAAAAATGGTATAAGACTTTCTCTCTTTCACTTTCTCCCTCTCCCTCCCCGTCTCTGACTTTCTCTTTCTCATGCTCTCATGCTATTTTACTAAAATAATTAATGGCCATTGTCATTTTTTTCTCCTAGGACTCTTGTTTTTCTTAAATGTTGTATTTTTTGAGCTCATAATTTCAATCCTATATAACTAGGTTAATGCTTTTTTGATAAGTTCTATTTTCAACTCTACAGTTATTTTTGATCTATAGCATTGCAATGGAGATTTATGTACAAAAAGCTATAAGGCCTTTGCTTATGTGTTCTGTGTACATCCTGTTGTCTGATGTCGTGTTGTCTGTCTATATATGTGCACCCAAATATAATGCTCATGAGTTAAAATTTAAAAAATGGATCCAGATATCTTTAAAAAGTTCAATTTCAATTGGGTAAACAAAGTCTCTAGGTGGTCAAATTAATAAAATGTTGATGTCTATAAAATGTCTAATATCAATTGTTTTTAGGACTTTTCTTCCACAGGAAAGAAATGGCAGATACTATTCAATATACTTGTCTGCTCTTGGTTTTCACAGTAAAATAAATAGATTTGACATGTATGGGATTACTCAAATGTATTAGAGATATCTGATTAATTTAAAAAGTTAAAATGCTAAGTGTTAAATAACATCTAGTACTCTTAACTCCTTAAATTCCATGGGCTAACATACTTAAACATTATTGGTGTTTTCATAGATTGGTAAATAAAAAGGGTTTAAAATTGCTTTGTGTCATCACTAAAACAAGGTTACTAAGAGTTAAATCCTAACAGGTACAATTCTATATACAAAGGGATCCAAAAGTTTCAACTCTGTTTTAATTAGAGTACTATAAATAACATCAAATATTTCATCTTATTGAAATGGAGTAATTTACCTAAATTCAGAAATTTCATAAGAGTTGTTTCAGAATGTGAACAAAAAGGAGTCAACAGATAGGAAAGGCAAAATAGTTGGTTCTAGGTATGGAAATATATTCAGTAGAAGGAAAAAGAAATTTTTTTTTTGGTAAGAAATTCTTTGTGTGTTGAAATACACAACAAGTGTAAGTGAAGGGAAAATTTCAACAAGTTTGTGTGTAACTAAGTTGGTTATATATATGTGAAGATGATCAATTAAAGGCTATTTAAATTTTTTCCCTAAGGTCAAATATTAATGGGCTGATATAAACCCCACCTTACCTGAGATAAGGCTCTGCCTCCCACCCTGTTGCATGTCAAAATAGTACCAAAATAAGCCAGACTTCACCTCTTTAAAAGTTATATTCAAAAGATTGGTTTTTGTTGTAAAATTACTGCGATCTCAAACAGGTGATATAAATATAGCTCAGGCAAAATTTAAGATGGCTATTACACAAAGTAGATAAGTTTTTACTGTTAATTCCACTTTGTATTTTTCCTGTAAACTCTATAACTGTTGCCTGATTAATATTTTGCAGAAGTACTGCTTCAAGAACAACCTAAATTAATTTGAGATACTAAGCCATCACCTATAGAACAGATAATATAGACCCCAGTTAAATAAAAGGGGGTAAATAACTGTAAAGTTATGGACATTGAAATTAAAGCCCATTATTTTTACTTTATGACTGGTGAGACTGGCTTGCTGGATGCTTAAGATCAAATGTACAGCTTGAGATTAACACAAGAGGGCCAAGGAAACCAGTATTTGGCTCTTGCCCTCAGAGTCAGCCTGAATCCAGGGAACAAGAGAGCTTCTCTAAGGAGCTTTGCAACTCTGGACCACACAACCTTCCAATCAGGGCCAGACTGGGCCAACATAATGGAATTAAAGCTATGAGGCACATTCATGGATTTTACACCAGCTGAGATTTTTTTTCCTTCAGCACATGGCTTCTCAGAATTCTCCTCTCCCTGGGCCTGTCCCTTCACCATTCCTCCCAAAACTCCCCACAACGCACTCCCCCCCAATAAGCAGGAAGTAGCCAGACTCATGGTGCCCCGTTTCCATAAAACATAAGAAAAGGGAGGACTGTTGGAAGGGCTGATCAGTCTCCTTTTCCCAGGGAAGCTCCACATGACCAGCTGCTGAACGCACTTCCTCAGCCAGCCCTGGCCTTTTGGGCTTGCCTTCAGCCAATAGCAACCCAAGCCTTTCCCGAGGGCCCTTAGCCAACCCCCCAAATATGCTAGCCAATTCCCCAGACACCCAATCCCACTCAGGGAGCACCCCAGCCAGTGAATTTAAAGTTGCCCATGCAGCCATTCCCAGTTCAACACCTGCCTCTAAGAAGGTACGTAATCTCAGGGCCAGTGTCTCTCCCCCCTTTTTCTGCTGCTGCCTTCATCACCTGGACTGGCCACTATGCCACTCCAAACAAAATCCCTTGGCTGAAATGTGGTTTTTGGTGTGGTTCTTTTGCTTAACACTCAGTTCTGGCAGGGGCCGCTGGCTAGACCTCCTGACCTGGATCACAAGAAGTGGGTGGAGAGGCAGTGGAGGAAGGGTGAGACCCCCCCCACACACCCCGCCCCCCAGCACTGGGGATGGAACCCAGGGCCTCACAGGTCCCCAGCCCTTTTTATTTTAAGAAAGGGTGTGGTTAAGCTGCTCAAGCTGGCCTGGACCTTGGCATCCTCCCGCCTCAGTCTCCCCAGTGGCTGGGATTCCAGGAGTGCAGATAAGAGAGGCAGGGGTAAGAAAGGAGGCAATGCTGTCCCTTAGTCCTTAGCAAGACACCTGCACCAAAGGGGCCTCGCTTTGGACACTCCCTTCCCACTGGGTAAGGAATCATGGGGGCGAAGGGTTCTCCTCCCTCAGCCTGTGTCCCTTCTACTGACCAATCAGGACTCGAACTCCCTGTCCACAAGGCAGGAACTTCACTGTCAGGAGCTCCCTCTTTTGATCACATTTTCCCAAGATTAGACCCCAAGGGCGGTGTGGTCAGGGCTTTAACGTGGGGGCCCATGTGTTCATGCATGAGCTCTGGAGTCCCCTTATAGTGCGGGATGGAGCTGGGCGGTAGGCAGAGCTGGGCTGAGGTGGGGAAGTGTTCCTTAAAGCCAAAGGGAATCCCCAGAATGGCTAGGGGATGGAGCTTCCCCTTCTTTGAAGTCCAGTTTGGTAACTGCTGCCACCTTCGCACTGACCACCAGGGGGTGCTCCCTCCCTGGCAATGTCCGCGTCGGACTCCAGTCCTGGAAGGGAGCGTCGCTAAATAGGGACCGAACCTTTCAACCTCAGTGATCTTCGCATCTAAAGAAGACCAGGATCCTAGTAATCCGATTTCCAGGGAGCAGCTTCCTCCCTGCGCTTGGCTTTCGGCCCAGGTGTGCGAGGCAGGCCTGGGCTGGGACCTTGCTCCTGGCCCAGAGGCCAAGAAGGAGATCCTCCGACTCCTGCCTTGAGCAACTCCGGCCTCTGTGTTTCCTCCTGGAGTCGCCTTTCCGAGGGAACGCGAGGGTGACCTCCCCGGCATGGGCCAGCACCGGCGATTTTCCGCGCGGGCTCTTTGGGGGCGTGGTGGCAGGGAGCGCCTGCCCGGGCTGCAGGACCCCAAGTGCCCCGCGCAGAGGGGAGCCCCGTAGGCTCCCACGCCCCCAGTCGCTGAGCTGCTGCGCTGGGCGGTGCCACCTTCGGGGCATCGCCGGTCACTCTTCGTCCTGACTAAGGTGAGGAACCGGAGAGCCCATGAGGATGCAGAGACGAGGGGCCCTTACTTGATGTTTGGGAGGGACCCAGGGAGAAGGGCGATGGTTTCAGCTGGTGGAGCGAGGATCCAAGCCCCGCCTGAATTCAAGCCAACCGAGCAGGAGCTCCAGGCTCCCTTCTGAGTCGGCTCTCCAGGTCGCAGGGGCTGGGTGTCACCCTGTGACTGCTCCAGGATCCTACAGCGGATGGCCCTAGCTCTGGGGCGCCCCCAGAGCAGCAGGAGAGGCGCTTCCAGGTGGAACGCAGAGAGAGACCCGTTCTCTTCAAGGAGACCAAGATAATGGACTTGATGGCTTGAACTGAGTGTATCACTCACACAAGCTGAAGACAATATGTTCTTTGGCTACATTTACCCATGTAAGAACAGTGTGGGGGCTGAGGGTGTAGCTCAGTGGTAGAGTTTATGCCAGAGCCATGAGTTCAGTCCCCAGTACCAAAAAGAAAACAAAAGACCAGTGCGGTTTAGTGGAAAGATAATGGAAAATGCTGCGAACTGTCCGGGGTTCCGCTTTTGACACCTTCTCTTATAATGTACGTGCAGTTTAAGAATCGACTTGGTTTGACGATGAGGATTAAGAGGAGGATGAATAATAGTTATTATATAGTCAAGCTTGGGAGCCCACAACCATCGTCCCTGCTACTGGGAAGACTGAGGCAGGAGGATCGCTGGAACCCAGGAGTTTCAGGCCAGCTATTGGGGAGGCAGCAAGGTAGAGTAGAAAGGTCAAGGGGGAAAGGGGTACAGTTGAGAGCTAGGTTTAATAAGGAGGACACGCATGATGACAGAGGCTGTACCCAGTGTCCAGGGCAAAGGATGAAGGGGAAAAAATATTAACCAATATTTGGTTCATTGACACCAGGCTCAACCTGGGACATTAAAAAAAAAAATTTCCGTAGTTCTGATTGGAGCCACCCTCATTTTATGAGTGTTTTTAACAATAAAAATCAGCAGTCTCTTAGTTGGACTGATTGGGAACTTCTGAGTCTCCACTATTTCTGCTCCACCCTGCTGCCTCCCCAATGACACAAGAGGAAGCTGAGCTCTATGCAGAGGGGTTCTGCAACCATTATGAAATACCAGTAAAAAGTGTGTGTGTGTGTGTGTGTGTGTATAAAATCATGATGAAATATGACTCTTTTACTGGGGAGTCGGGCGGGTACCAGTGACTGAACCTAGAGTCACTTAACCACTGAGCCACATCCCCAGCCCTTTTATTTTTTATTTTGAGAAAAGATCTTGCTAAGTTGCTTGGGATCTCTCAAAGTTGCTGAGACTGGTGGTGGGGTGGTGGTTTCAGCTGGTGACCCTGAGCAAGGATCCAAGCCCCGCCCAAATTCAACCCACCCGAGAAGGGTGGTGGTATCAGGTATTTGAACTTGCCAGCCTCCTACCTCAGCCTCCCAAACTCCTGGGATTACAGGTGTGCAGCCACTGTACCCAGCTGTGACATTGTTTTTCTAAGGAAACTTTCAAAGTCCCAGAATAAAACATGTAGGTATATTTTAAGGTATAATTTTCAGTGCAGAAATTCGTGTTCATAAAGTGCTTAACACAGTAATTGGTCCCCATAGTAATTGCTCAGTAAAAAGCTGCTGGACAATACCATGCACTTAGAGGGCTGTTAGTTATTAATGCTTTCACTAGTTATGTTACCTCAGCACCTAAAGAAGGCAATATTTGTGAGTTAGCAAAATCAGAGATTTTGCAAATTCTGGGTTTTCTAAAGGCCGTTTTTAATTAACTGGTGCAATTAACTGGACAGGTGCAATCTTGGGGAGACTCACACTAATGTCATGTTGTCCCTTGCAAAGTGGGCCAAGAGGGGGAAACGAAGGCTGGGATGCAGCAACCAGAGCTCCATGTTGGTTTTCTGGTGATCCCAATTCTGATCTGATCACCAGCTTTCATCCAGGGAACTACAGAGCATGCTGCTTCCCACTTAGTGGGGACTCCAGGCCTGAGCTGTGATCTGAGCAGGTTGGTAAGGTGGCTTTTTTGTTGTAGTTACTTAAAAATAGCTCTTTCAATTTTAAATCATGTCAAATAGAGAATGAGCATAAAATAAGATCGTCCATTAGATTTAACCATGTTGACAGGTACTTTGAAATATTTGCTTCAGAATTCTCCTTCCCTAGGAAATAAACATTGCAGATACAATGATGGCCTACAACTTCAAGCACCTCTGCCTGACACTATTAATCCCAGAGTTAGCCACTGTAATGGGATTTGTGATTGATTCTCATATATATTATACTTTTCTACATGGATGTGGAACCCGTAGAAGTATATCATATGGCTTTCTGTGTTTTGATGTTCACAATCGTCATCAGACTCTCCATGTCTTTCAGAGGTGCTTCTTGATGAGGTCTTAGGCTCCTTTGCTGGTCTGTATATCCGTGCTCCAAGTTCTACAAGGTGGGACATTAGGGAGGGGTGTGGTACATGGCCAAGTCAGTTGACTGTTCCTACAACAAGAAATGCTTTTCCATGAGTTTTGTCCTTTGGGAACAATATGAATGGATGAATGGTAGAAAACCTGGAATTGAGATCTCCTTGTCCATGTCTTCTGACCATTGTCCAGGTGGATCTTGCAGATTGCTGTTACCCAGAACAGCCTTAAAGAGACCAATCTCATCCTCTTTTTTATTAGTGCCTTATAGTTGTACATACTGATGAGATTTGTTGTTATATATTGGTACGTGCACACAATATACAACATAACACTATAATTAGGCTATATATATTTGCTAGGTGTGGAGGTCTCTCAGCCATGTCCCGTGTGGATGAGAAGAGGGTCAACTGCCAGAGGATGATGTTGGCTATGAATCAATCAATTACCCATAAACACACAAGAGCCAATACTCCTTTTAAAAGAGAGGGGGTGTGCCAGGTCTGACCATACCAGCTCTGGCCTCTAACAATATGTAGTGGCCCAACTCTTTTATTTATAACATACAAGTAAAGGGGGCCAAGACTGGGAGGAGCTTCTTCTGGTGGATAGGATAGGATGGAATTAGGGGAGTCATTCTCTTAGGGGGACTATTGCAGAAGGAGACAGGGAACCACTCCCATGCAGCGCCACATGCCTCCCGGCAGTTCCTAGAAGCCAGGTCTCTGGGTCCCATGGCTCAACCTAGTCCGATTCTGCTAAATAAGCATGGCTTCCCACAGCTAGGCACTGTAATCTCATGAGTGAAAGCATCGTCATCTTATTTCCTGTTAATTCCTCTGTTCATTTGCTTATTCAACAAATAATTAAACTTCTGATTGTATCCCCAAAACTATACAGAAATGAACAAAGCACAGATTCCTTCTGCCTTTTTGGAGCTTAAAGTTCAGTGGGGATATAGATTTAAGGCAATAATCATACTCATGAATGTGTATTCACAACTTTCAGGAATTGCTGTGAATTAAAATGAGAAAGGGCTATGAGATATTTTAACAACAACAACAACAGCAAAACAGATAGCAGCACAGAGGTGGAGAAGACTTCTCTATGAAGAAGCAGGGTCCTGCAAGCAAGAGAAGAGGAGGGTAGAGATGCACAGGTACAAAGTCCAGAGATGTTGGGGAGGATCTTGAAATATTAGCCAACTGAAAGAAAGCCAGTGTGTCTGTCTGGTGAGCAAGAAAGAGTGCGCCAAGGTTTAAGCTGTGCAAGTTCTTGTAACCTATGACGGGGAGATTATAACGTTTAAAATTTTTATTTGTTCTACTTAGTTGCATATGACAGTAGGATGCATGTATAAATTTTGACAGATCATACATAAATGGAGTGTAATCTCTCATTTTTCTGATTGTACATATTGTAGGATCACATGGGTCATGCAGCTATACGTGTTCAGGAGGTAATAATGTCTGTTTCACTCTACTATCATTCCTTCCCCCATACCCCTTCCCCTCATTCACTCCCCTCTACCTAATCTAAAGTTACTCTATTCTTCCCTAGTGCCCCTCCACCCACCCACCCCCCCACCCACCGGCTTATGGTGAATTAGCGTCCGCATATCAGAGAAAACATTTGGCCTTTGGATTTTGGGTTTGGCAAGACAGTTACATAATCATTCCCCCTTAAGGAATGGATTGGAGAATCACTCCCTGAAAGCAGAGTGACCACTTAGAACAGCAAAGACTTGGATTTAGATGACAATGGAAATAAAAAACACATTCTAGGTATATGTGTTGGTGAAGGCATTAAAATTGTCATTTTAAATTTTTTTGTGTGAGGATTTTTTTGTTCTTTTTAGTTATATATGACAATAGAGTATATATTGGCATATCATACATTCATGGAGTATAAATTCCCATTCTTGTGGTTGCACATGATGTGAAGTTACATTGGTCATATATTCATATATGAGCAAAGGAAAGTTTTGTCCAATTCATTTGACTGTCTTTCCTATTCCCATCCCCCTTTCCTTCCCCCCATTCCCCCCTGTCCAATTCAGTGAACCTCCACTCCTCCCTTCCCTCCTGCCTATCGTGAGTCAGAATCCACACATCAGACAGAACATTTGACCTTTGGTCTTGGGGGATTGGCTTATTTCACTTAGCATGATAGACTCCAATTCCATCCATTTACCAGCAAATGCCATAATTTCATTCTTCTTTATGGCCAAGTAAGATTCCATTGTGTATATTTATCACTCTTATACTCTTTTGAAGAAGAAACAAGACTAGAGAAGTTTCTTGCTACATATTATAAATCAATCAATGGGAAAACAGGAACACAATTCAATCATTCACTAATTCACTGACTTAACCAATATGTATAGAGTGTCTACTGTGCGCCAGGAACATAGGTTCCTGGAAAATACCAGGAAATTAAAAAAGGATATTCTCAGTTTTTGCAGATACATTTTAATGGGTAGAAATATCAATAAATTAAAAATAGTTAATATTGGAAGAAGTAAATCCTATGGAAAAAGAAAAAGTAGATCAAGTTTAGTGAGCTTGGGCAAGGAGTGGGAGGCAGATTGCAGAATTAAATAGCACCATCAAGCTACACCTCATTGAGACGATGAGATTCAAATGACATTCAGGAAATAAGGAGGAAAGACTATTCCAGGCAGAGAGCACAGCTAGAGCAAAGGTCCTTGGCAGGAGTTTGCAGGCAAGTTGTAGGAGGAAGGAGACCCATGTGACTGGGGTGAGCGAGTGAGTGAGTTCATGTGACTGGCTGAAAGGATCAAGGAAGTGACTGAGAGCCAGTTCTTCTAGGGCTTTGTAGGCGAGGATGAAAATTTAATTTGGATTCAAGAGGCTGAGGCAGGAGGATTGCGAGTTCAAAGCCAGCTTTATCAACTTAGCAAGACCCTAAGCTACTTAGACCCTGTCCTAAATGAAATGTAAAGGGCTGGGATGTGGCTCAGTGATTAAGCGCCCCTGGGTTCAGTACCAAAAAAAAAAAAAAAGAATTTCAGTTTTTATTCTGGATGAAATACAAAGTTCTTGTAGGGTTTTGATAACACTCAAGCTTGAAAGTTAAGAAGAGACCATCCAGAGCAAGCACCAACAGGAAGAGAGGAGGCTGTGACAGTGGACTGCACCAATGGCGTGTCCTCAGGCTGAACAGTGGCATGCCACAAGTTGTGTCCCCTGTTCCTTGTCCTTCAGTGCCTTTCCCTGTGTGTGCCTGTCCACCTTCTTCAGGGCTCTGCTCAAACAATACTTTGATAGAGAAGGCTCTCCTGACCAGCCTGCCCAGAACAGCAGTGCCTTGCCCACATGCATGACCTTCATTTCCCTCTTGCACTGAGTTTTCTCCATAGCACTTAATGCCACCTGGTACTTAGTGCCATTCATTCTCTTAATTATCTGCCTCCTCCAACTAGGGTCAAAAGGTGCATGATGACCACGAATTTGTTTTGTTCTGTTCACTGTTGCCTTCCCGGGAGGGTACCTGACCCATAGTAGCTCCAAAGAGAGGCATTAAATGCTGAAATGAATAGGAATGGATCCCATTTTCTACAAGGTATCTATTGCCAGATGACAGATTAGCCTCAAATCAAGTAACAAACATTTATTATCCCATAGGGTTTGAAGGTCAAGAAGCTGAGAGCAGCCTGGCTGACTGGGTGGTTTGGCTCAGGGTCTCTCATGAGGCTGCAGGTAAGCTGCAGTCAGGACTGCCGTCTTTGGAAGGTGTGATGGGAGCTAGAGGATCTGCTGCCAAGGCGGGCCACTCGTGTGACATGGCTGTCTATAGAAGTCCTGACTCATGGACCATCGGAATCTCCTTGCCACATGCAGTGCTCTTCCTTCACAGTGAGCTTTCTGGGGTGGGGGAGGGCCAAAAGACCCCAATAGACAGCTGTCATAAATGATCCTCAGAAGTGACACACCTTCACTTCTGCCATATTCCATAGTCACAGACCAACCTTGAAACCACACAAAGGCATGAAAACTAGGAGGGAGTGATCACTGCGAGCACCTGGAGCTGAGCAGGACAGCACCCTTCCATCAAGACTTTTCTTCCCAGGTCCAGTTTTTAATCTCTGGCCCGCAGGTAGTGAATGGGTGACCCACAGCTGTATTCAGGGTACATATGATCTGGGATTTTTCTTAATTTATATTATTAGAGTCAACATTTAAAAATTGGGAGAGGCAGAGCCCCGTGGTGGCAGTCAGGTAGGGAAGGGTTGGGGCTGGGAATGGCAGTTGGGCAGTTGGAATGGGGAAGCTGGGAAGAATCTGAGACAGTTGGAAGCAGTTCTGCCCAGAGAGATGGGCTGTGAAGCACAGAGATCAGAAATGAGGCAAGGGAGCCGGGCGCAGCGCACATACCTGTAATCCCAGCGGCTCCGCAGGCTGAGGCAAGAGGATCGTGAGATCAAAGCCAGCCTCAGCAACTTAGTGAGGCCCTAAGCAAATTAGCGAGACCTTATCTCTAAATAAAAAATAGAAAGGACTGGGGATGTGACTCAGAGGTTAAGCACCCTGGGTCCAATCCTCAGTACAAAAAAAAGAAAAGAAAAAAGAAGCAGTGAGGCAAGGGCAAATGCCTAATAGTTCCCTGAGCAGAAATAGTATTGGAGGGAGCGCTATGATCTGGGAGAGTGTTTCATCTGCATTTACTGTGCTTGAAGCAGAAAGGGGACACTAAGCAGACACTCGTGATCCAAGACGGCACGGGCAAGCTCACATGAAGCTACAGAGCTGCAAACTCCTGTCTCTCAAAGCCAAATGAGATAAGGCGAGGAGGTGGCCGGAGGCCTGGGGAAACGGAGGGCAAGCCTAGTAACGGGAAACAGAAGTGGGCTCTGAGATTGAGAAATAAATACACGAATAAATGAATTAGGGAAAGGAAGAGCTGTTGAGGAGGACAGAGGCGCCCAGGACCCAGCCTGAATCCTTCAGGGGACTGGAGACAGAACAGAGGAGTGGCAAATAGCCTAGGGTAGGCGCTTGAGCTAGGCTGCTGGGATTTGAACACTGGTCTGTCTCTTGTTGGTAGTGTGTTCTTGGGCCATTATTACCTTCACTGTGCCTTAATGCCTCCATCTGTTAAATGGGTACTATGACAGTATCTGCGGTGAAAGCTACATAAAGGAAAATGTGGGGAGCCTTGCGGGGTTCGTACTGAGAGTTCCATCAGCCTTATCCAGCTCTGGGTGCACCAGAAGGGTCTCTGCAGTACTAAGTACTGCAACATCACTGAAGTTCTGGGGACAGGGACGGAGAGTTTTAATGGGGAGAATGGAGACAGGAAGACAAGAGGAGGCACACACTGAGCACATGAGCGCATTATTTCATTACATCTCATGCAGCTCTGCGAGGAGCTATTATTATCTCATGCAACTCAGCTCAGAATTGCAGATGAGGAAAGTGAGGCTCATAGACAGGAAGTTTATGGCACAGGTTTGCTTAGTTGGACAGAGATGGAGTTGGAATTTGAGAACGAAGACCAAGGAGGAGCCACTAGGCTTAAGGGGAAAAGGAGCAAACTGATCTGGGCAGTGTGGGGCTGCAGGGCAGAGGATGTGGGGGTTGGAGGGTGCTGTCGGAGAACTTTGGGGAAGAATGAGGCAATGGCTTGGGGCCACGAAGGGGTCCCTGGTGGTTATTTAGAATGGGAACATGGGACTTGTTTTCAAGTCAGGAGAAAATGGAGAAGAGCTGTGGGAAGCAACTGATGCAGAAAGCCTCTTTGGGGAATGGGAAGGGGGGAACAATCAGGGTCACAGCTAAAGGAACTTAGTTTCAGACAAAAGGAAAAGAATGTCCTAGAAGGATCTAGAGTTGGGACAATGGTGTTTCCTTCAGTGAGAGCCACATACTAGAGGAGGAGGGACATGGGTCTTTTGTGAAAAAAATAACAGTAATAGTTGAGAAAGAGTTTATTACCCTATCAAAGACACCTGGGCCCCTCTGCTGCTCTGTGGGAAGACCAGCTGAACCTCACCTGGAGCCAGATGTCTGGTGAACTGGTGGGACCCACCTGATTGGGAACCATGCATTTGTGCAAGGACTGGGGGAGGGAGTAGAGGTTAGAGAAAACAAGTGATCAGATCAGCAAAACTCTGTCCATCCACACATCCATCCAGTCAGGCACAGCACACATGGTTAGGGCTGACTAGAGTTAAATTTAGCAAAACAGAGATGCTTGTCGTCACTGATGCCACTCAGTCTAGCACAGACTGGCAAGTGGATTGGCAGTTTGAGGATGTGATGCTCTAACTGGTGAAGTGAATTGTGCTGTGGAGGCACCCAGGGAGTCACAGTGCATAAAGGGGAGGTGAGATCTAAGGTCAGGACATCGGGGAGGAGACCATGGTGGTCATGCAGCTGAGATGACCTTGGAAGACTCAAGAAATAGTCTGAACTAGGCTCTGTGGCACACATCCATAGTCCCAGCTAGTTGAGAGGCTGAGGCGAGAGGATGACTCCAAGCCTCCAGGAGTTGGAGACCAGCCCGGGCAATATAGCAAGACCCCATCTCAAACAAAAAAAAGAAAAGGACTAGTCCAGAGAAGAACCTGGAAGTCTTGGCAATGGCAAAGAGGAGGTGTATGATTCAGCAAGAACTTCACACTTGGGCTGGAGGGCATCTGGGTGGAAACTGGCTTTTGATGTGTGTGCAAGATGTCTGGACAGTCATGTCCAGCAGGCAGCTGGCACTGTGGGACAATGGTTTGGAAAAGATATGGGAAAGGGTTGATAGCTTGGGCAGTGTCAACCTGACACCGATGTCCCAACTCCAGGCACTGTATGTGGAAATGTCTGGCAGGCATAGGAAACCTGCTCAGCCTGGGAGATACAAGAAGGTCAAGGATCAGCTTGATTTTTTAAGACCTGAACTTTTTAGACACTGATGGGAAGGTTCCAGCAGAGAGAGGGGGGAAGCCCCAAAGGTGGGAGGGGATGGTTGGTGGATGCCCTGTGGAGGCTGGCATGCAAAGACTGGCCTTGGGCAGGGGAAGCAGGAAAGGGCAGAGGTTGGAGTTGAGGAAAGAGGCTGATCTACATAGCTCCTCTGAAGGGGAGAAGAAAGAAGGGAGCGGGAAACTCCTGGAGTCTCCCGGCAGCCAGTCAGCACTGAGAGCTGTACTGTGCTTGGATTCCGTCACTCCATGTGGCAGGGGAGGGTTATATTTTACTGGTTTTGTACAAGGGACTCCGCAGCTTAGGGGAAGGGGAGGAGATGACAGGAAGCTGAGGCTTAGCTGGCCACATGCAAAGGAAGGGCCATGGCTCCCCCACTGTATTTCCAAGGAGTAGACAGAGGGGGCTGCCGGTGGGAATGGCAGGGCCATCCTGCAGACTCTCTGTGCCTGAGGCTGAGGATGTGGGCAAACCTTTTGGAACCTGTGTGTGGAAGTCTGAGGAGGTGCCGGGGGAGGATTTCATCCCGAGGGGCCTTGAGGCCAGGCTCCAGTTTCTGGCTTTTTGACTAGAAGAGAAGAGAAGCCTCTGGGGGGTGGTCAGAGCCGCGGCTCAGCTCAGTGAGAGAGGGCTTGTGAGAGTGTCTGAGATGTTCATGGAGGTCCCCAGGGGAGGGGCCACTTCAGGTGGCTTTGCAGGAGGACAGGAACTGGTAAAGTGGAATGGCTGCAGGTGCTCAGGCTCTGGGTTGCTGCTGTCTGGGGATTCTCTGGGGAGTATGGGTGCACGCGAGCCACCCTTACCGCAAGACTCGCACTCCAGTGCTCTGGGTGGACCGGAAGCACTTAACTACAAAGTACACCATTTAATGCTCACAACAACCCAGCAGAAAGGGTGCCTTGGTGCCCATGTTGTCAGTGAGGAAAGAGAGGGTTGAAGAAGTTGGATAATTTCTTTTCTACTCCTACAGCTTGAGTGTAGTGGAACCCAACCTTAAAGTATCCTCACTCCTCTTCCAGATCTCACAATGCTCAAGTTACATGTTCCTTTGCTACAGTTTTTGTTATAAAGATTGTCTTTAACCTCAAATAAGTTCAGTGGGGGTCTTGGTGATACCTGGCCCGTTCATCTCCCACTCTCCCAGCTAACTCCTTCATCCCTCCTCCTCCTCTGTCCTCTCACTTCTTATCAGCCTCCAAGAGTCCAGTTTTGCAGCATGGTTCTGGTGAGAAAGTCCTATCTGTGACCACCAGAGGATATGGAGGACTGGGTATCAGCCCTGAATTCCCCTGCCCTGTTCAACTAAATAAATAAGATTCCCCAGGGTTTGGCAATGACTTCTCTGATGCTAATTCATATATGTGTGTTTTGGGAGGAAGGGTATTTTGAATAGGGGTTTCATTCATCCTGACCGTGCAGGGCAGGTGGAAACCAGCAGTGCCCTTCCCTGGCCTTTCTGTCTGCATTAGGAAGCTCCGGAACTGCTCGAGGCTCTGAATGTGCAACCTGGTTGCTTCTCCCCTGGGGGAGGGGTGAAGTGACTTGGGGTGACTCACTGCAGCTCCAAGTTCTCCTGAAACATGCTGGACCAGCCGAGCTGCTGTCTGTCCCCTCTGGGTCTCAGGCACCACCTCTGCCTGAGGAGCACCTGGCACCAAAGACTAATGGCTGAAGATTGACTTTCCTGGAGCCAGATAATTCCTTGAAACCTTAGTGCTATTACGCACCCTCCAGAGGGCCACAGAGAAGGAAGTCTACCCAGGTTCCAGTCTCTGCCAACCCCGGGCCATGGTCCTATGCTTCGCAAGCCTCCTTGAACTGACGATTATTTAGGCAGCTAAAAAAATATTAGGAAAAAAAAAAAGATTATTCAAAATCTTTCCATTTTTAATGGAATTCTAGGTCCATAACTACTAAATGGTACTGATAACAGGCACTTCATTCTCAGGCCACAAGTTTAGGTGACTTTCAGTGGTGAATACCGTTTTTAAAACCACAAATCTCAGAGTTGACTCTGGCGGGTCGAGTGTCCACAGAGACACACATGTCAGAATTCAGATGGCTTGTCTCTCTCTTAGGCTGGGAAAGACCCAAATAAGAGTCCCCTCAGGGTCAGACACGACAGAAATCAAAGTTGAAGAAGTGACAGATGTCTATAAAGTCCCCCCGTGGAGGAGATAGTCCACGTGGACTAGGTTGGAGTTGGCATCCTCT
Organism: Glaucomys volans; assembly: GCA_020662805.1. Taxonomy (NCBI): domain Eukaryota; kingdom Metazoa; phylum Chordata; class Mammalia; order Rodentia; family Sciuridae; genus Glaucomys; species Glaucomys volans. The sequence goes on from JAJEJO010000472.1 coordinate 143,117, forward strand.
AGCAGGCTGCAAGAGCCTGTCGGATTCCTTGGCTACATCTGCTTGGCAGCCCTGGGAAAGCCCCAGTCCACAGTCTCTGAGCCATAGGAAGAGCCAAGTGTGGGAGCTGGTGGGCCTGGGACAATGGTGGGAGGGTGGAGAGAGACCCTGGGCGCAGGAGGACACTGCTCTGAATGTTTCTGAGAGCTGGGAAATAGAGCTCTGGTTATAGCTGCCTTCTTGCAGAGTCATTGTTAAAGGTAGCTGGGAAGAAAGGGCCAGAAGGAGCAGAGGGGCAGCCATGTCTGAGCACCAAGACTTCCCTCTGCCAGGTCTGGGTCCCTCCCCATGTCCCCTCCAGGCAGGCAGCTTGACCTTCAGTAGTGCCCTGTACCTGCCAGGTCAAGCCCCTCCTCTGTGTTTGTCACAAGGGGCACTTGCTCTTCCCTCACCAACTTTGTCACTCCATCCCTGGAGGGCGTTCTCCTGACCCCAGTACCCACTCAGTTACTAGGGTTCCCGCTTGCAAACTGCTCTTGGGAGCCTGCTGCAGACCCCAGACCCCAGAGCTTTGGAATTGCAGGGACCTGGGGACCAAAGCAGAGGCTTTACAGAACACCCTAGGCAACATGGAGGGACAGAAACTGGCCGCCCACCTGCAGACCCCTGACCTACCCCTGCAAAGCCAATCTCAGCCCATAGGCCTGGAGTTCCCACAGGACACCTGCCTCATGAAGCTGTTCAAATCAGCGACAGGGTGAAGGAGTGGGACACGAAGAGTTCCTCCGTGAAAGGGAGAAGGGGTGGGCGACAGACCCGGGGACCGTTTCTTTCCTCCCCACTCTGCACTGACATCACATCACGCCTCTGCACCTCCTACTACAGGGGCCCCACCTCGCCTCACTCACTGCTGCTTTGCCTCCCATGTCACCGAGAAAACACAAAAATGCCCCCCACCCTACGAATACCCAGCTATTCCACTCAGGCAATGAGTCCCACCCTACTTCCTATTCAACGACGCCCCTCCTGCAGTTGACCTCTGTCCACCTGCATCAATTTTTCCCTTTTACAGGCTCATTTTTGAGCAAATGAAATCATGTGGAACTCTATTAAAGTATAATTTGTGTTTAAAATGCATTTAAAATGGGTTTAAAGTGAGACAGCTTTTGACAAATGTACACGCCCATCTAATTACCGCTACCCCCGTCACCCACAAAGGTTGCCCAAGGCTGAGTGCAGTTCCCTCATGTGGAAACTGCACAGTTGTATTCATTTGTACTGGTGAACTCTACAGATGTGCAGTTGTGTTGTTTCTGCTCTTTGGCCATTATAAATAAAAAGTGCAACGAACTTTCAAGTTTTGGGTTATTTCCCCCCACCCCCACCCTTTGTGCTAGGGATTAAACCCAGGGGTGCTTGACCACTGAGCTATACCCCAGCCCTTTTTACTTTTTTGTTTTGAAACAGGTTCTCACTAAGTTGCTGACGGTGACCTTGAACTTGTGATCCTCCTGCCTCAACCTCCCAAGTAGCTGGGGCTATAGGTGTGTGCCACTGTGCCCAGTTCATCTGTATAAGTCTTTGTGTAGATATATGTTGGCATTTCTATCGAGCAAACACCTATTTTTAATGTCATTAGAAACTCCCAAACTGTTTTCCAAAGTGGTTGTAGCATTTTTCATCTCAGTAGCAGTCTGAGAGCTCCAGGTGCAGCATGTGGTATGGTCAGATTTTGCCCCTGACCTTAGCCATTTGTGTGTGTGTGTGTGTGTGTGTGTGTGTGTGTGTGAGAGAGAGAGAGAGAGAGAGAGAGAGAGAGTGTGTGTGTCATGTGCGGCATAATGTTTCAGTCAGTGATGGACTATATATGACCATGATCCTATAAGATCACCCGGGAGCTGAAAATTTCCTATGGCCTAGTGACAACATGGCTATTGTATATAATAACAATATATTACTCGTGTGTTTTTGGTGATATTTGTGTTAACAAACCTATTGCACTGCCGGTCATAAAAACACAGCTCACACAACTACGTACAGTACATAATAATATACAATTGTGCTCTTGGTCTATGTGTTTACTATACTTTTTTAGCATTACTTTAGAATGTGCTCTTCAACTAATAAAAAAAATTAACTGTAAATCAGCCTCAGACAGTTCAGGAGGGATTCCAGAAAAAGGCTTGGTTCTCATGGGAGATGACAGCTCCCCCCGTGTTACTGCTGCTGAAGACCTCCCAATGGGACAAGATGTGGGGGTGGAAGGCGAGATATTAATGATCCTGAACCTGCGTGGGCCTAGGCTAATGTGTGTGTTCGTGTCTTAATTCTTAACAACAGAAGTTTAAAAGTTCAAAAAACTCAAAAAAATTTTAAATAGAAAAATCCTTATAAGGATCTAAAGAAAGAAAATATTTTTATGGTCATCCAATGTATTTGTAAACTAAGTGTTCTTACCAGAGTTGAAAAGTTTTTAACAACTTAAAATTTTATAAGATATGATTTATAATTGAAAAAAGAAAAAAAAAACATTCAATTTCGAGTAGCCAAACTTCTGGTAGCGTTTAGTCACGTCCTCGGCCTTTGCATTCATTCGCCTGCGTGACAGAGCAGCTTCAGGTCCCTTAAGCCACACTCAGGGCGGTGTCCTGTATGGTGGCATCATTCCTTATCTTTTATACCATGTTTTGTTACTATACCTTTCTATGTTGAGATACACAAGAACTTGCAACTGTGTTACAATGCCTACGGAATTCAGTAGAGTCATACCTGCATAGGCCGGTAGCCCAAGAGTGACAGGTGGCACCACATGGCCCAAGTGTGTAGCAGGCTGTGCCATCCAGGCTTGCTCTCCATGAAGTCCATGCAATGACAGAATTGCTCATTTCTTGGCATGGTTCCTGTTTTCAAGTGATGCATGACTACATACATGTTGTGTGTATATAGGACATAAATTATGTGTGCATTATATACATCAATTTTGTCTACTTAGTATGTTGTACATATGAGTACACACAAACTTACATATTCATAGGCAGCTCTCAATTTGCACTGTTCTAACAATGTACAATTGTCAGTGACCACAGATTATAGGTGAATAACACCAGGCTATTTAACCCAACACCACAGTCCAAGTTTCGGTTATAAAAGTATGTTAACCTCCAGGCACAGTGGAGCATGCCTGTAATCCCAGTGACTCAAGCGGCTGAGGCAGGAGGATTGCAAGTTTGAGGCCAACCTCAACAACTTAGTGAGACCCTGTCTCAAAAAATAAAATATCAAAAGGACTTGAGGATGTGGCTCTGTGGTAAAGCACCCCTGGGTTCAATCTCCAGTATCAAAATAAGATTAAGGTACATTAACCATGTGGTTTCGTGAAGCACAAATGCAGCTGCTAGCTCTTCAGTCCACAACTCACTACATAAATGACAGATATAGATCCCACTCAGAAGTCAATCACGTCACTTGTTGGTGAGTAGTTCAGATCTGAAACTCAGGAACATATAACAGTTTCCATAAGGTATTGATAGGTATTTGTTGAATAAAAAGCCAGGGATGTTCAGTGTTCCTATGTGTTTAGGAAGAACATGCACTTCCTAAAAATTTAGAATTGTTTTTTCCTGTATGACTTCTCTCTGATAAACTGATTTATGATGCCAAAAAAAAAAAAATCTCTCCACGACTGGTCCCTGCACATCTGTTTTCCAGTTCACACACAGGAAAATGTGTGTGTGGTTGCACTGCCTCCTGTCTCCCTGTGATAAGCTCATGTGACATTCTATAAATAATTGAAAGAGGGAATTGGTCCACAAAGATGAGGATGAAAGACTGGGATGTGGCTAGGTGGCAGAGCGCTTGCCTTGCCTGCACCAAGCCCTGGGTTCAGTCCCCAGTGCTGCAAAACCAGAAGATAAACTCGAAGCAGAGAAATGAAAAGCCTGGAGGTCTGGGGGTTTAGATCAGGTGTAGAGCACTTACCTAGCACACCCCAGGCCCTGGGGTGGATCCCCAGCACCACAGAAAGGAAGGAAGGGAGGAAAGGAAGCAGAGAGAGAAAGAAAAGTGAGGATGTTGGAAGTGAAATCTGAGCCAACCATATAAGCAAAGCTGGAGATCCAACAGACCATGGGAATGTCTACCATCTGAGACTCCAGCTTTGCAGCTGGGGGGGACTCAGGGAAGGCAAACTTACTGGGATGCCTTTGCAAGTGGTTGTGAAAAAAGATGTCTCAGAGAAAGGGTCTGCACCTAAGTTTCTCCATTTTCTCATTTCCTTTATGCTACTTTTTCATTTGTTTTATTGTAAAATATATTGTACCCACATATGCCAACATAATAAAGTAATGCACTCAGTTCAAAGAATGATAATGAAATGAACATCCTGTTCCCCGCCCCAAAGCTCTGCCACCCTGGTGGTCGTGTTAACTGTTCCTACACCTTTTCTTTATTGTTTTACTACACAGGAATTTATTCCTAAACAATGCTGTTTACATGCTCCTCATCCCTCTTTTTACTTCATGCCAATAGAATCGTTTTCCACATATATATTTGTGAAATTGCGTGTGTATTGATGCCTAGAGCCGTAGTCTGTTTGTTTTGTCTGCAGGACACAGTTAGTCCTTCAGATCCATGAATTCCATCAATGCTGAAGGACACCCTTTCTCTGTTACTTGGCCGGCCAGGGCAGACTGGGATCCTTGCCCACCTGGGCTTCCTATCTACCTCAGAACAATAAAAGACGGAGCAGACAAGCTGTTCTGAAAAGTTTATGTTGTCTTACAAATAGAGAATACTTTAATTGGCTACTCTCGTTTCTCCTCACCCTGATCATATAAAACACCATGACCTACCAGGATATTGATGAGCCAAACATTACCCACATGTCCACCCTTGGGGAAACCTGGTTGAATGAGGCCCCTTCCAGAAATACCCAGCATTGGGGAAAATGTGGTGGCCAGATGTCTTGGAAGAAGGACAGGGGCACATACCACTAGTGTCATGTGGTATAAAAATAGGATAGGGTTTGCTTGGGGAGAAGCTGCAAGTGGAGATGTGGAGCATACACCATCCCTCAGATCCATTGTCCTACAGAGGTGGGTGAGGCAGGGCAGAACTGGACTAGACACAGCGCAGACAGCCCACCATGCACTCTGAAGACGTAAGGTGGGCTGGAGGGTTAATGCTATGCTCTGGCGCTTGCTCAGGGTGGAGAAACTGGGGCTCCAAGAACATCCTGACTAGAAGAGGAGGAGGGCAGAGAGAGATGTCCTTTCACTCTTAGCACCACCATACTGGGGTTGTGACACTCCTAAAACCTGTCAGACCTAGAAGAGTCCCTAGAAAGTGGTTCCCTGATGTTCTCCAAACTACTCACTCTCTCTCTCTCGCCCATCTTTTCTATCACCATACTCCACCACAGCTGCTGCTGAAAACCTTCTTCTACTTGAACATGCCATCCTAATCCACCAATACTTATAGGACATCTCCCCAAAGTCACATCTTTTCCATGTTCTGAGGGTCTCAAGATGGAGGGTCCCAAGGGAACTTCCTGGATGCTGCCTCTATCTCTTCCACAGTCCTTCTTCCCCCAAGGGTGTCTTTCTAAGGCCCAGCTCTCCTGGATCCCTCCCAGGTTCAAAGCCCTTCCAAGTTTTCACAGCATCCAGGCTGAACCCTGGCACATTTCATGAAGGTCCTTGGTTCCTTGGTGTCTTGTCAAGGTCAGTATCCATGTGTTGTGCACTTTCTGTGTCTATGGTGGCAACACCCGTGGCTCTCCATGCCTTAGATGGTTCCATCAATGCCCATGATTTATCCAGATTCTCTGGTTTGAAATGTAACCCCCACCATTCATGGACTATTGAAATCCAATCAATCCTCCACTTCTGCCCTTCTGGACTGTAGTTCTTCCTCTCTCCCTCCTCTGGTCTCCTGGAACACAAAGGTATTGACCCTCAGCACACACATGGCTGGGACTGTTCACCAGTTGATTCCTGCAGGTAAGTCTGGACTTCTGCCCACGAGCTGATCTGGGGAACACAACCCTGAGGTCAGAGGGGAGGGAAGAGACATTCCTTGGTGTCCTCTCAGGCTCTGGTCAGTTTAAGTATGGGAGAGCATGTGCTATGGAGGAAGGAGAATTGGACTAAATGTCAGGGTCCCTGGGTTCTGGTTCTGTCTTCTAGGAACTGCTGAGCCCACTCTTTTCCTAGAGTTATGAAAAGGGAGCAAATGGGCTGGGCTAGGAGATTCCTAAAAGCCTTCACACTTTCAAGAGACTTAGTTTTTCCATCAGCACTGTTCAGCTCTGTAAGCCAAGAACACCCGAGGAACTTCTAAATAACAGCAAAGCCTGTGCCCCGACTCCAGGGATAGAAAATGCCGCTGGCTGGAGGTGGAGCTCAGGCACCTGCCACTAGGTCTTCCAGCTGGGCACAGTAGCTGGCACCTGTAGTCCCAGCTTCTCAGGATGCTGAGGGAGGAGGATCATGTGAGCCCATGAGTGTTTTGAGACAGTCAGACCCTGTCTCAAAAGCAAACATAACTTGAGATTGGTGGAGACCGTTTCCGCCATGCTGCTTGACAAGGTCTGAGCATGGGGAAGGGCTTGGCAAGGCCACCATTCCAGGAAATTGCCACTGTCATCTCCCCTGGGAATTGGGTGTTTTCTTGTAATTATCTACTTATAACTATGCAACTGCAAATCATAATCCCTGGAAAGCTTGTTACTAATGATTGTTGTGATAAAAATTTAACCTCAGTGAGTCTGTGAAGCTTGACGGAGGATGAGGAATACTTTAAAAACATCAATATCACATACAATACAGAGTTTGAGGAGTTCTTCAGAAAACCACAGTTACAATAACTGCTTGCTCCTATGCTGACCACACCTGCCCCAGTTAATGCTTTACCAGTAAAACAGCCAGGCTTGGACGTCAAGGGCCACCCTGGAAATGCAGGACAAAAGAACAACTAGAAGAATATTGTGCCCTCATTGCATGTTAATTGGTTATGAGTAGTTTATGCTGACTTAGGTCTCACATATGTATTTCTATAGGTAGAGGACAAATCAATAACAAAGAATATTAGGATAAAAATTAAGCACTCATACTGATTGTTTGGCAGTAAATAACCTTAGTTTTAACTGAGCTTGTTTAGGTAATAGAGTAGACCTTTAAGGTTAAATCAAAAACATAATATGAGCTAAAGATTAAGTGCATGTTTTGCTCAGCAGTTCGGTAAAATTAACTTAAAACAAAATAGAGTCATTATGCTGAACAATAGTTCTGACACCAAAGGGAAAACAAAGGCCAGTAGGATGAAAAGAGGAAGATACCTTAATGTACCCACTACGTGCTAGACACCTGCTGGAAATTGTGACAAATAATGACAAATCTTGTGGTAATTTCTCCATAGCTTGTACCTTGTTTAATCCTGCTTTCCTTAATACTATAAAAGAAGAGCTAAAATAAACCTGAGCAGCACTTGCTTCAAGTTGCTCCAGGGGTTCCTGTTGTTCCTCTGCGCTGGCTCCACCCATCCTTCAGGGACCCTCCGAGTTGCTGGGGCTGGCTCCGGGCATGAGATGATTCTAACATGCAGACAGGATTGGGAACCTGAGGGTCGCAGATTTGGCAGGGAAGAACAGCCCACTAAGATCTGCTGACTATTCCCACGTGGTGGCCTGTGCCTCTAACCCAGTTCAGAAGGCTGAGACAGGAGGATCCTACCTTCAAGGGGTCAGCGTGGACAACATAGCGAGACTATTTCTAAAACAATTTTTTTTTTTTAATTTTTATGCAGGCGAAGTTATGGCCTCCTGTTGTCCCCTGCTGGTCATGTTTCTTACTTCAGGCAGATTTTTGCATCTAAGGGTTTCAAAGTGGAGCAGGAAAAGTGTAATGAAAGATAGAGAAGGGAGGAAAAGGAGCCACATCTGCATGACCTGAGGGGTCACAGACTCACAGGTACTCCCCCTTTCCACTCTCCCCTATCATAAAGTGCAAGGCCCTGGGTTCAATTCCCAGCCCTGCATAAATAAAACAAATAAATAAAAATAAACAAAGGGGAAAGAGCCTTACAGGTCATCATATCAGCATTAAGCTACAAAAAACTCGGGCTGGGGATATAGCTCAGTTGGTAGAGTGCCTGCCTCGAATGCACAAGGCCCTGGGTTCAATCCCCAGCAACACGCGCGTGCACACACACACACACACACACACACACATAAAGCATAAAAATCTCCCTCTGGGCCATTAGATTGGGTATAAGGGGAGTTGAGAAGATGAAGGCTTAAGGAGAGGCAAAGCAGAACAGGGGGTTTGAGATAGAGACAATAACGATAAGGTGCCTGGAAAAAGGAATACTCAGCATTAGCTTTATCATCATTTACCCGTCATTGTCACACTGGGCAAGATCACCTCTCTGAGCCTGGGCGATCTCTGCCCACCACACCAAATGTGTGAATAGACCAAGTCTCTGTCAAGGGCCCAGAAGACTTAACAGATTGCAAATTTCTCCAAACTCCTGCCCACTCAATATGCCATGGAACTTTCCACACATGGTGGCGAGTCTGAAAAAAGTAGGGAGTTTGTCGTTTAACACAAAATAAGAGCGTGTGCTTGGAAGAATTACTTCAGTCTACGGCCGTGCCACCCTGAATGCCCAAGCTCGTCTGAAAGTATTACTTGATCATCACAATGTGATCTACATATTATTTATAGAATAGAAAATTTAAAAGTAGCCAGGTTTTCCACGCTTAAAGGTAAGGCTCAGGAGGAGTAGAAGTAAAGGGGTGGGCTGACCAGCCCCCAGGGTGTGGTGTGCCACCTGGCACGAGTGTGTTCCACAGATGGGACCATGCAGGGCACATGTATAAAATCCCTGGAAGTCTTTGGCATCAGCATTAATTATGCCAAGACTCATAGACCCCAAATTGGGGAAATTCTGTATAATTCCTGGATGGCCTCAGATGATGGCCAGAAACTATAGGCAGCCACCATGCACAGGGGACATCTGTAGCCTTTCAGTCACTTTCTGGGACATCCTAAGAGGACAGTCATGAAGGGAAGTCTTCTCAATGAGCATGACTTTGGGCAATGACCCTGGTTGTGACCTTTGCTTGGACAAATCTCCATATACACAATTATATACAAATTTATGGGCTGTAGCCATTGGTGATGGTGGTGGGGACTGGGAAGAATGGCATGTATTACCTTTCCCAAATGTTTCCACCTGTTCACTAGCCATACCCACTCTGTCTTGCCCTTGATCCTTGAGGGTCTCAGCTGCTTCCTTTCTTGAATTTCTGAGACCAGGGTGGGTCTCCTCAAGCTTGTCCTTGTCCCATCCTAAATCACCCCCAGCCCCCTAGTCTGCAACCTTGTTTCTTTTCCTTGGAGCATTTTTTTGGTGAATTCATCCACCCCTTCAACTGCCCTTCACTGAATGGGCTTTTCCCTGGGAATGTGGACTTCAGGATCCCTGAGCGGTGTGACCAACTCGGATAGATGAAAAGCAGGAAGGTGAGCAGAAACCTGAACTGGGCAGGTCCAGAATGTTGGGAGGTGCCCCTAGCTCTGCCCTGCTGCCGTCCCCTCTAGTGTATGTCTTGGTTGTCCTTCTTGCCAAAGTCACAAAGTCAAAGTGTGCTGCGGGCCTCTTGCTCCTTTGTGGCTCATTCTGCCAAGGAAATTCCATCATATCCAGGTTTATTCAAGACCACTGTCTCTCCTTACGGGAAACACTTTTTCTTGTTGAATGACCTTTGTGGCTTGGCCTCTTCCACCTGTGGGCTTTTCTATCAGAATCCTTCTTTGATTATCCATTTAGTAGAATTTCTACAAAAAGAGCTTGAAATGCTACAAAAAGATAACATACAAAATCAAAAAAAAAAAAACTTCAGCTAACATTTCTTTTGATTTTGTAAGTAATCTTATAGTTGTGGAAAATATCTTTTGGTGGGGAGGACCAGGGATTGAATTCAGGGGTGCTTAACTACAGAGGCACATCCTCAATATTTTTTATTTTCTATTTTGAGACAGGGTCTTTCTTAGTTGCTTAGGGCCTCAGTAAGTTGCTGAGACTGGTCTCAAACTTGAGATCCTCCTGCCCCAGCCTTCCAAGTCACTGGGATTATAGGCTTGCGCCACTACACCTGGTTAGTTGTAGAAAACTTGTAAATTCTACAAAAACAAAATAAAATCATCTGCTACTTAATATCTCAGGGGAATTGTGAGGATTTTATAATACATTCCTTTTGGAGTCATAATCAGTTCTAAATAATAAAAGCATACTTTAAAAATATTTGAATGCACTATATATTCCATTTCTAATCTTTTTCATTTCTTTGTATTGTTTTTTCCCCATGTCAGCCTTTTTTTCCTATATGTATTTAGCAGTAACATGTGTATTTGATGTGTTGGGGAATTATAGATAGATGGTCATTATTTAAAAAGTGAATCAAGTTGGGTACAGTGGTAGATAACTGTAATCCCAGTGACTCAGGAGGCTTAGGCAGGAGGATTGTAAGTTTGAGGCCAGCCTCAGCAGCTTAGTCACTTTCTCAAAATAAGAAAAAGGGCTGGAGAATGTAACTCAATGTTAAGATGCCCAGGGTCCAATCCCCACTACCATAAATAAATAAAGTGAATCAACAGAAGAAATAATGAACAGTGATCATACCTAAACACATCATTTTAATTCAAACAAACATATTTCTATTCACCAAAGTTTTGGTTGTGGTCTGAAACTTCTTTCTTGCAGATCAAGGTCATTTATTTAAGGTTCTTGCATAAACCATACCCAGCATATCCAGGTTTGATTTCTGAAACATGGATGGAGAGCAGAAAAGACATGGCAAGACCTGTATCCTGAAGTGTTTGTACGTTTCTCCAGGTTTGTAACCAAGTACAACTGGCATAAGGAGGAGTTTGGACTGGACATGGCTGAGTCTCAGATGCCATGATGTCGATCGAGGGTTTTGGAGCACAGATGTGCAGGTTGTCCAAGAGAGTCCTGTCAGCCACTAGCATTTTATAGGAAAGCACAGAATGCCAGTCAATTTGGCAAGTAAATTCCTGGAGTTGGAAGTCATCTGCCCTTTGCGTTCTGTGTATAAGCCACAAGTTGTTACCCAGTCCCCAGTTGCTGGGGATCCCTGCAGTTTCCAGTTTCATCATCTCAAATTTACAGAAATCCAGGATCCCTGGGATGGATTCCTGGAGCATTTACGTGTCTCTACGTGTTTGCACATACACATCTTTGAGACATGTTGTGAGATGACGTGCCAGGTTCTGCTTCCTTCCACCAGATTGGAGAAAAGCAACCCTTTGAATGCCCTTCTGACATCACTCAGATCAGTAATGATTTAAAAACCCACAAAACTTGTTTATCCTGGCAGGTGAAGTTTTCACTTGTATTCTGTTTCAGATGGCATCTGTTTTATTTACTTATTATTTTGAGATGGGGGGTGTCCCTATTTTGGCCACACTTGTGGGTTCAAGTGACCCTCTGGACTCAGCCTCCTGAGTAGCTGGGAATACAGGCAAGTGCCACTGTCCCTGGCTTCAGATGGCATATGTGTGATTCAGAAATGAACACTTTGCTTTTCAAACATATTTCTTTGTGAATTAGTGAAATACCCTGTGTTGATTTTTCTTTTCAGTTGTTACTGTATTTTGTCTCAGTTTGCTTCCACTGGATGAATTAAGGATATTAAACCTTCTCCCATTATTGACAAGAAAATGTTAACATTAGCTTTGCTTCTGTCATTCAGAGCAAATTGGGAATATAAAACTCATTTGAACGGAAGCCTAAGGGGAACAGATCTTGAATTCTAACATTAAATACAGGTAATTTTGTGTAGTTTGTTTTTTCTTTCACATGGCTAATTAGAATGTGTTTGTTCATGTTTATTTAGTGTAAGCATTGAGATTATTTGAGGCCCAAGTTCAATGTAGTTGCTTGTATTTTCTCAGGTTGTAGTTTGTGCATTCTTGGAACTCCTTAGGGGAAAAGATGCCTGGATTGTGTGCTGGTTGAGGGGCAGGGGACCCACTGAGGGAAAGGGGAGTTGGGAGGTGAGGTGGGGCTAGTGGGGCAGGAGTGGCAGCTCCTGATCCCTCAGGCCTCATCTCCATGCTAAGGAGTTTGCATTTGATCTGTGAGTGAGAAACCAACCCGAGTCCTAGGCCCAGACCCAGCCTTCTCCATACCTATTCCAACCCCATGATAGACACCCTTGGCTTCATTCTGCTGAGCTGAATCATGTCCAAATACTTGGCCCTCACTACTTAGTCCACTGGAGCAGTTGACATTGCTGGTCTCATTATCCTGGCCTTTAAGTATAGGCCATTCCCCATGGCCACTTTTCCCTCCAAAAGCCACAGACTTTAACCACTGCCCTCAACCATTGTCCAGTCAACAATCCTGCCCCAGCCCTGTGCATACCCTTGTCCATTTCCTTGATCCTCCCCACTTGGCTTATGCCACTGGAAGAAGCTATTTCCGCAATGCTTGGCCTTAAGCCTACTTAGTCATTCCAGCTGACTTTATAGATCAGGCCTTAAAGTCTTGCTCTGTGTGGACTGGCCACTACTCACTGCCACTTTTTTCCTCCTGGAATCTTGGGCCTCAATCCTGTCCGCGACAATTTTCCAGTCACCACCCAGCCCCAACCCCTGCCCAGCCCTGTCCAAACCTCATTCCATCCAGGTGATCAAACCCCATTGGCTTCAAGCTGCTGGTGTTCAGTCTTGTCCTAAACACTTGGTCCTTTGGGAAGATCTGTCTCTCTGGCCTAAAAGTCTTGGCCATTAACTAAGGGCCACTCCCCATGTCACCTTTGCCACCAGAATCCATGAGCCTTAATCAGAGGCCTCAACAGTTTTCTACTCTTCAGCCCAAACCTCAGTCCCAGTCCCAGCCCTATCCTGACCTCTTTCCATACTGTCATTCAACTTCCTTGGCTTCATGCCTCTGCCTAACTCAGGTCCAAACACGTTCCCCTAAACTCTTGACCCATTGCCCTCATCTGATTTGCTGGCCTTCCAGTCCTGGCCTGTAAGTTTTGGCCACTCCCCAGGGCCACTTTTTCCATCTTGAAGGCATGTGCCCTAATCAGTGCCCTCAACCCTTTTCCAGACCCAGCCACAAGACCATCCAGCTTGGTCCCAGCCACAGCTTGGCCAGCTCCACTCTATTCCATGATTAAACACATGACTTAATGCTGCTGGGCTGAGCTCAGGTCCCAACACTGAGCCTTAACCATTTCATGAATGACAGCTATCTTAGCGTACTTGGACCTTTCAGTCTTGGCTTTATAACTTGGATTCGTTCTACTGCTGTTTCATCCTGGCTGAAGTAACTGGCTTTATTCCTTCCTTTTACCCTCCTGAGCTCCCTAGCCCCATTCCAAGCCCAAACCCCATCCTTCACCCCAGCACCATCTCTTCTTAGTCCATCTTCTATTCCCATTGCTTGTCCTGTTTCTATGGTATTGCACACTTCCACTAATCCCCATGCAGATGTGTACCCTGCTGAGGTCCCAGCTGAGATGTAACCATCAGATTTCAGGAACTATGGTGTTACTTCAAAGCTGTGTGAAGATTATGCGCTCACATTTTCCTTTATTGAACATCTGTGTCAAGACAGGTGCTGAGGAATGCAGGTCATAAGACAAGGCATCGGTCCTTCAGTCTCACAGATCAATAAGCTAATGAAGAAGCTATCGATTGGCAGTGGAATAAATGAATCCCCAAAGACCTGCAACCAGCTTGTGAAATGGAGGGAATTTTTCAACAGATGGATCCTTTGAGCTCTCACTTCTTGGATACTTCGGAACTCCTGAGGTAGAAGCTGGGAAAAGATTTCTACACAGTGGGAAGGCATCTGGGAAGACTTGGAGGAATGAGAAGTGGCAATACACCATGGGGTGTAGGTTTCAAGGAGTAGAAGAGTGATCAAGATCAAATCCAGTCCAGTGATTGTCCATCCTGGCTACGCACCAGGAGAGGTTCTGAAAATACTGGTGATTGGGATTGGTCCCTAGTCCAGACCAGCTAAAGAGAACTTCTGAACCATGTGTAAGTATAACAACATGCTGAGGGTGCAAGTTCACAGCCAGAAACATCTGCCTCGGTTGTAGTCTTGCTCCAGGTTTACTGGGGGAGGGTTGCAGGTAGTGATCTTGGATGCGATTGCTTACCTCATTGGGTAATCATTAGGATTCATGAGTAACTGAATATGTATTTGAATAAATACATATTGAATATGTAATTAATATATGTAGCATGGCACATAGTAAGCACTCAATGCTGTTCACTGCCATTATTTTTCAACCTCTCCTTTGTCATTGTATCTACTGACAATCATTCATTCTGGTTATCTGTAGTCATTTGGAGGGAGAGAAATAAGGGAGCATGATTTAATAATGGCCTGTATGGAGGGTGAGTCATGTCAGGGGAAGTGGAAGGCCATGGATTGGGCATGCCTCTACAAGGGTCACAATTCTGTGATGTTGTCTGGGAGAGACCCAGGGTGCCTCTAGAGGGAGAGGTCAGATTCCCAGATTGGGAAGGAAGTGAGATACCCTTCCCTGTCTCTGGATATGTAAAGGAGGCTGGGAGCAGGGTGGGGATGTTAGTAGATATGATCAAGATGGCAGAGGGGAGTTGGAAGGCAAGTGAAGGGCACTCTGGATGAAGGAGAACCCTGGCAGTTTCCACAGGAGGGGTTAGTGGTAGGAGGGATCTATGGGACCTGGGAGTTAGTCAGTGTTTGGGGACATCAAGGTAGGTATTTATATGGAGCCAGTGTGGTAACAGAATCCTGATTGCAGAGGGTTTAGTCCCAGAGTTGAGAATGAAGAAGCAGAAAGAACCTTCTTGGGAATCACCATTTCAAGGCATAGTTGAAAAACAGACTCACATTGTCCTGTGCTTCAGACAAATAGCACTTAACTTCAGCCTTCGTCCCTTTGTGTCACTGGATTTGTGCATGTGAACCTTCTAGATGTGCTGGTGTAGGGAGTGAGATGGGAGGAGTAAGGCCAAGGCAAGGCTGGGTAAGGCGTGGGCAGTTCCCAAAGGAAATGATGACTGTGGCCCACGTTGACATTGAGCTCATATTCAAGCAACTGAAGCATATTTTATCTACTTCCAAAGAATAATGAGTCTCCTTCAATATGAAACAGACTTATTTTGGACTCAGAATTGATGAAGGAAGTTTAGTTTGAATCTATTTTATGGTATGTCTAATTTAAAAATAGTTCTTATGTTCTATTCACTGTGCACATCTCTTGGTGTATATTCTCTTTTAGGAGAGGACAGTCATTCTGAAAGTAAGTCTAGTAAGATAGATATGAATTTCCTTAAATACAGAAATATAAGCATCAGATTTCATAATCATTTATTATTGCCCGAGTATGTATTAGTTATGCTAGTATTACTGAGGATGCATGTAAATTTTGAATTTTTACAATCTGGACCTTCATTTTTTTTTATAAAAATTGTATTTGAAAATATCAAATACATTCATAAGTACAGTTTCTTCTCTCTTGTTTAGGATTTAATAAATTGTGATCAAACTGTGAATATGGTGCTCCTGAATATATGTCTTTTGATAAAATGTGAATCTCAAATTTGCTTTAAGAAAACATCATTTGTGTTTAAAAGTGTATTTTTACATATATGTGTTTTTTATATACATATTTTTCCCCCTGGAAGACCTTGAACAAGTAAGCCCAAAGCCGCTTTCAGGGGGACATTTTTGTAAGTCATTGTGAATATAAAAAATATAATGTCATGAGTAACTTAACTGTTTACATAAAATAAGTAAAAAATAACCTCAAGCATGCCTAATGATCTCACATCTTTTTTTTCCTGATTCAACAATGATTACTTTAATGGATTACATAATTGCTTACAAGCCAGAGATAGGAAATGTATGTGACTTAAATGATGAACACTACAAGTGTTTTGTAAACTGAGGATATTTCATCCTCTCTCCTTTTTTTATTATTAGTATTTTTTAATTAAAAAAATGTTATACATGTATATAGGGTAATAATGTCTATCTCATTCTCCGTCCTTCCCATTCCTACCACTCCATCCTTCCCCTCACTGCCCTCTGCATAATCCAAAGTTCATTCATTCTTTTCTATCCACCCCCACTGTGGATCAGCATCTGCTTATCAGAGAAAATATTCAGCCTTTGGTTTTGGGGGATTGGCTGATTTCACTTAGTATAATATTCTCCAGCTCCATCCATTTACCTGCAAATACCATAATTTCATTCTTCTTTAAGGCTGAGTAATATTCCATTGTGTATATGTACCACATTTTCTTTATCCATCTGTTGAAGGGTGCTTAGGACAATGTGGTGAAAGAGGGCATCCCTGTCTTGGTCCAGTTTTTAGAGGGAATGCTTTCATATCATATCCCTTTAATTTCTTTCATCTGTCTGATTGCTATGGCTAGGGTTTCAAGGATGATGTTGAACAGAAGTAGTGAAAGAGGGCATCCCTGTCTTGTTCCGGTTTTTAGGGGAAATGCTTTCAATTTTTCTCAATTTATAATGATGTTGGCTGTGGGCTTAGCATAGATAGCTTTTACAATGTTGAGCTATGATCCTACTATCTCTAGTTTTTCTAGGGTATTGAACATAAAGAGGTGCTCTATTTTGTCAAATGCCTTCTCTGCACCTATTGAGATAATCATATGATTCTTGCCTTTAAGTCCACTGATGTGATGTATTACGTTTATCAATTTCTGTATGTTGAACCAACCTTGTGTTCCAGGGATGAACCCCACTTGATCATGGTGCAGTACCTTTTTAATATGTTTTTGTATACAATTTACCAGAATTTCATTGACAATGTTTGCATGTATGCTCATCAGGGCTATTGGTCTGAAGTTTTCTTTCCTTGATGTGTCTTTTGTCTGGTTTTGGTATAAGGATGAGACTAGCCTCAAGGATGAGTTTGGAAGAGTTCCCTCCTTTTCAATTTCAAGGAATAATTTGAGGAGTATTGGTGTGAATTCTTCTTTGAAGGTCTTGTGGAACGTGGTTGAGAATCCGTCTGGTCCTGGGCTTTTCTTGGTTGGTAGGCTTTTGTGATGGCGTCTTCTAGTTCA
This sequence comes from Glaucomys volans, assembly GCA_020662805.1. NCBI lineage: Eukaryota > Metazoa > Chordata > Mammalia > Rodentia > Sciuridae > Glaucomys > Glaucomys volans. The sequence goes on from JAJEJO010000472.1 coordinate 160,231, forward strand.
TTGCTTGAAATTGATCTGTTTAAATTGTGTTTGTCCTCCTGAATCAGTTTGGGTAGATTGTATGTCTCTAGAAATTTGTTGATGTCCTTAAGTTTTTCTATTTCATTTGAATATAAATTTTCAAAATAGTTTCTAATTATCTTCTTTATTTCAATTGTATCCATCATAATATTTCCTTTTTCATCACAAATTTTAGTACTTTGAATTTTTCTCTTTCTTTTTGATAGTGTGGCTAAGGGTTTATCAATTTTATTTTTTCAAAGAACCAACTTTTTGTTTTGTCAATTTTTTCGATTGTTTCTTTTGTTTCAATTTCATTGATGTCAGCTCTGATTTTAATTATTTCCTGTCTTCTGCTGCTTTTGGTGTCAATTTGCTCTTCTTTTTCTAGGGCTTTGAGATGTAATGTTAAGTCATTTATTTTTTGACTTTTTATTCTTTTATGATCTCAATGCAATGAACTTTCCTCTTAGCACCACCTTCATAGAGTCCCAGAGATTTTGATATGTTGTATCAGTGTTTTATCCATTTATCATTCAATAGCATGTTATTCTCCAGGTATTGGAGTAGCTTCTATTTTTTATTTTATTGTGATTTCTAGTTTCATTCCATTAGACTCTGATAGAGTGCAGAGTAGTATTTCTATTTTTTTGTATTTGCTGGGTGTTGCTTTGTGGCATAATGTATGGTCTATTTTAGAGAAGGATCCATGTGCTGCTGAGAAGAAAGTGTATTTGCTCAATGATGGATGAAATACTCTATATATGTCCAGTAAGTCTAAATCATTGATTATATTATTTCATTCTATAGTGTCTTTGTTTAGTTTTTGTTTGGAAGATCTATCCAGTGGTGAGACAGGTGTGTTGAAGTCACCCAGTATTATTGTGTTGTAATCTATTTGATTCTTGCAATTGAGAAGGGTTTGTTTGATGTACGTAGATGCTCCACTGGGGTATATATATTTACAATTGTTATGTCTTATTGGTGTATGACTCCCTTCAGCAATATGAAATGTCCTTCTTTATCCCTTCTGACTAACTTTGGTTTGAGGGCCCCTTTGTCTGATATGAGGATGGAAACCCCTGCTTGTTTATGCAGTCCATGTGAGTGATACGATTTTTCCCAACCTTTTGCCTTCAGTCTGCGGATGTCTTTTCCTAGGAGGTGAGACTCTTGAAGACAATATATTGTTGAGTCCAATCTGCCAGTCTATATCTTTTGATTGATTGATGAGATTAGGCCTTTAATATTCAGAATTATTTTTGAGATATGATTTGTATTCCTGGTCATTTTGGTTTATTTTTGGTTTTTAACTTGACTTAGTTTCTTCTTTGATTGACCTTTCTTTTAGTGTAGTTCCTCCCTTTCCTGGTTTTCTTTTTTTGGGAACCAGGGATTGAACTCAGGGACACTCGGCCACTGAGCCACATCCCCAGCCCTATTTTGTATTTTATTTAGAGACAGGGTCTCACTGAGTTGCTTAGGGCCTCACTAAGTTGCTGAGGCTAGCTTTGAACTAGCGATCCTCCTGACTCAGCCTCCCGAGTTGCTTGGATTACAGGCGTGTGCCACCACACCCGTGCTAGAACACCTGCCTGGTATGGGCAAGGCCCTGGGTTTAATCCCCAACACTACAAGAAAAAGCGCTGGGTAGAAATAATTTCTGGAACTGTGCAAAAGTATTTGGGCATGTCATTAGTCCATGCATGTGATGCTAATACTTGTTTAACTTTCTCAAATTCTTTAGAAGAAAGTTATTGGCGCCATTCAGGCTAAGTGTGTTCTTAGTGGTTTTGGTGGAAGATTTTTGATGATTCAGGAGCCTTGAATACAGGTGAAATGTGCCTCAGCCTCTGTGGCCTATGTCTTTAGATATCTGTGAAAATGTCTTCCATTGCTGTGATTTTGTAGGAGGAAAACGAGAAAATGCAGGTTGGTACACCCACGGTCTGGACTCTGATCGTCCTTACATCTGATGTTCCGACAGTTGGTGCTGATGAATTTCAAAACCAAAACTATTTCCACCTTAAGGATATTTCCACATCTGTCAGGTACTCATCTAAGAAATCCATGATGATCAGGAAGCTTCTTGTGGGCCAGAAATTACTGCAGAATGGGAAGAAATAGAGACTGATGAGTGAACCAGAAGTTAAAATTACTATAAAGGTATATATTTTAACAACCAACTTGGATTAGAAGCAGCGTGCATATTTCTTAGATATAGCCTTCTGATTGTTTCACACTAAAGCATTATGTTCTCATGTTTAGTTTCTCTATTTCTTAGAAAGCAATTGTTTTGCTAAACTTGTAGCTATTCCCAAGATGCTGCTGAATTTCAGAATTAATCTGCAACCATAGCAAAAGTGTAGTATCCAGTCTTCTTTCAAAAAGTTTTAAATTTTTATGAATTTCTATTAAAATTGCCAAACCATGTCAGTGTCAAAAGAATAAAAAACCAACGCTAAAGCATTAAAAGACTAATGGACCAGGCACACCGAGGTGGGGGGGGTGGGGAGAGATTTGGGTTGTGCTGGATCTGGCCTTGCTGCTGCTGTGGGGCTGGTCTGGACTGGGTCTGGGTGGTTCAACCGGGTGGGCGGTGGCTTGCTGGAGGATTGTCTTTTCGAGGTTCCCGGGTGCTGTGTGGAAAAATGGAGCAGCACCAACACGGGCTGCGGCTTCACCATTCAGCCCAGGGCCCTGCTGCCGCGGCGTCCCCTCCCTCCTCCGCCTCTCTCTGCAGCTGCCAGGAGAGCAAGGTGCCTCGCAAGAAGGGACCCCAGCACCCTTCATTGCCCAGCGTCCTGAGGAGCCTGGGAGAAAGGCCTCAAATTTATCCCACCAAGTCCATGAGAACAAGCTTACATTAAACTTATGAAGGGTAAGTTACCATGGGAAGAGAACAAAAGTGCCCCAGTGGACAGCCAACTCTTCCCTAGAAGCCAAGCCACCAGGTCAAATAGCAGAACAAGTGCCTGATGGAGCCCAGATGAGACTAGAAGAATCACCTAGGTAGTCGATCCACAGCCATGTCAGATCCTCCAGCCCCAGGGACCTCCTCCGCAGGTCCCACAGCAGGTATGGGCTGGAACGGTCCCATTACAGGGCACCGCCTGGACCCGGGAGAAGGGCGGCGGGGTGTGGGCGCGTAGCTAGGCTCCCACGCCTTTCAGGCACGGTTGGCCACTGGTCTTGTGTGCAGCGACTCGGACGCCATGGAATTTTAGTCCCAGGAGCCCAGAGCCTGGCTGTTCCAGGCCGGAACTTGCCTCATACTCTCCAGCTCAGACTACCCAGATCATCCCATCCAGAGCCCAGCGACAGTCTTCTCCCTGCCCCTCCCGCCGGTGGAGAAGATTGCAATACATTTTAAATGTATGATTTTATGAGGAAAAGACATAATTGATCATTCTTGTCTTACACTCTTCCAGTAATATTTGCCAATTATAGTTTTCCCTGTAACACAAATCCCTGTATATGCTGTAATAATGCACTAGGCTTCCCTTTTTAAAATTTTTCTTTGGCCAAATGGATGTTTTAAATGCAATTCAAATATGCTTTCCTACTAGTGGTTGTACTCTTGAACCCAGTCATTGTAAAGAAGCCTGGGGATAATCTGCTGTGAACACAGTCAGGAGTCAGCGCAAACCTCCACATCTGGGGATGAAACCATTTTAAACCAATCAGCATCAATCATGGCACCAGTTGACTAAAGACTGACTGTGTTCTTGGCAACAACAGCATAGTATGTGTCCAGATGAATGCACTGCAAAATGTGCATCCACAGAATCTTGAGAAAATAAAACGCATGTTTAAGGCAGTAGATTTTGATTGGTTCCTTGCACAGTAAATGATAACTAAAATCTAATTTCCAGAACTCAGCATGTCTTTTTATCAAGGTGTGTGGGGAAGAAAGTCCCATTTCTTGTTAAATACAATCAACAGAACTCCACAGAAACATGTAGAGGATTTGAAAACACAGAGATGTCACCTGGATGGACTTCCATGGAGTTGCTGTTGCTGAGAGACCACATGAATCATAAAATGCAATTGTTAGCGCAGTGATGACCTAAACATTCTCTTAGATAAAAAAATATTTGTTTACTTAAAATGCAAAAAGTAAAAATTCTGTAATATATAAGTGGATATAGTACTATGTTTTATTTACATTTAAGAAAGAATTGGATAACTAAGTTCAGTGTTGCATGCCTGTAATCCCAGTGACTTGGGAGACTGAGGCAGAAGCACCACAAGTTCAAAGCCAGCCTCAGCAACTTAGTGAAGACCTGGCAACTTAAGGAGACCCTTTCTCAAGATAAAAAATAAAACAGGATTGGACATTTGGCTGAGCGGATAAACATTCCTGGGTTCAATTTCTGGTACCAAAAAGGAATGGATTGAGGTCTATGTGGTGAAGCAGTGTAACTTAACCATTTAAATAACACAAAATAGTGTCCTATTATTTTCTTGGCAAATTGCTTACAATGAGTGGGGCTATTTCTGTCATTTTCCCTGTGAGGTAACTTAATCCACACAAAATATTGAGGTTAAAAAGGATATGGACATTTAAGAAAAAGTAGTTTAAAATATATATTCATTCTAAATTGACTTCAGTGATCACAAAAGCAATCTCAAGAATAAACAAATATTCTTGGTCTACATGTCTATTTTGGTGCCAATACCATGCCATTTTTGGTTACTATTGCTCTGTAGTATAGTTTCAGGTCTGGTGGTGTGATGCCTCCTTCTTTACTCTTGGTAAGGATTGCCTTGGCTATTCTGAGCCTCTAATTTTTCCAAATGAATTTCATGATTGCTTTTTCTATTTCTGTGAAGAATGTCATTAGGATTTTAATGTAAATTGCATTGAATCTGTATAACACTTTTGGTACTATGGTCATTTTGATAATATTAATTCTGCCTATCCAAAAGGGTGGGAAAAATTTCCATCTTCTAAGGTCTTCAACTTATTTCTTTAGTGTTCTGTAGTTTTCATTGTACAAGTCTTTCACCTCTATTAGATTGATTTCCAAGTATTTTATTTTTGTTGAGGCTATTGTGAATGGAGTTGTTTTCCTAATTTCTCTTGCAAATGGATTCATTGTTTATGTATAGAAATGCATTTGATTTAAGGATATTGATTTTATATCCTGCTACATTGCTGAATTCATTTATGAGTTCTAGAAGTGTTCTGGTGGAATTTTTTGGATCCTCTAAATATAGAATCATGTCATCAGCAAAGAGTGATAGTTGGCGTTCTTCTTTTCCTATTTGTATTCCTTTAATTTCTTTTGTCTGATTTCTCTGGCTAGGGTTTTAAGGACAATGTTGAATAGAAGTGATGAAAGAGGACATCCCTGTCTTGTTCCAGTTTTTAGGGGGAATGCTTTTAATTTTTCTCCATTTAGAATGATGTCCCATGGGTTTAGCATAGATAGCTGTTACAATGTTGAGGTATGCTCCTACTATTCCTGTTTTTTTAATAGCGTTTTGAGCATGAAGTGGTGCTGTATTTTATCAAATGCTTTTTCTGAATCTATTAAAATAATCATATTTTTAAGTAAAAAAAAAAAAGACTAATGGAAGGAATTGCTAACCAGGGAAATTCAGGTTTTTATTTTCTGAAAGCATTTGAAAAATAGCTGATGGGAAACAATTGTCATTGGATTTGCTCTTACTCACTGTCCACACCATGCTTTTGGTTTCTTTTAACTCACGAAATTATTTTTAAAATTTGTTTTCGTTATGTGCTCTGAGTTGGTGCCATACCTCACCTAGCATAGAAGTCTTTTTGGAAGTTCTTTTTGTTCACCTCTTTGTGATTGGTTTTATGTTTATGAGACGTGGAAAACATGTTTTGATTTCATTAAATTAAAATGTATAGTGTGAGAGACCTAATTGCAACCATCCAAGTTGCTTGATTTCATTACAGGGCACTCGACCCCTGTAGAAGCCCCTAGGTTGATCAGAGGTTCTTTAACCTTTGAATGCAGACAGTCCTTTATAATTTCCAAAGGTCTCTTTGCCCCTCATATCATTTGAGTCTCTTAAAAATACAGCCAAATAAACCAAGGTGTAAAAGCAGGAGGATGGTCTGCCAAGCTGCACACAGGGTCAGCAATAGAGCTGGGCCCAGAGCCCAGTTCATCCCCAGCTCCTCTACTATGTTCTTCCCATGGCCTAGAAGAGGCAGTAGTTGGAATCTGAGAGGCTGATTTTCAGTCCTCCTAAACTGATCAAGCCCTGACAGATGCATCCAGATACTTAGAAGAAGCAAACTGCAGCCTTGCCTGGGTTTGATTGATTTGCTAGAGCAGCTCACAGAACTCAGGAAAACACTTTGGTTTATTAATTAAAGGTTTAATAAAGGATACAGATGAACATGCAAATGAGGAGATGCATAGTGTGAGGTCTGGGAGGATCCTAGGCATATCTGTACAAAGAGAGGCTGGCCATCCTCATGGGACATGGACATACTCACCTATAAAGGAACTGTGAACACAGTCCTGCTGGGGTTTTATGGAATCTTATTTTATGTGCATGATTGATGACAACTTTGGCCACTGGTGATCAATACAACTTTTATCTCTTTTTTCCTCCCTGGATGTTGGAGATTGGGAAAGCCCCACCCTCTAATCTTGCCTTGATCTTTACTGTGACCAGTCTCCAGCTGCTAGTCATTTTGTGACAATACAAAAGACTTATCACTTCCAAGATGCCACGGATTTTAGGAGCTGTTTCCCAGGAAGACCAAATAGGTATTTCACAATATCACACCTTACGACACTTTCTAAGACATCAAGAGATACTGCAAATGAGTTACAAAACAGGTATTACCATCCATTGCAAAATGTGCTCTCCCACCAAATGCCAGGAGATGGCGTAGTGGGGACCAGCATTCAGATCTCTGATGTCCTCTTTAGCAGTAGTTAAGGTAATGTCTGCGTGTGACACTCACATTGAGATAAAGTCACAGTACAGGCAAGGGCAATGCTATGGACTTTTCTTTTTGAGCTGTGTGAATTACTTTTGGTGTCTGAGTTTTCTTTATTCCAACCTAATTTGTGTTGTATAAAAACATTCCAATTCATTACATGAATTGATACTGTGAACATTATATTCCACAATTTAATGTTATTACATGAAATGGTACTCTTTAGTCCTCAAAATGCAAAGCAGTGATATTTTGGGTACTTAAATACATTTTTAAAGTGGTTAAAGTAACAAATCATGGTGTGCTTTTTTTTAAGTCTTTTCGTTATAGTTGGATATGAATGATTGATGTGTTCAATTCTTCATCTGTTTTTAGGTGGAGTACAGAATAAAACCTCTATCACAGATATTCTTGGATGCTGAAACAATAATGGGAAAAGGATCAGACTATTGTCAGAGCCCGAAATTCACACAACAGCTTGGCAGGTATCTCCACGGAAGTCCAGGATGTGCTGGAAGGTGAGTGGGAATGATCTTAATTGGCCATTTCTGTTAGATTGAGTTGTGTCTTTGGAAAGGGCAATGTCCAGGATGAGTTGTGATGCTGGGTGACTTAAGCTCAGCCTCAGAGAACCTGCAGGTGCAGCGGTGAGCATGTGGCCTGCCATCAACATAGTGTGGATGGTTTGTGCAGTGGAATTGGGTGGGGATGGAATCCCAGCTAACTTTGAATACTAAGCAAGTTCCTAAACTCACTTTCACTTCTCTGTGCCCATCTGCCAAATGGATACAAACCCCTTTCATCCTGAACTTCTGGTGACAATGAAAGGAGATAATGCATGGGAAGCACCTGGCAGGTAAGGGGTTCAGTAAGGGATTTGGACATAGAACGTCCCAGAAGGATTCAGGTGTTAGACTCAGCCTGTGGCACTGTTGGGAGATGGTGGAACCCTTATGAGGTGGGAACCTACTGGGAAGTTTGAGGTGACTGGGGGCATGCCTTTGAAGGAGACTGTGGGACCCTGGTCTCTTCTTCTTTCTGTTTAGTTCCTGACCATGAGATCAACTGACTTCCTCTATCATACATTTCCCACCCTGGGTGCCCTGCCTCTCCACAGGCCAAAAAGCTGCTGGGCCAACTGATCTTTAAAACTCTGAATCAAAAAACAAAAATAAAAACAACAAAAGTGTTCTTCTTTTTAAGGTAAAGTCCTTCTGGTACTTGAGAACTGACTGGTAGCCATGAACCTTCTGGACATTTTTTTTTAAATATTTTTTAAGATGTTGATAGGCCTTTATCTTATTCATTTATCTATATATGGTGCTGAGAATCACCTAGTGCCTTACACATGCCAGGCAAGTGCTCTACCAACTGAGCCACAACCCCGGCCCCATAAAGGGATTCCTGTGTGTGTGTGTGTGTGTGTGTGTGTGTTGCTGGGGATTGAACCCAGGGCCTTATGCGTGCAAGGCAAGCACTCTACCAACTGAGCTAAATCCCCAGCCCCGCTTCTGGGCCTTTCTGTTGACCCTGAAACTGTGTTCATGGAGTCCCTGGTTAGTACCAGTGAAATTCAAGCAGCAAAGAGAGGAAGGGAAAAAGCAGAGCCCAAAAAGGGTAGAGGGACTTTTTTTTATTTTTATTTTTTTCTGGTCTCATTCTAGACAACTGCACAATTCTTTCCTTTGTTTTTAAGCACTTGTTTTTTTGTGTGTGTGTGATTAGCCTTATTAGCACATTGTTACACTCAGGCTCAAACCAATTCAAAACTTTTATATTGCTATCACAGTTAACAAAAGTAGTGTTCCTTTTCAGAATCCTGAGTGAGTCAGGAATAGATCTTCATTTGAAATTCTATTTCAGCTTTTCTTTTGGTACTGGGGATGGAACCCAGGGGCACTTAACCACTGATTCGCATCCCCAGCCCATTTTATTTTTTTTATTTTGAGAAGGGTCTTGCTAAGTTGCCTAGGGCCTTGCTAAGTTGCTGAGGCTGGCTTTGAACTCACAATCCTCCTGCCTCAGCCTCCCAGTCACTGGGATCACAGGAGTGCTCCATGGTGCCCGACTATTTTAGCTTTTTATTTCATAAAGTAAAAGTGTGTAAATTCCCCAAAATTCATAACACTGTGCTGCCTTGGGATGCTTTTCAGATGTAATGGGCCAGTGTTCTGAACTCCCCAGCTACTATTCCAGCAGGGCACCTGAAGATTCCTCCCTTCTCATCTTGGGATGCAGATGCTTCAAGCAATTGGAGAGGAGTGGGATTCTCTCCTGCCATGTGGCATGGGTACACACCACCCAGAGATCTCTTCATCTCATCAGAGAAGTTCAACCACATCTTCAGAGAGTCCCTTGAGTTCCACCCACTGTCTGAAATCACCAGACCAAACACTGCAGCACTTGACCTTCACCCCAGACCATTTACTTTGGCCAGAAGAAGGAATAAGGGCCTCACTGACTCTTGTTAAGTGGTGAAATGATTTTGAGATTTGGAGAGGGGAGTATACGTGCTATTCCCATACCAGCATCATGTGTGTGATGATTAACATTTTGGATATGTTTGTGTAATTTGGTTAAATAAAACCACATATGAATGAAGTAAAGAAAAATCTGCCATTTGATAATGCTCGTGTGTCCTTGAATTATTTTTGGACAAGTCATTTTCTAAGGCTTCCTATTCCTTGAGTATTGTTGCCATGGCTCTTTGCCCAACAGCTTGGTATTGATCCCAGCTCTCTGGTGCTTAGAGTGTGTTACAGGGTCAACCAGTTCTCCCAGGAGTTTGCACAGTTATGAGACAAACTGCAGGACTCCTGGACCTCTCACTATAGGAAGACAGCTTCCTCCCTTCCAGGGATAGGAGGGTGTTTTTTATTTAATACCAGGTGGATTTGCATTAGTTCCTCACCTGTGCATTCCCCTTCACAGGAGACTTTTTTTAAAAAACATACTAGGGTTCATTGGTTATTTTGTTGTGTTGCTTGGGGTGAGGGTGGTTTCCTACTGTGCTTTTTCAGGTGAAATCATGTTTTCATTGCATTCTTTGAAGGAACTTTAATAATATTGCGTTTGCAATATTATTAAAAATGTCCTTGTGCAAATAATGACTGTGGGCGTTTGTCTTCTTCCATTGCCCATCTTCTGGGTAACCAGGGATTTACTGTTATGTGTTTTCAGGTGACAGGATTTCTTGGCCTCCCTGCCCCCATACTACTGTTGGAGAAGTTCTGATAATGGTTCTGCTGCTGCCATTAGAGGTCCTTGGCCAACCTTGGCCAATGGTACAGAATAGAAGATGCAGAGACAAACCCACACATCTACAGTCATCTGATCCTTGACAAATGTTCCAAAAACATACATTGGAGAAAAGACAGCCTTTTAACAAATGGTGCTGGGAAAACTGGTTATCCACATGTAGAAGAACAAGACTAGATCCTTACTTCTCACTCTGCACAAAAATCAACTCAAAATGGATCAAAGACTTAGGAATTAGACTAGAAACTATGCAACTCCTAGAAGAAAGCATAGGGTCAACACTCTAGACTCAGGCAACAACTTTCTCAACAGGCCCCTTAAAGCTCAGGAAATGAGGCCAAGAGATAATAAATAGGATGGCATCAAATTACAAAACTTCTTCACAGCAAAGGAAACAATTAGGAATGTGAAGAGAGAACCTACAGAATGGGAAGAAAATCTTTGCTAGATATTCTTCCGACAGAGGATTAATATCTAGAATATATAAAGAACTCAAAACAATTTACACTAAAAAATCAAATAACTAATAAATGAGCAAATGAATTAAACAGACACTTCTCAAAAGAACTAGAAATGGCCAATAAAAAAGGAAAAAAAAATGTTCAACATCATTAGCCATTCATTAAGGAGATGCAAATCAGGACTACACTTGAGATTCATCTCACACCAGTTAGAATGACAGTCAACAGGAATACAAACAGTAATAAATGCTGGAGAGGATGTGGAGAAAAGGAACACTTTTACACTGTTGGTGGGATTGTAAATTAGTACAGCAACAATGGAAATCAGTATGGAGTTCTGAAAAGACTAGGCAAGGAACTACCATAGGATCCAGTTACATTTGGTATTTATCCTGAAGAACTAAAGTCATCCTACTATAGCAATCCGTGCACACCCATGTTTACAGCAGCACAATTCACAGTAGCCAAGCTATGGAACCAGCCTAGGTATCTGATGGATTAACTGAGTGGTAACTAGCATGTGGGGTGTGGCTGGAGGAGGTGGGTCATTGGGGGTGTGGCTTTGGAGTATATATTTGTATTTGGCAAGTGGAGACCTCTCTGTCTCTGCCTCTCTCTCTCTCTTTCTCTCTCTCTCTCTGCCTTCTGATCATCATGTGAGCCACTTCCCACTGCCACACTCTCCTGCCATGATGCTCAGCTTCACCTCCAGCCCTGAGGAATGGAGCCTGCCATCCATGGACTGAGACCTCTGAAACTGTCACCTCATATAGACTTTTTCTCCTCTAAAATTTTTCTGATCAAGTCTTTTAGTCACAGTAGCAAAAAAGCTGCCTAAAACAGTATCCATCAACAGATGAATGGATAAAGAATATGTGGCATATATGCACAATGAAATTTTATTCAGTCATAAAGAAAAATGAAATTATGTCATTTGAAGGAAAATGGAACTAGAGACTATTATGTTAAGCAAAATAAGTCATACTCAGAAGGTCAATGCCCTATGTTTTCTCTCATATGCAGAAGCCAGAGCGAAAAAAGGAAAAGAGAGGTGGGGTCTGTTCCATGAAAATCAAAGGGAAACCAGTAGAGGAAGAGACCCTGAAGGTGTGGAAGGTGGGGAGGGAGAGGAGGAGTGTTAGGGAGTGATATTGGCCAAATTAAATTGCTATATTGTGTGCTTGTGTGAATATGTAACAACAAATCCCATCATTACGTACAACTATAATGTACCAATTAAAAAATGTGGAACAAAAAAATAGAGATCCTGAGTTAAATTCTGGGTACTGAGTTCCAAGGTTCTTCCTGCTTTGTACCTCCAGCTACCCTGGGGAGCCCTCCAGCGCATTTAGGTCCAATGTGTTCCAATGATGCCATAAATCCCATTGGCCAGCCATCTTTATTCTGCAGAAGTCCATTCTTGCTGTTTCCTCTGATTTCTGGCCTGGTTCTCATTTCAAAAGGAAGGATGCTCTGTGCATTTGGCAGTGTCTTTAAGCAAGCTTAGAAATCAGGAAGATGGCTTTGTAAGTTACCTATGGAAACAGCTACAGGAAGGGCTTGGATTAGTTCAATAAGTTCTAAAGTTTTTCTTAGCTATTGATACCATTTGGGCAAGAAAAACTTACCCAGAACCTGCATTGGTAAAGCACTTGAGAGTGGAGCTTTGCTGGTGCAAGGATTAGAGGGAGGACTTTTGAGGAGTCACCAGAGAGGCCTGCTGGTCCCTAACCTCCCATCAGGGACAGCTGGAGTACAGCAGAAAAGATGATTACTTGACTCTGGAGGCTGTTGAACAGGAATAAACCACTTCCCAATCCATCGGTGTGGTACATTTTATCAGCCCCTCATTTCTGCAAGCACAGAATTCCAAACCATAGAGATTTTATTTATTTCATCTAAAGCAAGAAACTTATGAATTTTGGATCCCCCTCTTGCATTATGAAACATGTGTAATTATTATTTAGAACCAAGGAAGCCTGTGATTTTTAATTTTTAAACTTTTAAAAAATCATAATTAGGAAATCATTTTCAAAGGCTAAAGATTTTCTTGTTTTCCTAAATTAGAAGCAGAGCCCAGTAGGGAGTATCGAAGGGACACAGTCTGTCCTGCAGACAGGGATGTTGGCCTGGATTCCCTCCTTCCCCTTGCGCAGGCCTGGCTTCTCCGAGTTCCCTCACCAAGGTCACACTTACCTGCTCCCCGCCATTTCTGCAACACAGCTGCACTTCCTGCTGGCATGGCCCACATTGTCCTCGCACCGTGGGCAGCTGCTGCAGGGGACGTTGAGATTCCAGTGCTGCGGATGCCTTTTTGAGCAGAGGGCAGGGTGACCTGGGTTTGGTGACCAGGCCACTGGAACCAAAATGAGCACTGGCTGGCATCCAAGATGTGGGCACATGAGCTCATCCACCCTCATTAGCAGGCTGAGGCCACAGAGTGTCCCCGTGCTTTGGGAACTGGCCTGTGACACAAGGGTGGAGTTTCTCTGTATGGTATGGTTCAGTGGTTTGTGTCCCTCTCCAAACTCATGGAAAATGAATCCCCAGTGCTACAATATTAAAATCTTGGGCCTCTGGGGGGTGATGAGTCAGGAGGGCAGCAAGGTCATGAGCGAATGGATGGGTATTTGTGTAAAAGGGCTTGGGAGGGACTTTGGGCTGTTCCGTGTTTCCACTCTTCTGCCCTGTGAGAACAGAGAAGTCCGACCTGAGAATTTCCATCCTCCAGAAACCACGAGAAAGAAACTGCGTTGATTTCTAACTTCATTTCCTTGTGGTCCAAGAACATCCTGGGTCTTCTTAAATTTATTGAGATTTGCTTTCTGGTCTGTCGTGGAGAATGTTTTGTGTGTACTTGAGAACGTGTTCTGGCATTTGGGGTGCAGTCCTCTATAGATGTTTGTTGGGTCTGGTCATTTACAATATTGCTCAAATCTTCAGTTTCTGTGTTCTGTCTCGTACTGAAGTCTGCAACTATTGTTCTCAGTTTTTCTTCATGTGCTTTGGCGTTCTTTGTATATAATAGTTTCATCTTTTTGACGGGTTGGTTTTTCACTGTTATGTCTTTTTTTTTTTTTTTTTTTGGTACTAGGGATTGAAACAGGGGCACTTAATCACTGAGCCACCTCCCCAGCCCTTTTTTGTATTTTGTTTAAAGAACAGGGTCTCACTGAGTTGCTTAGGGTCTCGCTAAGTTGTTGAGGCTGGCTTTGAACTCAGGACCCTCCTGCCTCAGCCTCCCAAGCTGCTGGGATTACAGTGTACACCACCATGCCTGGCTCACTGTTTAGTAACAATTCTTCAAGTCTATTTTGTCTTTATGAGCATAGCTTCTCAGGGTTTCTTCGGATTATTTTTTGCATAATATACCTGTTCCATTCTTGTACTTTCTACTTAATTGCTTCTTTGAAACACTTCACTTCAGTCAGCATGTGTTTGGATTGTGTCTGCTTTTTGATATTTTTTATTTGCTAATATCTACCTTTTAATCGAAATGTTGAATCCATTTATGCTTATGCAATTAGTGATCTGGTCGGATTGACATGTGCCATTTTGCCATTTGCTTTATATGTCTATTTCATTTTGCTTTATATGTCTATTTCATTTTATCCATGTGATCCCAGAACCTTTTACTAAAAAACTCAACCTTTCCGCCACTCACCTGCTATAGAATCATAAAAAAAAATTCACATACACCTAGTACTCTAATGAACTGTTTTATTGCATTACTTTGGTTTGACAATATCACACTGAACAAGTTCCCATAGATTTATATCTAGGAGGACAATTCCCTATGCCTTACTCTTCTTTATCAAAGGTATTGTGACTTTTTCTCTTCCATACGAATATCCAAATAAGCTTGCCAAGTTTTACTAAGATATCTGTTGGGATTTGTATTTTCCTTGTTGAATACTCAGGTTAATTTTTGATCATTTATACTTTGGTGACACCAATTCTTCAAATCTTTTTGTAATAAATAAACTGAAAGCTCTCCTTTTATTTAGGTTCTTTACTGTCTTTACATGGTTTTATAAATGATCTTGAATATATCTGTTGCTTTTACTTCCAGGTGCTTTCTAGTTTTCATTGCTCTGATGGGTTGACATATTTGACTCCATGAAAATGTTACGGCCAGGCTATATGGGCAATGACTAAACAGGCTCCATTTTACCCTGAGACTCCATGTTATGTAGGAAATGCTTCTCCCGTGGGAACACCCCATCTCTGTACCCATCAACACTTGCTTAGCATAGCATGTTTGGCAACACAAAATGGCAATTCTTATATAATGTAAAATTGTTCTCTTTTTGGTTCCTATTTTTCTTGGACAATGTACCATGTTAATAGCAATTGTCTAGATGTTAGTAACCATTAACTTGTACCCAACTAAAGTTGTTTTGACCCACTTCCCCTTCTTAGGATTTTAGATCTCATGAGGTTAGTCTGTAGTTTTGAATCATAGCAACAGCCACTTATGATTGATGTACTGACATGCTTTACTTATGGTCTAAAAACGCCTGCAATCCTACGCTTGGGGCTGTCCTGCCAGTAATCATTTTGGGTGTTGTGTGACACAGACAGCTGGCTGGCTAATAAAGACTCTCAAATTTGGACTTCTCAGTGGTGATCGTTCTGTTCTTAAGTTGTGCCCCATAACCACTCACCACTGACCTAGAAACTCCCACGTGGGGGGAGAGGCCACAAGAGCTGTTGCTCCCAGGGGAGGGCCTCTGAGAGACGTTCCTCAGCCCCAGGCTGCACAGTCTGTGGAGTCTGCTTCAGGACTGAACTAAATTCTCTGGGTCTCCTGGTTCTGTGTCCCTAGGGAACACCAGTAAGTCTGTTTCTAGCGACTCTAGATCCGGGCCTCTAAGGAAGGCTGGATGCACCATTACTTCCCGAGTCCGGGACTGTGGCAAGATGTTGCTCAGGCCCTCAGGTCAGGAATCAGGAGTGGCCACTTGTCATTGTCTTTGGCGTCTTACCTGTTCTGTGTTTGTCTTTTTCTGTTTTTTGTTGCCCTGGAGTGTGGACATGGGTCAGTCTCCCTCATGTTCATCAGGTACTCCCCTTCAATGCATATTGACCAATTTCCAGGAATTCCAGAGAAGGGCCAACTGACTACAGGACCCGCTGTGATGTCTTTTCCCTCTCTAAATCTGTGAGAGACAATGGCCAACTTTCAAGGTCGGATGCCCCCCCAGGGAATCCCGGCCCCCCCTCACAAAAAAAAAAAAAAAGGTTAACAAGGTTTTTAACCACGTTCACTAAACGTTGCATTAAAATATAAACTGCTGCCAACGGGAACTTCCAACTATTGGACTTGCTCCACCAAAATTCCAGGCTAAAATTTTGATGGCTACTATCCAAGAGACCAGAAAAACCAGTTTAGAACAAGACCCCAAACTGAGGGGGCTCTCCCAGGAGACCAGTGGAAGCAGGTTCCCTTGCCATCTCTTCAGGAAACTACTTCAGGGGAGGGATGGGACACGGCCTTTGCCTATATTCTCTTAACTTTTTGTCTCTGATGAGCAGGACCACATCAGGATGGAGGCCAGAAAGACTTAAAATTCTATTTTTTTGAGTTCATAATTTCGATCTAGTGTGCCAAGGTTAATTTTTGATCAGACCTATTTTATCCAACTATAAAGTTTTCCTAATGTTCTGTTTCATTCAAAGGCCAATTTACAATGGTTAGTTCTCAATCCAATGGGTTTTAAAAAATAAGCTACAAGGCCTTTGTCTGTTTTATGTCTATGTTCACTGGTGTATTGTCACTTTTACATATATTTGGTACCAAAATTGACATATGAACTCAAATATAAAAATTTTAAAAATGGATCCAAATACCTTAAGTTCACATGATTTAAAAGGTTCAATTTAAACTGGATAAACAAATAAAAGTAAAGATGTCTTTAAAGATTACTAACTCTCAAGTTTCTCTAGGTGGTACACAACTGATAAAATATTGATATCTCTAAAATGTCCAATAGCCATTGTTTCTAGATTTTTCTTCAACAAGAAAGAAATGATTGATGCTGTCCAATATACATGTCTGATATCTTGGTTTTTAAAAATAAGTAATTTAAATTTGACATGCATGGGATTGATCATGGATGTGTTTATTGGAGACATCTGATTAGTTTAGAGAGTTAAAATATAACATCAAGTACTCTTAACTCCTTAAATTCCATAGGATAACATACTTAAAACATTATTGGTGTTTTCATAAATTGGTAAAGAAAAAGGGTTTAAAATTACTTTGTGTCATCACTGAAAACAAGATTACTAAAAGTCTCAACAGGTATAATTCTATATTAAGGGTCCAAAAGTTTCAACTACACTTCAAATAAAGTTCTATAAATAACAAAGTATTTCATCTTATTAAAATAGATTAATTTATCTAAATTCAGAAATTTACAAGGGTTGTTTCAGAGAACAAATTTTAATATAGGGAGTCAACAAATTTAAAAAATTAAAAGGTTCTACATATAAAAATATATTTAGTAAAAAATGTTTCTAGGTTTAAAAAGTCTTTATGTGATAAAAATAAAGTTTTAATACATCTAAGTGAACAACAAGAGGGTCTAATTAAATGATTTAAAAAAGTATAAAGTATAAATGAAGGGTAAATTTTTAAAGGTTTATGTGTATGTATAAGTAACACAACAGTTAAAACTATGCAAGGTTTTCCCCTAAGGTCAACTATTAATATGCTGATACAAACCGAAGTTCAGTCTATATACTAAAATAACAAATAATTCTTAAAACATGAGTATACTCTTAATATTGTGTCTGTTAGGTTTTATTCTCTAGAACAACTAGTCTTAAAAATCAGAGTTTGTACAACTCTGGTTAAACAGCAACTGTTATTTTAGAATATTGTACTGCATTACAAAGTCTAAGCTTCCTTTTAAAGCTAAACTTGGTTAATATAAAAGTATCAATGTAATTATAATGCTATTACTCGTCTTCATTTACTAAATGTGTTCATATATTCCAGGTATATAAGTCCTTAAAGCAAAAGGTTTTTAAAAATTTTTTTATCAAGCTACTGTTCTCCAAACTAAAGTTTTTGGTAACAGTATCTTTTACATGGGGATATAAAAATTTAAAGGTATTTTTAAAAAGATAATAAGAACCTGATCTATTTAAAGGTTACATGTTAAAATGGCTCCAACTTCTCATTTAAAGTTGTATTCAAAGGATTAATTTTTATTTTAACGATTACTGTGATCCCAAACAGGGGATATAATGTGTACTTTAACTGCTGTCTGTTAGTGCCTTACAAAGGTGTATTAGGCCATCAGCTATTGACAGATAATAAAAGGGGTAAAAATAACTATAAAGTTATAAACATTAAAGTTAAAGCCCAATACTCTTTAAGACTGATAAGATTGGTTTGCTGGATATTTAAGACCATGACTTCAAGATGAAAATTAAAAGGGCCAAAACCCCAAAATTTGGCTCTTGCCCTCCGAGTTAGCTTGAACCCAGGAAACAAGGGGAAGAACTTTGCACTTCTGGGTCACATGACCTCCTGATAGGGAAATTACTGGAACTCAAAAAGAAAGCCAATCAGTGAACATCCTGCAAAAGAGGAGGGTCACTGGAAAGGGGAGACATCCCCGATGCTCCTAGGGAAGCCACGTGGTCAGCGAGACCTTGACCCATCCTAGTGCAGATGGCACTAGCAGAGCTAGGAGACTGCTCACAAGCTCCCCGGGAGTAACCCCAAGGGAACTCAGCTGGCTCTCAACAGTAGGGAGGAATGAGGTCAGTTTGACAGCTCGATCTTAAACACCTAGCAAAACAGTTAAAACCAAACCACAGCCAGTCATTCCCCGACATCTAAAAAACTAAACAGGACTTATTTGAATGTAGCTTAGAATGTGCACTAGTGTTAGCCCCCCCAAAATAAGACTGGAGGTGACAAAGGAAAGATTCTGAGACAAAAATTCCTGATAACTAACAAGAGAAACTGCCAGAGTCTTAAGATTTTAGTCAGTTTAAGGCCTGCAGATCTTCCTAACCTACACAGGCTTAATCAGTGTTTGCTAGTATGATTCTCTAGCCCTAAGGAACAAAGATAAAGGGATCCCTACTAAGCACAGAAGTCGTACCAATAAAAAGATATTGTACAAAACTCAGATGACATTAGGTAACTAAGTGTTGTGTTTACATTCCCCATAACTCCAACAATGTTAAAGATTTACAAATAAAGGCCTCATCCTCTCAGCTTTGTTAGGCTTTGTTAGGCCTTGTTATGGGGACAAGGTCTCAGCTCTTCCCCCTCCTGGTAAGAGATTATTGATTCCTATCATCTTCATGACACTCATGGACATGTGTCAGATGCTACAATATTTATTTTGTATTACTCTCATTTCCATACTCATGTCTTTTTGTTTCTTTCATAGAACCAGACTTTTACCCCAAGATAGACCCAATTTCTGAAAGGGGACTCCAAACCACTTGCCCCACCTCATGTTGCCCCCTCTCAGCTCCAAGCAGCAAGAGGGGTCATCGCCCTTTTCCCTACAGCAGTAAAAAGTCCCTAAAATTAGAGGGGAAATAAAATTACAGTCACTGTAGATAGTTTATCGGGTCAAAACACAAAATGGAGGCCGATTTGGGTCCAGAAAGTTGGAGGTGACCTCTGGGAGATTAAAATGTTAATACTTCCAGAGCCCTTTCCTCCACCCTTACCAAGATAACCTGCTCCTGCTCTTGCAACCTGTTGCTAAGTCTATCCAACAGGTTCAACTTATGAACCAGCCCCCAGAGACCACTGATTTCCAACACCCGTTCCAGCCAGTGGACTACATCTACGTCAAATGGTTCGAGAATAAAGGACTAATACCCAGCTGGAGTGGAGGGGACCTTACAACATGGACTCATCACATCTGAGTCAAGACAACAGAAAATGGACACCCCTCAGAGACCCCAACCACCCTCTAAAGACTGAAAAAAAATGTTAATCAAGTTTTTCTCTTGCTTGGAGTATAAGTCCCAAGCTACTAAAACGACATATTTCATTGGTCAAATTAATGTATATGCATGGCCATTACAACCCTTACCTAATTTAAAAGATAAATCAAGGATTCTTACACCTCTACTGCAGTACTTGGGACTTTCTCAGGCTCATATGACAACCATCTTATGACCCCTAAGGCAACGTAATTTACTTGTACCTCAGGAGTAACTCCATGCCTGGCCCTTCAACTTTTTGAGATTCCCAAATGGGATAAATTCTATATTACTGTTCACATGATTCCCCAGATGTACTATTATGATGGGGAGGGAGGAAGGGAACATCTGGGGCTAATACATCTATCTAAAGCCATGGTCCCTTTCTTAGTCACCCTCCTAGTGGGGTTAGGTATAGCTGGCTCCACTGCTGTAGGGACCACTACACTCATTTCAGGAGACCAACATTTCAAAACCTTAAGTTGACAAAGAGATGTAAACTTAAATGAATTTAAAAACTCTGAGAGCCACTTAAAAATTCCTTTGACTCACTTACTGAAGTAGTTTTACAAAACAGAAGAGGGCTAAATTTGCTGTTTTTAAATAAGAAGGATTATGTATGTAAGATTGGATGCTGGTGGCCAAAAAGGATCAGGCCAAAAGCAGCTGAACAAAGCTTTATTGGAATTTGGCTCTTGGACAAGATTCATCAGTCCTCCGGGGTGGGGCCAGGACAGAGAGCCAGAGAAGTTGCACATGGCCCCAGCAGTCCAGGGTCTTTATAGTCTGGAATTGGCTGGGGGCCCCTCTGAGTGACAGGCAGGTGCAAGGCGCCATTGGGGTTTATCTGCCTGCCGCTCTGCCTGCCCTCGGATCTAGCCGCCTATATCCTACCTAACAATGTATGGCCTTAGGCGAGACCTATTGTTTCTATACCAACCACTCAGGTGTCATTGGTGACAATTTATCTTTGATAAAAAAAGGCTCCAGGAGAAGGAACAAGGCCAAAAAAACTAAGGAAAATTGGTACCAAAATCTTTTCTGTTGGTATCCCTGGTTAACTACTCTAGTGATCGCAATGGCCAGACCTCTCATTCTAATTACTCCGGGGCTTTTAATCTGGCCATACATGATAAACTGTTTAAATATGTTAAAGAAAAAAATCCAATCTGTTAAGCTAATGGTATTACACACCCCCTACAGTGACCTCTACACTAATGATGAATCGATTATTTGATTATGTATATAAAACCAGTGGGGAATGTGACGGGTTGACATATTTGACTCCATGGAAATGTTACAGACCAGGCTATATGGGCAATGACTAAACAGACTCCATGGCTTGTAGGAAATGCTTCTCTTGTGGGAACACCCCACCTCTGTACCCATCAACACTTGCTTAGCATAGCAGGTTTGGCAACACAAAATGGCAATGCTTATGTAATGTAAAATTGTTGTTTTTGGATCCTATTTTTCATAGACAACGTACCATGTCAAAAGCTATTGTCTAGATGTTAGTGACCATTCTTTAACTTGTACCCAACTAAGGTTGTTTTGACCCACTTTTCCCTTCTGCTAATCATTTTAGATCTCGTGATGTTAGTTTGTAATTTTAAATCATAGCAACAGACACTTATGATTGATGTGTTGATTTATGGTATAAAACCCCCTGCAATGCTAAGCTCAGGGCTGTTCTCCCAATAGCCATTTTGGATGTTGTGTGAGACAGTCAGTCAGCCAGCTGATAAAGACTCTCAGATTTGGACTTCTCAGTGGTGATTGGTCTGTTCTTAAGTTGCGCCTCCCAACAACTGCTATGTCAATGTAATCTGTAGATTTCAGTTTTCTAATTTTATTCATGTGTAGAAATGTAATTTTCTATGGTGGTTTTATACTGAGAAAACTCAATACACATTCATATTCTAAAATTTTTCTGTAGATTCTTTTGAATTTTCCAAACATGTAACTGAATTATCTACATATCATGACTGCTTTTTTCTTCTTGGTATTGGGGATTGAACTCTGGAGCTCTCTACCACTGAAATACATCCCCAGCTGTTTAATTTTTGTTTTGAGAAAGGGACAGGATCTTGCTAAGTTGCTGAGGCTGGCCTCAAACTCGAAATCCTCCTGCCTCTGCATCCTGAGTAACTGGAATTATAGGTGTGCACCACCATGGCCAGCTTATTTCCAGAATAGTTTTTAACCATGTATTTTATTATCTTGCTTTCCCTCACTAACTAAATCCCTCAGTGCAGTGTTGAATTGAAGCAGTGACAGTGGACAGCTGTGTTTCATTCTCAGTCTCAAAGGGAAAGTTTTCAACAGTTTACCACTGAACGCACCAGATGCAGAAGATGAGTCCATGTATAGTAAACTCTAGAAAAGGTATAACTTATCTCTAGAGGCAGAAAGTAGGTCTGGTGCTTGGGGCTGGAGGTGGAGGAGGGAGTGACAGCCAAGACAAAGGCATCTTTGAGGGCAATGAAGGTGGAGAACATGTGACAATGGTTACACAAATTTACACACTTATTAAAACTCATTGAGCTGAAGGACAATAGTGTCTGTAAGTTGCCAGTCAATAAACATATGAAAAATTGTTCAACATCTCTAGCAATTAAAGAAATGCAAATTAAAACTACACTGAGATCCCATCTCACCCCAGTCAGAATGGCTATTAAGAAAACAAGGGGCTGGAGTTGTGGCTCAGTGGTAGAGCACTCGCCTAGCTTGCGTGAGGCAGTGGGTTCGATTCTCAGCACCACATATAGGTAAATGAAATAAAGGTCCATTGACAACCAAAAAAAAAAAAAAAAAAAAGAATACAAGAAGTAACAATAAATGTTGGTGAGGATGTGGGGGAAAAGGTACACTCATACATTGCTGGTGGGACTGAAAATTGGTGCAACTACTCTGGAAAGCAGTATGGAGATTCCTCAGAAAATTTGGAATGGAATGACCATTTGACCCAGTTATCCCACTCCTCAATATATACCTGAGGGACTTAAAATCATCATACTACAGTGATGCAGCCACATAAATGTTTATAGCAGCTTAACTCACAATAGCCAACCTACGGCACCAACCTAGGTGCCCTTCGACAGATGAATGGATAAAGAAAATGTGGTACATATACATGAAGGAATATTACTCAGCCATAAAGAATAATGAAATTATGGTATTTGTCAGCAAATGGATGGAACTGGAGAATATCATGCTAAGTGAAATAAGCCAATCCTAAAAAAACCGAAGGCCAAATGTTCTCTGATACGTGGATGCTGATCCACAATAAAGGAGGTGGGGTGGAATAGAATTTCTTTGGATTTGACAAAGGGGAATGAAGGGAAGGGAGGACGATAGTAATAGGAAAGACAGAATGAATTGGACATAACTTTCTTATGTTCATATGTGATTTCACAACATTACAAATGACCTACATATCCCTGAATACTGTGCTTTAAAATGTTTTGTGAATTGCTCCTCAACAGAATTTCAAAGAAAAAGTGTCCCCAAGTTAACATGGTTGATTGAGGCACCATGACAAATCCTCCCTGTACCTGTGTGAGCCTCAGGCCTCTTCATTCGGTTCACTGATCTGTCTTCCACTGACGCCACACCATCTTGATAACTATAGCTTTTAGTAAGTCTTGAAGTTGAGGCCCCCAAAATGTTTCCTTTTGAAGGTCGTTTTGGCTATTCCAGGTCCTTTGCCTTTCTGACTAAATTTTAAATGCATTTGGTCAGCTTCTATATATGAGATACATTTTTGTTTCACTAATCAAATGCACTGTGGCTTTTCCCTGATGTAGGAGAGTCTCTCCAAGGATTCAGCTCCACCTCGTTTGCTTCTGGGAGAGGCAGCATGATGGATTATTAGGAGGTGCTTTGCAGAGAGGGCCCATGTTTTATTTCTAGCCACAGTACCTCCTAAGTTTGTGTCTTTGTCTCTTGGCTTCTCTGAGGCTTGACTTTACTAACTAACATTTCATGAGTTCGTATTGTCATCTTTGTCGCCCGCAACAAAGACGCGATCCCGGGAATGTGTATGCAGCTCTATTATCTCGCTCGCCCGTTTCTCTTTTTCTCTCCCGTTTCCTCCCTCTCTTCCCTTTCCCCCCTCAGTCCCTCAGTGTCTCTGTCTCCGTGTCCGTCCATCTCTGTCTCTCTCTCTCTCTCTCTCTCTCTCTCTCTTACCCTCAGTTGACCAATCACAGAACTTCCACGTGAAGCATGCACGGGCAAGCATAGACAAAGGCTTAAAGCACGAACCGGACACACGTGTGGCCAGTTTACAACCAACCAATAGGAATAACTTTCGCAAAGATACACCTGTTTACTCCGTGGCAAAAGCAAAACTGGCATACCGCCAGGTGCCATCTTAACGTAGAGCTGGGGGTACCCGGAATACCCCAACAAGTGCGGGAAGCTATTCTAAACAATTTTTTTTTTCCTAAGGGGACTGGGTACTCTGCTCAGCTATTGGTTGCATTTCTTTCCCTGGGGTCTAGTGTTGGGAGGAGCTCAGTACTCTCCTTCATTTCTACTACTAATGTTAAACGGTATCAAGTCACACTCCTTTTCCCAGTCCTTTTCCTCCAATGGCTTTGCAGGCGCTTCCTCCATCCATCCATTTGTATTTGCCTGATAGACTTTTGATGATCTTTTGGTTTCCCCATAACTTCTTTTTTTAAAAAATATTTTTTAGTGGTGATCACTAAAAAGGACAGTGTTGATCCCTTCTCGCACTCTGGTGCCACCTACGGCACGCTGTTATTCCAGAAATGACCACTTGATGTCATGGTTTATTTCTGCAGCACTTTTGGAGAAAGCCTTTGCTCTATTTTGCAATGTCACTTATAGTTCAGCTTGAAGGTTACACATTTTTTGCCCAATCGGACTAGAAGCATCTTGTGGGCATGGTCTTCTCTACTCTCTTTGCTTCCTGTTAACTCTTGTGCTATTTAATACTAGCTATGTCAGTGATATTTCACTAGAGTTGTGAGGGATCATAAAAATGATTCCGCAGCCGGACACAGTGGCACATGCCTGTAATCCCAGCAGTTTGGGAGGCCCAAGCAGGAAGATCTTGATTGAATTCAAAACCAGCCTCAGCAAAAGTGAGGCCCTAAGCAACTCAGTGAGACCCTGTCTCTAAATAAAATACAAAATAGGGCTGGGGATGTGGCTCAGTGGTTGAGTGCCTCTGAATTCAATCCTAGGTACAAAAAAAAAAAAAAAAAAGAATCTGCAATAATTGTGAGGTCGAGGTAACTTCTTGGGAAAAGAAGTTCTCTCTACCTCATTCTTATTACATGCTTATATAAAATACTATAATGTAGGCATGGGACACCCAACGGATAAATGCCTAAATATTTAAAATTTAAGTATTTCCATTGGAATTTTATGGGCTTTCCGTTCCTCAACCACAGTTAAATCTTGTACATGGTAAAGCTGGAACTGAATATATCTTTGCATGCTAACATCTTCAGCTAATTACAAATAAGAAATAAAATGGTATATTTAATATCTAGGACATTATTTCTGTAATAATTGCCAATAATATAAAACAGGCCTTAAAAATAGAGCACCTGGGGTTGGGGATATAGCTCAGTTGGTAGAGTGCTTGCCTCGTAAGGCCCTGAGTTCAATCCCCAACACCACAAAAAAAACAAAACAAAACAAAACAAAACCACCTGAATCAAAAGGATTCCAACCATATTATTAAAATTGATAAGATTGCATGATTAATCAGTCTAGAATGAATGAGGCATGGAAAAACATTCCAGATCTTGGAAACCATCCCCCGTGTTACCACTACACCTCTATCTCTGCAATCGTTTCACTTGGCAAATCTGACCTTTAGCAAGATGCTCGACTCAGCAGTCACGTTCTGGCAAAGTTTCCCTTCACTGATGTGCCCACTAAATCAATCACTTCCACCTGAGCGCTGTGTTGGCAACGATGTTTTCCTAGTTCAGCCCACCGTGAATGTCACTCAAGTTTTTGTCTGCTGAACCATCAGCAAAGTGTGGGGTGATTCCATATGTGCGTGAGTGCACATGCACACAAACACACAGAGCAAGACTGTGAACTTGGCAATCTCACTATTTCCTGTCCTCAATCCTTCCATTCTCATTTGACCTTGATTTATCTGTAGCTGCTTCTCCTAGTTTTTGTTCTTTTTTTTTTTTTTTTTGGTAATGGGAATTGAACCCAGGGATGCTAAACCACTGAGCCACATCCCCAGTCCATTTTTATATTTTATTTAGAGACAGGGTCTCACTGAATTGCTTAGGTCCTTGCTAAGTTGCTGAGGCTGGCTTTTTTTTTAAGCTTTTTTTTCTTTGTTCTTTTTAGTTATACATGACAGTAGACTCTTTAGTATACATGACTGTATTTTGACATATTTTTTATTTAAATATTGTATTTTATTTAAACCAATATATCAAAATATCACATGATCCATGTAAAAGCTATTCATGAGATAGTTTACATTTTTTTGGTAAGTCTATGAATTTTAATAGGTATTTTTATTATTAAAACATATCTTGATTTAGACCACATTTCAGGTATTTAACAGCCAAATTGCATATGGCTACTGACAATTTTTTTTGGACTTTACAGGGCTATTGTTATGGACAATAATAGATAGACAACAAAGCTTTAGCAAATTGTTTAAATTCAAAAGCATTTCTGGATTATTTATCACAAAGTCAAACTGGGACATGAATTATTGTCAGATTTCTCTTCAAGCCCTTCTCTTTATCAAACTGCTCAGAATGGTGCATAATTTAAAACTTATGAATTGTTTATTTCTGAAATTTTTCAATTAATATTTTCAGACCAAGGTTGACTACAGGTCACTGAAACTGAAACAAGTGAAACCATGTGTAAAGGGACACAACTGTATTTTGACATATCATACATACGTGAAGTATAACTTCTTATTCTTGTGGTTGTACATGATGTGGAGTTGCACTGGTTGTTCATTCATATGAACATAGAAGAAAGTTATGTCTGATTCATTCTACTGTCTTTCCCATTCCCATAGCCCTCCCTTCCTCCTATCCCCACCTCCAATCCTGTGAACCTCTGCTCCTAACCTCCCCACCTGTGTCTATTGTGAGTCAGCAGCATCTGCGTATCAGAGAATATTCAGCCTTGTTTTTTGGGATTGGCTTACTTCACTTAGCATGATAGTTTCCAGTTCCATTCATTTACTTGCAAATACCATAATTTCATTTTTCTTTATGGCTGAGTAATATTCCATTGTATATGTACCACATTTTCTTTATCCATTCATCTATTGAAGGGCAGCTAGGTTGGTTCCACAGCTTAGCTATTGTGAATTGAGCTGTTATGAACATTGATATGGCCACATCACTATAGTATGCTGATTTTAAGTTCTTTGAGTATATGCTGAGGAGGAGGATAACTGGGTCAAATGGTGGTTCCATTCCAAGTTTTCTGAGGTATCTCCAGACTGCTTTCCAATTGTATCAATTTATAGTCCCACCAGCAATGCATGAGTGTACCTTTCTCCCGACTTGCCAACATTTATTGTTACTTGTATTCTTTTTTTTTTTTTTGGGGGTGGGGGATTGAACCCAGGGCCTTGTATTCTTGATAATTGACATTCTGACTGGAGTGAGATGGAATCTTAGTAGATTTTTGTTTGTTTGTTTTCGATACTGGGGATTGAACCCAGGGATACCTAACCACTGAACCACATCCCCAGCCCTTTTCAAAATATTTTATTAGACACGGGGTCTCACTGAGTTGTTAAGTGCCTCACTAAGTTGCTGAGACTGGCTTTGAACTTGTGATCAACCTCTCAGTGTAGTTTTAATTTGCATTTCTCTAATTGCTAGTGATATTGAACATTTTTTCATACATTCGTTGACCACTATGAAGTGTCTGCTTAGTTCCTTAGCCCATTTATTGATTGGGTTATTTGTTTCTTTGGTATTAAGTTCTCTGAGTTCTTTATATATTCTGGAGATTAATGCTCTGAGGTGCAGGTAGTAAAGATTTTCTTCCATTCTGTGGGTTCTCTCTTCATGTTCTTGATTGGTTCCTTTGCTATAAAGAAGATGTTTAGTTTGATACAGTCCCCTTTATTGATTCTTGATTTTACTTCTTGCACTTTCAGAGTCCTGTTGAGGAATTCAGTTCCTAAGCTGACACGATGGAAATTTGGGCCTACTTTTTCTTCTAGTAGGCATAGAGTCTCTGGTCAAATGCCTAGTTCCTTGATCCACTCTGAGTTTTGTGCATAGTGAGAGATAGGGGTCTAATTTCATTTTGTTACATATGGATTTCCAGTTTTCCCAGCACCATTTGTTGAAGAGGCTATCTTTTCTCCAATGTACGTTTATGGCGCCTTTGTTTAGTGTAAGATAACTGTATCTATGTGGGTTTGTCTCTATGTCGTCTATTCTGTACCTTTGGCCTATGTGTCTGTTTTGGTGCCAGTACCATGAGATTTTTGTTGCTTTAGGTACAGTTTTGGCAGAAAAATAAAAATTATAAGCCATTCTGGCTGTCTTACTGTCACATAGTTTTATAATATTTATTTCTTTGTTTTTTTTTTTAGGTCAGTTGGACTTTTGGATCATGTACTTATTATGCAATCCTGATTTTATTTGGGTATTTGGGTCAGAGAATGTGGTCTGTATTACTTCTACATCTGGAACTCCACGTTTTGTCTCAAGGTATTTTGGGAGCCACTTAGAAATATGTGACAAAATGAAGAAAGTTTGCAACTTTTTTTTTTTTTTGGTACTGGGGATTGAACCTAGGGCACTCCACCACTGAGCCACATCCCCAGTCCTATTTTATATTTTATTTAGAGACAGGGTCTCACTGAGTTGCTTAGGGCCTCACTAAGTTGCTGAGGCTGGCTTTGATTTCGCGATCCTCCTGCCTCAGCCTCCCGAGTCGCTGGGATTATAGGCATGCACCACCGCACCCGGCTAAAGTTTGCAACTTTTAACCTAGTAATTCCATTTCTAAAATGTGCGCAATATACACAACTGAAGCAATTCAAACAACAAATGTATATGAATATTTATCGCAGTGTTGTTGATTGCAATAAAATTGGATAATTTCTAATTATATCAATAGGAGACTAATTAAATACAGTATGATGTATTCATATTAAGCAAACTCATCAGGCATTTGTGATAATGCAGATTAATATCTCCTGAGAAGGAAAAGTATTAACAATTTGTTTGAAAAGTTTACACGGCGGCCGGGCGCGGTGGCACACACCTGTAATCCCAGCACCTGGGAGGCTGAGGCAGGAGAATCCCGAGTTCAAAGCCAGCCTCAGCAACTTAGCGAGGCCCTAAGCAACTCAGTGAGACCCTGTCTCTAAATAAAATACCAAATAGGGCTGGGGATGTGGCTCAGTGGTGGAGTGCCCTGGGTTCAATCCCCAGTACCAAAAAAAAAAAAAAAAAAAAAGTTTACACAGCGATATAAGCATAACCATCTTTTAAAAACACCATAACATTTCTTATTTGTCTGTATGAGGAAAATACACAACTAAGATGTAATGAGATTCAGGAAAGATACTTTTGTTTATGTATTTCTATAAATTACTTGTGTAATAAAAAGAACTGTTTGTTGAATAAAAAGAATTTGCAGAGGTCTCAAAGGCAAAATTAAAGAGGTTTGATAATATTCTGTGGTTAACAAAGCACTGTAGCAGAATGATTGATTGATTGATTGATTGATTGATTGATTTTAGTACTGGGTACATCTCTGCCCTTTTTATTTATTTTTTAATTTTCAGACAGGGTCTTGCTAAGTTGTTGAGGCTGGCCTCAGACTTGTGATCCTTCTGCCTTAGCCTCCCAAGTCACTGAGATTACAAGCATGTGCCACCTCATCTGGCTGTAGAAGATTTTTTGTTTTAAAGCAAAGAACAGAATGAAATCATGGCTCTAGGAAGACTTATGAGATACACATGTATATATGTATTTTTAAATGGATAAATATAATCATGTACTTGAAGGAGAGCAACTGGGAAGCTATTCTGACAGCCTGGATGAAAGAAAATATAGAAATGGAGAGAAATGGAAGGATTCAAGGTCCTATGGAAGCTTTGAGCCCAGTGTAAAATATGCAGCCTGCAGATTAGTTCATGATGACGTTTGCTTTTCACAAAGCCTGCTGTAAAAACTGAATAATACAAGGACTAGGTGCCTTGGGAATCATTCGAAGCAAAGTCAGTCCGTCCCTGATCTGAATTATGAGAACACTCCATCCGTTCCCTAAAGACACAGCAAGGAAAGGGGAGGTAGTGCTGCTCTTTGCGTTACCTTGCCTCTTGGCTTGGGCCCACCTTTATGTGATGTGTTTGGTGCTGAGCTCTGCAGGGTTGAAAACTGCCTCTCCCTGATGCTGACCTTCTGTTGCATACTGTCAGTGGGGGGGCACAGGAGGGAGATAGGAAGGCTGGAAGATGGGGGGATTCTCTTGTTTCCAAGTTCTACCAGCCTCCCTTCAGAATTCTTAAGTGTTGTCAATTTCAGCCTGATGGTGTCCTTTCAGGATACAAAGCACCCACTGTGAGGTTAGCCTTGTCAAACGTTCAAGTATCAACACTTTGAGGGGGTTTCTCAGGGGTCCTCTATATTCCAGAGAGGTCCTGTATTTAATGTTTATGTCCTGTATCTTGTATTAACTTTGCAAAGGTGCCCTATATTCAGCTTGTTCTTTGAATAAATTATAAAATATTGGCAGTGAGAGTTATTTTTCTATCATAACATTTAAAGTTTAAGTTACTTAAATGCAAGATAGCTGAAGATTGTATCTCCACATAAAGTTACGGACCACACCATCTGGTGTTTTGCACAGATTTGCATGAGGCTAGATCAAGAAGGAGAAATGTGCATTTCTAGTCCTGATTTTTCATATTCAAGAAAGGAAAAAAATCTTTCTTTGGTCCAAGGTCCAAGTCACAAACAAGTAACCACCACTAATTTCGATAACATGGTCTGAAGACCAACCAATCGATGAAGACTTATGGTAATAACCAAATCTTTGTGTGTGCATGTGTGTGTGCATGTGTGTGTGCGTGTGTGTGTGGTGTGCTGGGGATTGAACCCAGGACCTTAGGCTTGCACAGCAAGCAATAACCACACCTTTGAAACTCAACCAATCACTGATAGTCCCAGGTTTCTGAAACCCTGCCAATCAGTGGTAACCAGTATCCCCCATTGCAGCCCATGATGCTATTAATGAACATTTTTTCTTATTAATGAATGTTCAGTGGACAAAAGAATAAAATGAGTTAAATGTGACCATTGTATAAACCACTACAATATAAATGAAATGGACTGCAGAGGCAAGAAATTTTATAGGCAAATTCTACAAAACAAGGAAATATTATAGACAGCCAAATCATCAGGAAGCATAATTTTAAAAACTGGGAAGGTAGTGTATGTGCTTGTTATTTCAGATGAAGAATGAATACTTTCTTTTAGTATACGTCCCATGTGGTATTTCTGTTTTAATGTACATATGTAGAGGCAAGTAAGAAAAATTCAAATTTAATTGGGTTTCTTGGTATTTGTTGTTTGGGTCTAGTTTCATTTTTTTTTTCCTTTTTTGTTTTTTACTGATGGTAGTGCTGCTGGTGGTGTGTGGGCACATGTAATCTGGCAGCCCTAACTTCAGGGCTCTGAGCATTTGCTGTGAGTTACCTGGTCTGAGCCTGTGTGGCCTGCAGACGTTATGAGACCACCACTGATGGAGAGATGGGTGGAGTTGGCCAAGAGTACAGACTTATCCAGTAACACGCCATTCTATGTGTTGCATGAATTTCTGGTTGGGTATCCCCAGTCCTTCTGATGGTTTCATTGCTTTAGTGGATCACAGCATAGATTGAATGGGCCTCTTGATAAACTTGATGTCTATGCATATTTGACCAAGCTATTTATTTATTTATTTATTTATTTATTTATTTATTTATTTTGGAACCAGGGATTGAACTCAGGGACACTCGGCCACTGTGCCGCATCCCAAAGCCCTATTTTGTATTTTATTTAGAGACAGGGTCTCACTGAGTTGCTTAGGGCCTCGCTAAGTTGCTGAGGCTGGCTTTGAACTCGCGATCCTCCTGACTCAGCCTCCCAAATCGCTTGGATTACAGGCGTGCGCCACCACACCCGGCTTGACCAAGCTTTTTAGTCAGCTCTTTAGCTTTTGTCTCATAAGCTTTTCGATGGGGCTGTCCCATATTGCTATGCCTTCACTAATTTAGTCTTTGGGTGGCTCCAGGTCCTGACCAAACAGCTAGGCTGTTGTATGTTCCTGTGTGTGATGGCCATGGAAGAATGCTGCGCCAATCTGCTGCTGCAGGTACAATGTTGAATGACAAGGATCAAAGCCCTCCTTTCCCTGGATTGCTCCCAGTGAATGACAGGGTCTTAGTGCTGGTCAATCTGGAGGTCTTCACACTTCTTCAAAGGGCAACTTTGGCTTGAGGACTCTTCCTCGTTTTAGCTGAGACATTCTCAGAACCATGTTCCACTCTGAGACGTTCTGCCCAATCACCCTTCTTTTGTCTCTTCATAAGTGGCCTACTCCTGAAATCCCAGCAGCTAGGGAGGCTGAGGCAGGAAGATTGCAAGTTCCAGACCAGCCTCGGCAACTTAGCAAGACCCTGTATCAAAATAAAAAAATAAAAAGGGCTGGGGATGTTTGTCAATGGTTAAGCACCCTTGGTTTCAGGTCCTGGTACCAAAACCAAATAAACAAAAAAGCCCAAAAAACAAAAACAAGAGTGAGGCCTGTGTCATGGTCTGAAGGCTACTCCTGCTCTCTCCCTCATGTCCCTCACAAGCCTTCCCACTCCTACACCAGTGTATGTTTCATGAACCTGACCCTATCTTGGAATTTAGCTCTTGGAGGATCCTAACTGAAATACAATGTGAAGGTTTCTTTCCATCAATCTTGGAGTTGTCTATTCTATGGCCAAAAATAGCACCTGGCATTTAGCTCATGTTCCAGCATATCAAGTGTGTGGGCCTCAACAGTACATGGCAGTGGTATTCTGTGGAATTTGCCCATGTCAGAGGCAAGCCATTCCATCAGTGAGCCATGCTTGCCAGACGCAAGGCTTACCAAAGAGGCTCTGGTGAGCCAACAGGCTAGGTAGGTTTTCCAGAGTGTAGATTTTCCTGTGTCTGAAGGGTAGATCACCACCTGTTCCTGAAGTTGGTTAAGGTATCAGGGACCAGGTTAAAGCTCTGGTTGCAGGTGCTGTTTCCATGTTGCTATAGAACTTTCTGAGTATTTCCATTCAGATAGGACTCAACATGAGGTGAATTGTGAGGTGATATTACTGTGATATTCTCTTTTTCCAGAGGGGACTAGTTTCAGCATTGGCAGCAGAAGGAAGCCCTTGTGGTCTTGTCTGGCAAGAAGTGGAATCTCAACTCCGAAAGCTCAGTCGACTGTGGGGCTCAATCTGCTGTGAGGTTGATCACTATAATCTGTGACTCCATGGGTATGAAGGAGATAGGAGGCTCCAGGCATGGTATCATGCATCAATGACTGGATTACTTTCAAGATTTCTGCTATAGGTGTCCCCTCTCGGAATGTAGTTACTTATCTCATATGCAAATCCTATAGTAAAAATCCATAGATATGAAGCATGCTGTTTCCAAAACAGGTTAGTGAGAGGTTGGGCTTACATCCCTAGGGTTGGCCACAGGAGTAAAACTTCGTCTTTAATGGAAAATAGAATGACTCTTTGGGCTATGACACAGGAAGTCCCTGAGAAGTTCACATGGGAGGCAAGATTTCTTCTTCCTTGGAAACCCATCCATCTTTGGCAAATTTTTCTAAGATAGGATGCAGTGGAATGCACACCGTACCCTCGATCAAGTGTCATCAACAGAGCGGAAGCTTTGGCCCACACCTGCAGTTCTCACTGTATTGGCATTTGTTCAACTCACTGATAAGGTGTACCAGGGAGTTTGTTACAGCACCACTTGCCTTGGTAGATGAAGGCAAATGGTATCAGTTAGCCTTCTCAAGAAATAGACAAAGCATTCAAAGGAACATAACAGAGTTCAATGAAGAGATTACTAACAGAGATCTGAGCTGGACTAAGGAACCAATAAAGATAGTGAGGTGCCCAGGGGTTAGCGCCAGAGGGGAGCTGTTACTATTCCTGAAGGAGCAATGGGAGGGAGCAGTGTTATCTGGGTCAGGTGATCTGAAGATAGGAAAGAGGGCACTGGGCACCAGGCATCCAAAGGAGCCTGCACAGAGGAACACAGTCACAACCCCAAACCCCTTCAGATGGACAGAAAATGCCTTGATTTCTCTTTTCTCTCCCCTTCCCCAATATCCCACCAATACTTACCATTGACTGAGCCCAACCAGGCCAGGTAACAAGGGAGCTCAGGTGAAGGAATTCATAGAGCTCAGTCTCCTGGGGCACAGAGAAAGGATAGAGCCTGACTTTTCTCCTCTTAGTGCAGAGTATGAAAAAGCAAATACTTGCACACGCACGCCTGCATACACGTGTTAGCACAAGATCAACAATGGCCACTTACCTGTTTAAGTCTCAACAGGACATAGGAAGCTCTAGACACTAACAGCTTCTCCAGCCCTGTAGCACTATTTGAACTGGTGGGTGATGGCGTTCAGCACCCTAGCCAGTGTTACATCTTGCAGGAGAATAGTGCATTTTCTCTTTGCCTGATGGGAGACTTTGTTTCAAAAGATGCAATCTTGGTGGGCTTTGGGATCGTAGGTCATTCTTGGCTATGTACACCCTTAGCCCCACCATATTAGAAGCCAATAGGTAACACTTAAAATGTATCCAAATGACAGTTTCAGAAGGTTCATGGGTTGTAAGAAAACAAGAACAAAACAAAAAATAACTGACTTTTGGTGAATTCAGGAATATTTAAAGTCTCTGCCTAAGAAGGGAGCAAGCAACCAAGTCCCAGAACACAATCTGAATAGTTGCAAGCACTGTGCCTATAAATCCCTTACATCCCTTTCATGATTCTCATTGGCCATGAAATTGGCTGTGGCCTTGCTTCACAGGAGCAGCTAAATCCATTCCAGATTTTTGCATCACCAGTCAATCTGACTGCTTTTCTCAGCAGCAATGGCAACCCATAATCTTCATCATCCTGGTACTTTTATCCTTCTCCCCGATTTCAACCACAAAGCATGAGCACACTCCTGAATTTTCCTGGACTCTGAAGAGGTAGGTCTTCTTCTAACCAATCACCAGCAACCTTTCAGCTCAGGGTATTTTTTTTTTGGGGGGGGGGGGGTGCACTTATTTGGGGAATTAGTGTCTCAATGTGGTCCTCCCTTCCCCTCATTTCAAAGGCTCCCAGATGCACAGGCTGCCTCATCACAACTAGGATGTCTCCAAAAACATTGTTAGCCCTGAGTCAAAGTGGTGCATGGGGCATAACCTTCATGTAGCTGCAGTTCAGGGGCTGAGGGCACACAATCCAATGCCTTGTGCTAAAATTGTAAGTTGGAGGTTGAGGCATGACAGAGAAGGAGGAGAATTTAGATGATCCCATCGCCCATCCTAGCTCCCAGCTGTCTTGTTCCACAGCAGGCCCTCCAGGCTAGGTAGAGTAAACTGGACACATCCCAGAAAGCAGCCAATAGAACTGGCCCCTGAACTGTGGCGTTTTACATTTGTGGAGGGGGTACATCTAGGCCATCATTTAGAAGAACTCTCTAGACCTTAGCATCTCCTGACTTCCTGTCTTGCCCTCAAGCTAACTCAACTCTGCTGAGGCAGTCAGTTACTAAACCATGAAAATGAGGGAGAAAATGAATTTCCAGGGTCATTTGGATTTGTCTGTCCCCAACCAAACTTTTAGGGAGTATTTTGCAGCACACCTTAGAACAGACCTATCAGCACCAAGAAGTCCACATTTGAGAGTCTTTATTAGCTGGCCAGCTGACTGTCTCACACAATGCCCAAAATGACTATTTTGAGGGCAGCCTCAAGTGTGGGTTGTTGGGGTTTTTAACTAACATTATGAGATCTAAATCATAAGCAGAAGGGGAAGTGGGTCAAAACAACCTTAGTTGGGTACAAGTTAAAGAATGGTCACTAACATCTAGACAATCGTTCTCTGACAGGGTACATTGTCCAAGAAAAATAGGAACCCAAAAGAGAACAATTTTATATTACATAAGTGCCTAGGTCCAGCCTTAGCAGGCGTCATGGCACAGCTTGGTGAGAGCAAGGCGTTGGCGACGAGAATAAAGCACCACAGACTCAAAGATCTGAGGCTTAGTTTTAACTTTACTGTTACATGGCTAAGTTCTAAGTTTTACTACTGTTTCACACATGATCTATATATATATCTATACATTCAGCTTGAGTACATTCTTTTGAGGTTACATAGAAGGGGAGGTGGTAAAGTTCTAAGGGAATGTGATGAACATAAGTATAATCAAAACAAATCAAGTTCTACTTTTCTTTTCTTTCTTTCTCTTTTTTTTTTTTGTACTGGGGCACTCCACCACTGAGGCACTCCACCACTGAGCCACATCCCCAACCCTATTTTTTGTATTTTATTTAGAGACAGGGTCTCACTGAGTTGCTTAGCGCCTTGCTAAGTTGCTGAGGCTGGCTTTGAACTCACGATCCTCCTGCCTCAGCTTCCCAAGTGCTAGGATTACAGGCGTGAGCCACCGTGCCTGGCTCAATTTCTACTTTTCCAAACAAAACTTCACTAAACCATTAACTGGTTCTGGTTTTCATCTTACTAGGAATGATAAGAGCTGAGGCTATCCTTATAGGTCTAACACGTCATGATTTAAAGTTATATCAAGGATAATAGCTGTACTTTAGACATCTCTGGGAGGCTGATATGAAGCATAAATACCTTGTGACCTGTCTATAGTATATAAAGTGGAACTTCCTTTTGTTAATAGTTAAATGACACCTAAGATACAGTTTCCCATCAATCTTATATGCAATCCACTATGGTCCCTGAACTGTGAAAACAGTTTCACTAAGAGGGGGACACATTCTGGTTTGGGTTAAAGCAGACAGGCAGTCTGGCTGCATTAAGCTAACTGAGAGCAGTGGACAATAACTCTTGTTGATCTGACCCACAGCATTTTTTCTGTTTGCTTAAGGTAATATTAATATGAAATCAATTAAAGCTTGAGCAGTGTTATTTTTATGTTCCAAATCACTTAATGTCTGATTTTTTACCAAAATCTTTAAATGTAAACATACAATAAGAAATAACACAAAAACAAGAAGGAACATGCATGTCCACATATCCCAGAAGATTAGACCATGCAAGAATCTTCATTATTCCCAGTGGAACCATGTCAAGCACTGAGGGGAATAGTGGTGGGCGTGGCACATAAGAATTGCCATTTTGTGTTGCCAAACATTCTATGCTAAGCAAGTGTTGATGGGTACAGAGATGGGGTGTTCCCTTGGGAGAAGCAGTTCCTACATGACATGGAGTCTCAGGGTAAAATGGAGTCTGTTTAGTCATTGTCTATATAGCTTGGCCCATAACAGAGAGTAAGTATACTTTTCACCCTCTAAAGAGGAGTTCCAGCACTATGTTCTTCTCAGTTCCTCAACTCAAATGCTTACACATGATAAAATGTGAATTAGTGCCTGAAGAATTTATCTGATGGCCCTTGGGAACTTCAAAGCCAAAGCTACAATGTGATTACCAAGAAGTAGGGTATTGTCTGGTAAGGACTGTTAGTTATAGACAAGGTAACACTGGGGTCCTAAAGTGAACACG
The DNA here is from genome assembly GCA_020662805.1 of Glaucomys volans. Taxonomy (NCBI): domain Eukaryota; kingdom Metazoa; phylum Chordata; class Mammalia; order Rodentia; family Sciuridae; genus Glaucomys; species Glaucomys volans. The sequence continues at coordinate 197,646 of JAJEJO010000472.1, forward strand.
TAAATATATTTATTTCTCAAGCACTGTCCATTCTATTCCTGAGAAAAGAAGAAGAAATTTTAAAAATAAATTCCACATATGAACATTTCTTTCAGAAGCTCATGCTTTCTGACCTACCTATTATAAGGGCAAGCAGATACTATTTTAGGGACATTCTTCTGGGCCGTGTATGTAGAGACCAGTTTCCTTAACAAGTGGCAGAGTTGAAGGGATAGTTTTTCCCACCCAGGTCCACAGGCTCTGGAGCCCTTCCCTGAAGCCTGGGTTGAGGGCACCTCCTCAGGAAGGCCTGGTCTATACCAGAAGGGGCTGGCAATCCGATGGCATCTTCCAAAGTGGGAAGTGGCAGAGACTGGCAATGTAGAAATGAGAGGCTAAAGGGGCATAGCAGGAACTCTGAACCCAGTCATGTGAGAGAAGCAAGTCATTCAACCGAAGCATTGCTTTTTACCTTTTGGTAATGTTGATGGTGGGAATTAAATGTTTGTTTGTTTGTTTGTTTGTTTGTTTTTGGTACTGAGGATTAAACCCAGAGCCCTTCCACTAAGTTACATCCCCAAACCCTTTTTATAATTTTGTATCTTGAGACAGGGTCTCACTAAGTTACTCAAGGCCTTGCTAAATTGCTGAGGCTGGCCTTGAACTTGTGATCCTCCTGCCTCAGCTTCCCAAGTCATTGGGATTACAGGCATGAGCCATGACGCCTAGCTGAGAATGAACAATTTTAAAATAAATAAAAACATGTGTTCAGAGATACACATTTTCCCTTTTGCTTTAGGCTTTACTATGGTTTGGATGGCCTGTTTGATTCTGTTTCTTTTTAAGATTTTAGTGGTTTGTTTATCATGGAATTTTTTTTGCATCAAATTTGTTTGTTTGTTTATTGGTAGAAGGACTGAACCCAGGGGCACTTAAACACTGAGTCACATCCCCAGCCCTTTTAAAAAATATTTTGATAGAAACAGGGTCTTGCTGAGTTGCTTAGGGCCTCTCTAAGTTGCTGAGGCTGGCTTTGAATTTGCAATCGTCCTGCCTCAGCCTCCCAAGTGGAGTCGCTGGGATTAAAGGCATGTGCCACCATGCCCGACTACTTTAGTTTTTAAAGATATTGCATTAAAACATTTATTTCTCCAGATTTACTGAGTTTTTTGCACCCCTCTTACATTTTGTGCCCCAGACAAGTGCCTCTCTCACCTCACCTTAGTCCCAGTCAAGACAGTAGTATAACTTCTTTTTTGGTCGTATTAGGTCACAGCTTAGAACAAGTTCCAGAGCAATAGGATGGCAGAAGCAAGTATACCCAAAACTCCCACCAGCTTTTGGATTTAAAACAAGTAGCCCATCTGAGAGAGAAATAGAGACAAGCATAAATTAAGATCGAATGATTTTATAAACATTTACCTACATAAATAGGCACAATTCTCTAGTAAACAGAAAGGACTGCTCTGTCTTCAAGCAACCTGGATTTAAACTTTCAGCTTGTCAAATGCCATACTATATCCTGAGTTTACAAGGATGATTAAGGATGAGTTTACGGTTTGGAGAGACCAATAAGGAACAACCAACCTGAATCCAATTCAGTAAATAATATATATGCATAAATATTTTGGAAGTTCAGAGATGTGGGCAAGAGGGTATTTCATTTTGCTGGGCAAGTGTAGGGGTTATAACTATTAAACAAAACCATTAATGGAAGGCATTAATGTTATAGTGAATTGAGAAAATAGACTTTTGGAGGGAGTGAGAGAGTTCATTTGCACTTTTCCAAATATGGGGGAAACTTTCTCCAGGATGTGGACGAGTTTGGCAGATTTAGTGACTGCTGTATGTAGAAGCTTAGGAAATTAATATTAATTGGGTATCTAGCCAGGCACTTGATGAAAACAAAGGGTTATTATCATCTTTAGTCCACATTAGGAGGGGTGGTTTTTAGAGATGAGAAGCAGACTCATAAAATTCAGGTATGGTTAAATTGTCACTATTAGTCAAATAAATAAAGTCCAGGTCTGTATGGACTCCCCAAACCCTCACCTATCCCTACACCATACTGCTCCTAGAAAAGCAACGGAAAAGAAATCCGACAAGGGGTGTATTCTTTGGTTCAAGATCAATTACACTTACTTCTTCCATTCCTATTTTAATACCATCTTGGCAAAGCTGAAGGAACAGCCATCTTGTGCCTCAGTCATTATGCCCTCCAGGGGTTTCGGTTCATCCCTCTCTAATCTTCTAAAATCTAAACCTTAGACAAAGAAATGAATAAGAATTCATTTTCTATGCACTTTGCATTGCCCTAATGGGCTGAAAAATAGCTATGACAACCAAATTAAGCGACAGTGGCGACGCCGAGTCAGTCTAAGTACACATTCTGCTTGAGGAGGCTGGCTCCAAAAATATGACCTCGACGATCACCTGCCAGCTGGGGAGAAGAGCCGTCCTCAGCGCCCCTGGCTGGTTCCCAGCCTTGCCCCTACCGAGAGGACAAGCCGCAGAGCAGCCCTGCTGAGTGGGAGGGACGTTACGATCAGGGAGGCTGAAGTGGGAAACGAGGGGTTCCTAGCTGGGAAAACGAAGAGAAGCGATAGGTTTTAGGGCCAAGGGCTGGGAGTAGTTAGCGTGCGATTTGGGGAGAGGTTTTGAAGAGTCCGGGTGTAAATCTGCCCATGAGGGACTTGGGAGCTGCAGCAGAAGACTTGGGAACAAAGACTGACAGAGATCTGGGCAGGTTTAGGCGCCAGGACCGGAGAAGCGATCTGGGGAGGTTGGAGCACCAGCAAGACTCAGCCTGCCGCGATGCACCTCACGCCGTGGGCGGGGCCTCCCCGGGAGCCGCCCTGAGGGCGGGGCTAGCCGGCGGTTACATAACAAACCTGTGCGAGAGGATGGGGAGCGGCTCGGGCGGCGGCGGGGGCGGGGCTGGGGCGGGGCCGGGGCGGGGCCGGGGCGGAGCCAGGCCTGCACCGGGCCATGCAAGATGGCGGCCATGGAGGCCGAGACGGTGCCTATGACCCTGGAGTCGCTGCCCACCGATCCCCTGCTCCTCATCTTATCCTTCTTGGACTACCGGGACCTAATCAAGTAATGGGGCGGTGCGCATAGCCGGGGTGGGAGAGAAGGCGGTGAGGCTGGAGGGAAGGACGCTGGGGCCGCCGACAGGACCAGACCCCGGTGGCACCGAAGGTGACGCCAGGGCCGCCCTTATCCTGCAGAGCCAGCTGGGCTGGGTGAGACCGGGGCGGAGAGGGCTCGGCCCTGGGGTCTTCCTTCGGTCCAGGCCTCAGACTCCGGGGGACGAGAGCACTCTCCCCCAGGCCTCGCCGAGGCCCAGTTGCTGGGAGGGAGGTAGCGCTCGGGTGCCGCCCCGTTGTGACCCGTGGACCACCGCTGCTTCCGCAGGGGCCCCTCGGGTCTGGCCCAGCCCTGGACGCTGTGGATAAGCCCCTGTCCTGGCGGTCGCTTGTCTCTGTTGGCCTCCTCGCCTGCAGAATCCTTCGCCAGCGTGGGCAGGTAGAGCGCGCGAGAAGGGGCAGGCGACCCCTGACCTCCCAGATGCCGCACCCGTCACCGAGGTCGCTGGCAGAGCTTACTTCGGACTTGTGTGTTTGAGAATTGTTTTGTTCTCAACCGTCCTCCTTACGGTTGGGTGCTGGATTTTGTGTTTTGGTTCTGACTTCCGGTGATGCGATACAGGTGACTGTCTTTCATTCGGTTTCCCACTCTAGAGCATCTGTTCCAAAAATAAACACCGGTTGCTGGTAAAGGTGGTTAAATTCTTTAAGAAATTGGGGCAGTCCAGGATGGTGGAAGAAAAGGTGCTGCCTGTCCCCCTCTCCCACCCCCCGGGTATAAGGATTGTTTTCATCCTTGACAGCATGGCTTTGAGTTTCTTTTGCTACCTACCATGAATGTTTGCAGAGGAGACAAAGTCCTTCTCAGTACGGGTAGGCAAGATCTGTTTTGCTCTTTTTGGATAACCGTTGGTTTTAGCCGTTGATGACTGTGGATTGTGCTATTAAGGGTCCTTATAGAAATACATATTACCTGGAGTTGGTTGGCCTAGCTAAGTGGTGTCAGGGATATCTCTAGTTTCTTGCTGGCACCTCTACTAGTACCTGCTAACGCTTTTATTTTTCTAGAAAATAAACGTTTTCCCTACTTAGGCTGTATTAGAGCAGAGAAATAGTTTTTTTTTTTTTCAGGAAAGGCTGTTCCAGCTTGAACTGCTTTCATCCGAAATATTCTGTTGCAGTGACCTCTTACTGTCTAGACACCCCACCCCCTTTTGATTGCTGCCAGAGTGATCTTCCCAAGACACATCTGTCATTCCCCTTAAAAACTGACATTACCCCCTGTTTACAGATTGTAACCTAAACTTGTGGAGCATTTAAGGCTTTTATCATCTGGCTTATTATCTAAGGCCTTTCAGGCCTTATTTCTCCTCCACTATCACATTTGCACAGCCCTCTCTAGCCAAGTCAGGCCTCTGCCAACATACTACACACTTGCACTTTTTCATTTTGTGGCTTAAGCTCTTGACCTTGCCAGAAATATCTTGCTCCCCTCTTAACCTGGCAAGGTGAAATTCCTCTAAGACCCTCCTTTACCTTCTTCCTTCCTCTACAGAAATATGGTATATTCTCAAATATAAAGACTGTCTTATCTTTATATTCATCATTTATTCAACAGATTTTTGTTTCTTGGAGTATCTGTGGTGTGCCAACCTATTAAATATTAGGAATACAATAGTGAAATAGGCTGATAGGATCTCTCATGGAGCTTACACAGTAATGGGCAAGATGGAAAGACAGACAAGTGTATAAGAGGTGCTTAGTGCTTGAAAGGACATAGATTGCTCTGTTAAAAGATTGGGAAGAAGAGACAATTGATTTACAGCAGAAGGAGCTGCTGTACATGAAGCATGGCATAGTATAGTACTGGCAAGGGAACAGTGTTTTCAGAGGCTGATGGGACTGTTCAACAGCATGGCCTGTTGAAGGAGCTAGAAGGCTGGTGTTGCTGGAGGTAAGCAGTGACTCACAGGCAGACTGACTTGGAATTGAGGCTGGTGAGATCATGTAGGATCTTGTGAGCCAAAGGGAGGAGATTTTATTCTAAATGCTTTAGGTAGTAATCAAAATTTTAAACAGAAGTGACCTGACCCCTTTATAAATGCCTATGGAAATCAATTGAGTTGAATAACATTGAATTTTTTCCACAGATGTGTCCAGTGTACTTAAGCTTCATTCTTGTGCCATATATCCCAACTTAACAAGTGTCTAGCCCATTGCTGAGCACTGACAGGTTTAGGATATCAACTGTTTGAGTTAGGTAGGATTAACTCACTGGGATCTTGGTATAGTATTAGTCGCATTGTTTCTCCATTCCAGATTGATTTATCACATACCATTCTCCACCTTCATTGTGTGTCACAATAACAAGCGGCAAGTTTTTTTTTTAATTAAAATAGTTTTATTAGTGCATTGTAGTTATACATAATAGTTGGGTTTATTTTGACAAAATCATATGTGCATGGAATTTGATTTACTCCATTTCAGTACCATTTCAGCCCCCCTTGTCCCTTACCTCTTCTTCACCCAGCCTCCTCCTCTTCTTTACTGGTCTTCCTTTCACCATTTATTTTTTGTTTGGTACTTTATAGATATGAATAATGGTGGAATTCAGTGTGATATATTTACACATGCATATCACATAATTTTTGCCAGATTCATTCTACATTCAGTGGCACTTTTTAAACATTCCAATGCCTGGGCTGCAGCTCTCACTCTGAGCCAACTGAATCAATCCCAAGAGCAGTAGTTTTCAACCTTGAAGTGCATCAAAGTCACCTTTGGTTCTCATTCCCAATTCTTTTATATTGTTTAACTGCTGGGACAAGTAGAGGGAGAAGAAACAAGAAGAGAGAAAATGGAATCTGAATTTGTAAAACTGGAGGAATTCTTATGTTTACAAAAATTAGTTTGGATATGCTCTGAACTTGGCAGAAAAGGAAGAGGATGCTGTTTCTATAAAATTTGAAAATCAAAGGCTGATCTGTTTATCATAGGTAGATCAGTTTTTAACATGCCTGCTTCTGGCCTAGACAAATCCCATGTGATGTATGATTCCACAAATTGATTAGTTATTGCCCAAGTGAGATCTTTGTATATCTACTTTCTGTGAGTAGTGATTTCTAAAGGGTAGAAATTCGCTTTCCTAATCTTAGGTTCAGTTCTTTTTACAAATTAATTATGTAGGGTAGCATTATGGGATTAGAGCATTATTGTGTTTGAAATCTCAATATAGTAGAAAAATCATGTGCTTCTAGTAGTTCATGTTTGGGGGCAGCTTGTATAGCCATAAATGCCAAATCAGGACTATAATGATATAGATACTCTTTTTAGGTGGACTATCCAATAGTTGCTTTAATGAAAGAATTTTTGTAGTTGTTGTAGTTTTTGTTTTTGCGGTGCTGGGGATTGAACCCAGGGCCTTGTGCTTGTGAAGCAAACATTCTACCAACTGAGCTATATCCCCAGCCTGAAAAAATATTTTTATCAACACTATTCTTTTTTCCTTTGAGAAAAAATTAGAACAAAGCATAGGGCCTATACATTTCATAACATACATCTTATAGATCTTGAAAAATACCTGAAAACCACTTTGTTTACAACTAAATAATGTTTCTTCCAATACATAGAGATAATTACTATTCTGATAGTAAATGGAGAAAAGCTCCTTGATTTGAGGTTACCTCTAATTTTATGTGTATTTATTTTTAATAGACTCAAGGAAATTGCAATTGTAGTGGTTTCAGGATTTATTTGTGAATCAAAATAGTTAAGATTTTACTTCTCACAAGGGATTATACTAGCTAACACATTAAACAAATTTTAGAAAATATTGTTTTATAATTATAAGGACAGTAAGTGGAAAATAAGAAAAGGAATGAAAGAATTTAACAATGACTATTTTAACCTTTATTTTTAAAATGTTTTTAAATTTTTCTTTTGTACTAATTATGAATCTGGTTACTGCCAGTTGTTGCTATGTCAGTCGAAGACTTAGCCAGCTATCAAGTCATGACCCACTGTGGAGAAGACATTGCAAAAAATACTGGCTGATATCTGAGTAAGTATTCAGGGAATACATATTCTTTTGTGTGTATGTGGGGGGGATTAAAATTTTTAGAATAAATTTTTAACTTATGTTTTAATCAATATGTGATAACTGTACATGTTTATGTGGTATAGTGTAATAATTCAATACACAGGTATGTTATGATCAGATCAGGCTAATTAGCATTTTCCTCTCCTTAAGTGTTTACCCTTTGTATTGGGAAGCTTCTTAGTCGTTTATAAAATATGTTACAAAATATTATAAAACATAATGAATTGTTGCAAACTATAATCACCCTGCTGTGCTATAGAACACTCAAACTTATTCCTTCTTTAACTGTATCTTGGTACCTGTCATTCAGCCTCCATCTGATTCCCCTCTCCTCTCTCCTTCCTAGCAGCTGATGGGGAACATGTATTCTCAAAATTTGATCCTTGTAACACTGTTCTGTCCTGATTCTCTCTAGACTGTTTCTCTATATCTCTTCTGATGGATGTTCTTGTGCCTGCCAATAATGTTGGTATCCTCCAGGGCTCAGTTCTTGGCCCACCACTCTCTCCCTCAGTGAACTCTGCATGTGTTGTGGCAGTTCCTAGTGAACACCTGAGAGTGCTCCTAATTCCCAGACCTGAGTCTCCCTACTGCATCCCCACTGGGCTCGGCTTGTTGGCACAACTGTCTGCTAGACCTTTCCCTTAACTGTTCCACATAAGTTAACAGATTTGACAGAATGAAAGTATAGATGATGGAGAGTGGGAGTTGGGAAAGGTGAAAGGAAAGATAGGAATACTAATAACTTTTCTTAGATTGAGGAGAGTCCAACAGTGACAAAAGTTGGAGAAGAAGTTATTTAAAGCTGCAAGCTTTTAGTTCTACCAACCTAAACCTTAATAACAGAGCTGTCAAATGTAGGGAGGAAGAATGGAGGGGGTATTTGAAGTATTGATGTGTACTTATCTTTTAACTTTGAGATATTGGCAGATAAATGTAAAATTGATAAATCAAGAACCAGAAGTATAAACATTTAGAATTATAGATGTGACTTCCATAAATAACTTGTATTTCCTTTGAGGGTTGGGCTTAGAACTGGAGACTAGTTTTTTACCACAAGTTCTTTGGTACTTTTAAATTATTTTTATTTTATACTTTTTGGCTCTGAGAATGGAATCCAGGGCCTCACACATGTTAGGTGAGTGCTTCACCACTAAGCTATCCCCAATCCAGTTTTTAGGTACTTTTTAGATTTTAATATGTATGTATAATTTAGATTAATATAAAGATGCTTCCGTTTTCTCCTCAACCCCCATTAAAAAAAAAAAAAAGTCGCCCTAATTTGTTCTTTTGCCAGTCCTAAAGCTATCCCTTTGTGTGCTAGACCAAGCCAAAATTAGAAATCATCTTGATCTCCTCTCCTGTATTCATTTAATTACCAAGCCTTCCTGAAGTTAGTATCTATTTATTTCTCAAGTCTTCCTCTTCATTCCACCTCACTACTGAAGCTAGTTCAGTTCATCTTCTCTTACCAGGACTACTGCAAAACCTTCCTAACTCCTCTTTATGCCTCTAGCTTATATCCCTCACATCTACCCATACCAACCTACAACCACAATTCTATTCTTTTAATCTCCCCATTGAACCCCTTTAGTGGCTCTCCATTTTGTACAGAAGAAAGCCCAAGCTCTTTGGTATGTGATCTTTAGGCCCTCTGTGGCTGCTCTGTCCTCTACCACTTGTATTTTATTCTTTCTCCCCCAAAATGTGTTTATTTTTTATGCCTTTGTGGCTAAATGTTTGCAGAATTATACCAAATTGAAATGTTGAAACATATGTTATCTTAATGCTTTGTGATTCTCTGGCTAATTCAATGAGAATGTGCTAGATTAATGTTATTATATCATTAGATTCTAAGTGTTCTCTAAAATAGAGGATACCTTTTTAAATTTTATAATTGGCATGTTTGTAGAGGTAAGTTGAATTTGTACCTATATACTATTCACATTATATTTTATTAAGTATTACTAAACTCAGAAAAAATTAAATAGAAAGTAAGAAAATAGTGACTCAATCCCATCACGTCAACAGTAACTCCTGTTAAAATTTTTGAGGTGTGTCATTTTTTGCTATCTAGTCTCCCATTGTGGGTAAAATATTATTGTGAAAAAGGAAGGCAAACCACAAACTCCCAATAAAGTGTGTTGGTACATGTTGAAAATATATCCTAGTATTATTTCAAAAGATTTTTAATCTCATTTTTAAAATCTGTTTAGGGAAGAAAAAACACGGAAGAATCAGTGTTGGAAATCTCTCTTCATAGATACTTACTCTGATGTAGGAAGATACATTGATCATTATGCTGCTATTAAAAAGGCCTGGGATGATCTCAAGAAATATTTGGAGCCCAGGTGTCCTCGGATGGTCTTATCTCTGAAAGGTACTGAGAATGCAGGGTCCCCCACCCCCATTTAGTTACTATTAGTATAAATAGATTATTTTAAGTGACTGTGAATCTATCATCTGTGCCACTGTGCTCATCTAACCTTGTCTGTAATTCACCAATCACACTTGACCAAGGAAGCACAACACCAATATTGTTAAATGCAGCTGTGCTATAGCTGTTTTTGTTCAGGCTTGGGACCCACATGGTTATTTACTAGAAGAGAAAGCTGGACAACTCCTTTCATCCTTTTATTTGTTTTTGGTAAAGAAACTAGTAATGCTAAGATTGTTACCTATCATGATTTCTTTTTGTGTGTGTGCTGTAGATTGAAACCAAGACCTTGTACATGATAGTCAAACACTTTATCACTGAGCAGCATCCATAGCCCTTCTTATTTTTTATTTACTTTGAGACAGGGTCTTGCTAAATTTCTTAGGCTGATCTCTAACTTGCAGTACTTCTGCCTCAGTGTTACTGGAATTACAGGCATGTCCCACCATGCCCAGCTTATCATTTCTTTTTGAAGGGGTGTGTGTGTGTGTGGTACTAGAGATCAAACTGAGATGTCACCCATACTAGGCAAATAGTGAACTATACTCCAAGCCTAAAAGATCATTTTTATTTGAAATTTTTGCATACAGTATCAGCATTCTTTTTATTTTCAGTACAAATAGTGTTAGACAGTCTAATATTTGGAAAGATCCTAGGTCTTTAAGAGTATAAGAGCAATATAATAAAGGAAACTTTTGTCCTTATTTTTATATTTGCAAAAAGGTGAAACTTAAGATTTCAGTTGAGGTTTATTTGACCCTAGAATTCTGTGTACTTTCTACTGTACTATTATTGTCCAATTTCAGCAAGAAATATTAACAAGTTATCTTAATTTTATTGGCTAATTAACACTCATGGAGATGCATAGACATATTGCCATTTATCTGCTTTACCTTCTAACATATTTCAAATTTCCTTCATGAAAGAAATTGTACATGTTTTAGTTTTATTAAGCTAAAATTGGAACCATTCTCAAATGTTTTCCTTTCTTTAGAATCAAGATCTCTTTTGAAATAGCATTCCTTTTGTCTTTCATATTTTCATTATAATTTCCTATGCAAATATTACTTTCATACACACTGCTTAAACTAAATTGCTAGACAGTAGAAGAAAATGATTTCAGTAAAGGGAGTAGAGTAGAGCTTTGAAGAAAAGAACCTTGGTTAGTGTTTCTTTTTTTTTTTTGGAGCCAGGGATTGAACTCAGGGACACTTGGCCACTGAGTCACATCCCCAGCCCTATTTTGTATTTTGTTTAGAGACAGGGTCTCACTGAGTTGCTTAGGGCCTCGCTAAGTTGCTGAGGCTGGCTTTGAACTCGTGATCCTCCTGACTCAGCCTCCCAAGTCGCTTGGATTACAGGCATGCGCCACCACGCCCAGCTGGCTTGGTTAGTGTTTTTAATAGTATGTTTGCTAGGAAGAAAAGAATAACATTCAGCTGGTATGTGGTGTAAAATATTTCAAGAGGACAATAATTCTGAAAAATAGGTATTTAGTGGTGATAAATAGGTAATAGCTTGCAGTAGCTGTTATTTATTAAGCACAAAGCTAGGCACTAAACTGAATATTTTGTGAATTTTCATTTAATTTGCAGAAAGCCTGTGAGATAGGTAATTACTATTTTGTCTCCCCCACGACCCCCCAACCCCAGTGCTGGGGATTAAACCCAGGGATGCTCTACCACTGAGCTATATCCCCCCAATTTTTTTTTGTTTTGAGACAGAGTCTTGCTCAGTTGTCAAGGCCAGCTTCAAACTTGGGATCCTCCTACCTCAGCCACCATACCCAACTGTATTTTCATTTTATAAGGGAACTACCTAAGGCATAAAAAAATGACATTGTTTCCCATCACAAAACAAAAGGTAAAGCCAGGAATTGAATACAGTGCTGACTCTAACCAATTATTAACATTGACTGAAAGGAAAGAGAGGATCTATCCTATTTTGTTTAGAAGGTCTAAAGTTTTTTTAAGGTCTTAGTCCAATATTAGGACATTTGGAACATGAGAATGTAGATATGGTTCTTCTCTTAAGCCCAGCTTCTTCTCTTTTCTTTCTTTCTTTGCATTCAATTTGATATTCCCAGGCTCTGCCTTTTTGAATCTAGCAGTTGGAGTAAGGTTGTCAGAGGACTCCTTGACAGCTCCTGCTTTACTGCTTGGTGCCAGTTCTTAAGGGCTTGCCTTGAGTGGAATGGGATAAAAACCCTGAATATCTACAGTGTTCGGGACTCTAGAAACTCTGGGCATATGAATTTTATAACTAAGGCATGAGTCTAGCTGCTCACCTCGGATACCACATTCCCTGATTCAATTTCAAAGTTATAGGAGTGGCAGGTAACAAGGAAAATTGGGGAGTAAAGAGGCATCAGGCTTGGGACAGTTTTTATGAAGAATCTTGAGATTATGGTGTATTGATGTTTTTATCATGTACCTTCAAATTTCATATTTATCTTAAGTGTTGACTTAGAATTTTAGAGTTTAAAGAATATTTAGTGATCATTTAGATCAGGGTTTGGCAAACTTCTTTAAAGAGCCAGATAGTAAATATTTTAGGCTTTGTGGGACACATGGTTTCTGTTGTAACTATTCAACCTTAGCTGGGCACGGTGGTGCACGCCTGTAATTCCACCACTTGGGAGGCTGAGGCAGGAGGATCGAGAGTTCAAAGCCAGCCTAAGCAACTCAGTGAGACCCTGTCTCTAAATAAAATACAAAATAGGGCTGGGGATGTGGCTCAGTGGACGAGTGCCCCTGGGTTCAATCCCCAGTACCAAAAAATAAATAAATTTTAAAAACTTTTCAACCTTGCCATTGTTTCAGGAAAGCAGCCATAGATGATACATAAGCAAATGATATGGCTCTGTTCCAACAAAACTTTATTTATAGAAATAAGCAGCAGGCCAGGATTTTTAACCTCTGAACTATAGTTTGCCAATCCCTGGTTTATACTAGTACTCTCATCTCACAGGTGAAAAACCATACCCTTGTGTAAGGCCCTGTAACTAATAGTAAGTGGCAGAGGTAGAACTCCAATCTGGGTTTCTTGGCTTCTGATAGCCTTTCATTGCTTCCTCATTTGAGTAGGTGAAGGCAAATGTTTGTTAAGTACCAGTAAAACACTTCATTGAGCAAGCACATCAAGTCTTATTTAATCCTCACTATACTTTTCTCAGGTAGGTGGTATTATTCCCATTTGCAGATGAAAAAAACAAGCTTAAAGAGGTGAAATAACTTTCCAGAGATCACACAGTCAATAAGTAGTAGAGCTAAGATAAGAACTCTGTCTGGCTTCCAAATTCTATCACAGTAGTATGCCTCTTTCAATCTCAGTTTTACCATATTGTAAATGTCTATTTCTTTACATTCTCTTTTTGTGCATTGTTTTTGTTTTTCCTTTTTTTTTTTTTTGTCTCCAAGAAATTCTTGGTTTCTTAATCTTATATGTTAAACATCTAACTGTGTAGCACATAGCATCCAAATATTAGTTTACCTAGTTCAGCTTGATGCCTTATAAACTTTTTATTTTAGAGTAGTTTTAGGCTTATAGAAACATTGCAAAGATAGTTCAGAGAGTTCTGTATAGCCCTCACTCAGTTTCATTTACCCCTAATGTTTGCTACCGTATGGGACATTTATCAAAACTAAAAGGTCTTCATTAATATGTTGATACTACTAACCAAGCTCTCGACTTCATTTAGATTTACCCAGATTTTTCATTAATGTCCTTTATTTGTTCCAGGGTCTGGTCTAGAATATCACATTGCATTCAGTTGTCATGTTTCTGTAATTGTGTCAGTTTCTCACTCAGTCATTCCTTGTCTTCATATGACTGACGATTTTGAGAAATATTCATCAGGTATTTTGTAGAAAATTCCTCAAATTGGTTTGTCTGTTATTTTACTCAATGTTAGACTGGAATTATGAATGTTCAGAAAGATTCCTGCAGATTTGAATCCCGTCACATATCATACATGGGCACAGTAATGATGTTAGTGGACATACAGAAATGCACACAAATCATAGGTGCTCAACTCACTGAATTATCACAAAATGAACATGTTCCTTGTAATACTCTCCAGATTACGAAATAAGAGTATCATCTTTACCTAGAAACTTATATCTTTTGCCTCTTTCGTAGAGGCAACCAACTGTCCTGATCGCTAATGCCATTGCATTTTTTTTCTCTTTGAACTTTATGTAAATTGCATAGTTAAGTATGTATTTTATATGAATTGTTTCTTTTTCATTGTGAGATTAAACTATGTTGGGTGTAACAGTAGTGTGTTAGTTAGGTTTTCATTGTTCTGACAAATACCTGGAAGGACTTATTTTGGCTCATAGTTTTCAGAGGCTTTAGTCCATGATTGGTTGGTTCCAAGGCAGAAACATCAGTGGAAGGGAGCAACAGAGGACAGCTTCTCAGCTCCTGGCAGTCCAAAGCAGAGAGAGAGAGAAAGAGGATGATGGGGAAGAAGAAGCCAGGGAAAAGATATGCCATAGGATATGCCCCCAGATATCCAGCCATGTCCCATCGGTCTATATTATATTAGAGCCCCTGTGATCTAATCAGTTCCCAAGAGTCCCACCTTTAGACTTTGTTGCATGGGGGACCAAATCTTTAACACAGGAACTTTGAGGGGACATTCCAGATCCAACTGTTGAGGAATATTTGGATTATTTTCAGTTCTGGCTATTACAGTTGATGCTGTAAATTTTTAAAAATTCTTTTTAGATATATATGATAGTAGAGTGCATTTTGGCATATTATGCATACATGGAGTAAAACTTCCCATTCTTCTGGTTGTACATGATGTGGAGTTACACTGGTTGTATATTCATATATGAACATAGGAAAGTTATGTATCTGATTCATTCTACTGTCTTTCCTACTTCCATACCCCTTCCCTTCATTCCCCTTTGTCTAATCCAATGAACTTCTATTGATGCTATAAATTTTTGATGTACATTTTTGATGTACATATATTTCTATCAGGTAAATATCTAGGTTTGGGTTTTCTGGGTTATAGCATATAAATAAATTTCAAAATATACTGTTAGTTTTCCGAAGTAATTCTGCAAATTTATATTCCTAGCAGTACTTTAATGTTGTCGGTTTTTTGTTTTTTGTTTTTAAGATGTTGTCTTTTTGGTAGGTATGTAGTAGTGGTTTTCATTTGCATTTCCCTGAGGATGTAGAGTAATGATGGCTGTATTTCTAACTTTCCAATCCTTATATATCACTTATTTCTTTTTTCTTGCTTTTTTGCTCTGGCTAGAGTTGTCAGTACAGTGTTGGGTAGAAATGATGCTAGGTGGGCATCCTTCCCTTTCATATTACAGAGGAAAAACTTCAACATTTCATCTTTCAATATGATGTTTGCCATAGCAGTTTTTTTTTTTTTTTGGAACCGGGGATTGAACTCAGGGACACTCGGCCACTGAGCCACATCCCCAGCCCTATTTTGTGTTTTTCTTTAGAGACAGGGTCTCACTGAGTTGCTTAGGGCCTCGCTAAATTGCTGAGGCTGGCTTTGAACTTGTAATCCTCCTGCCTCAGCCTCCTGAGTCGCTGGGATTATAGGCGTGTGCCACTGCACCCGGCTAAAGTTTTTATAGATATTCTTTGTCAGATTGAAGAAGTTCCTTCTGAGTCAAAGTTTGGGAAAAGAATTTTTAGTTTTTATGTTTTGAATGAATGATTAGATTTTTATCAAATGCCTTGTCTGCCTTATGGTTGTCAAATGATTTTTCTCCTTTTTTCTGTTTATGTGGCAAATTACATTCATTGATTTTTTTTCTGAATGTCAAACCAACTTTGCATTCCTGGAATGAACTTATTTTGGTTGTAATATATTGCTGTTTAAAATATATTGGATTTAATTTGCTAGTATTTTATTGCAGTTTTTGCATTGATATTCATGAGGGAGTTTGGCCTGTAATTTTCCTTTCTTGCAATGTTCTTATCAGGTTTTGGTATCAAGATGATGCTGGCCTTGTAAAACAAGTCTGGAAGTGTTGCCTCTTTTTCTGTTCCCTGGAAGCGTTTATGTAAGCTTGGTCTTATTTCTTGCTTAAATGATTAGTAGACGGTGCCAGTAAGCCATACAACCCTGGGATTTTTGTTGTGGATATTTTTTAATGAAGGATTCTATTTCTTTATTAGAAAAGGACCATCCAGGCTTTCTGTTTTTTCTTATGTTAATTTTGATAAATTGGGTTTGCCTAGGAAATTGCCCACTTCATCTACATTTTCAAATTTCATTATTTTTTAAATAATGTCCTGTGATCTTTTTAATGCTCATTGAATCTATAGTGATATTGCTCTTTCCATTTCTGATATTAGATCTTGGTATGTTGTTTTTTTGACTAGTCATCCGAGGAAGGAGCCAATCAATTTAATTAATCCTTTCAAAGAATTTATTTTTGGGTCAGTTCTTTTATTTTATGTTTATTTTATATTTCATTAATTTCTTTGATATCTTCTGTTGGAGTTTACTGTGTTTTTTTTTTCCCCCTGCTGACTTGAAATGATTTCTTAGTTCATAAATTTTCAGGCTGACTGGTTTGCTTGCTTGCTTACTTTTTTCTAATTCCTGTAGGTATATTAGCTTATTCCACAGGTTTTGATATGTTGTCTTTTCACTACCACGAAGTTCAAATTATTTTCTGCTTTTTAAAAATTTCTTCTTTAACCCATGTGTTATATAGAAATGTGTTGCTTAATTTCCAAACATTTGGAGTGTTTTTAAAGTAATCATTTAAAATATAACTTACATTGTAATTCAGCTGTGTTCAGAGAGACTGTTCTGTGTGAGTTCTATCATTTGAAATTTGTTGTGACTGTTCTATGGTTTAGTGTGTGAACTATTTTCGTAAAATAGTGTACACTTTAGTGTGTAAAATAGTGTACACTTGAAAAATAGTAAAATAGTGTACTCTTGAAAAAATGTATATTCTGCATTGTTGGGTTTAGTACTGCATATAAAATCAGGTAAAATCGGTTAATGTTCTGCACACTTAACTGTCTTTTTTTCTTTTTTCTTTTTTTTTTTTTTTGCTGCTTATTTCTATTAGTTACAGGGAATGGTATGTTAAAGTCTTTGACTGTTGCAGACAGAGTTGTAGCCCCAACATTCCCATCCACTGGTGTATAAGCCTGGTATAGTCATCTTTCCTTGATTGTAGACAGTACTGTGAATACAATTGATTTCACTCCTGTGATCAGGCCATTTCGTATGAAACAGGTGAAGGAATTTTGCAGACATAGTCCCAAATTAGTTGAATTTGAGTTCAACCTTATCAAAAGGGAAATTATTTTGAGTAGGCATCATTTAATCGAGTGAACCCTTAAAAGGGACTGGGCCTTCCTGAAGCCAGAGAGATTCAAAGTGTGAATGCTCCTGAGTGTAGACCTCAGTCCTACAACTTCAAAGAATGGAAGATGAAGTTAGAGCCCTTGTGAAATTGGAATTGGAAATTCTAGTTTGGAAGAGAATTTTTTGTTTTTATGGAAAAACAATAATCAGTGAAATTGGAAGAGGATCCCAAGCAAAAGATGTGTAAAATGAGCTGGCAGCCCCAGTTGACATCTTGATTTCAGCCTTGTGGGACCTGAACAGAGGATCCAGTTGAGTCATGGCTGGTCTTCTGACCTATAGAAACTGAAATCATAAATGAGTGTCCTGGCCTGGTTTCCTGGGGGGTGGGCTCAGCCTACTCCACCTCCCCTCAGCCGAGCCTAAAGTAAAGAGGCCAGGTGTCTTCCTATGTGGGAGAGGTGTTTAAGAAAGGAGCCTTACCTGGGCTGTCCTAGCCTCACATTTACTTGAAAAGCAAATAAATAAATAAATGAGTAATTTTAAGCTGCTACTATAACAGCAGTAAAAAACAAATACACCCAGTATGCTTGTATACGTCTTTTTTTCCATTTTAGTTCTGTCATTTTAAAAACTATATTTCAAAGCTGTTATTAGGTTCATAAAATCAGAATTTTATGATCTGTGTAGTGAATTTAACCTTTCTGATATTATGAAAAGTCTCTCATTAGCTCTAACAAAGCTGTTTGCCTGAAAGTCCATTTTGTGTGATTTTAGGAGAGCTATTTCAGCATTTTTTTTCTTCAGAATCTATGTAAGGTTGTATCTCTTGTATATAATTATGTGGTGGTCTTTTTTGTTTTGGGGGTTTTGTTTGTTTTTGATGCTAGGAATTAACCTACAGCCTCCTAAGTGCTAAGCATTTTAATATGGTCTGTCAGTTTCTTTTCATTAAATTATTTAGCCTATTTGTATTTAGTGTTTTACTAATGTATTTGAATTTAAATATCATGTTTATTGTTCTTTTTTTTGCATTCTTCCTAATTGTATTCCATTCCCTCCCCCTTTCATATTTCATTTTTAGTGCTTACCACAGAGATTAAAACATGCATCTTTGACGTCTGTTGTAAATCAGTATTCTTACCACTTTCTGGACAATGAAAGAATCTTAGAGTAGTTTCATTCCAATCATGTCCCTGCTGCCTTTTGTATTATAGCGTTTTGGGGAGGGGAGTGCTGGGAATCAAACTCAGGGCTTTGTTTAACCCAAGCCGCCTTGTATTATAATTTTTAATTTTCCATAGTTTTAATATTCATGAAAACATTTTATATATGTTCAATATTATTTTAGATTTACCTTCGTAATTGCCTTTTCTGATTGTTCTTCATTCCTTCCTATATCTTCATGCTTCTATCTAGGATTGTTTTCCTTTTCCCCACTTTTTTTTTTTTTTTTTTGGTAGTACTAGAAATTGAGTTAATCCATGGTGCTACATCCCTAGCCCTTTGTATTTTTTGAGATAGAGCCTTGCCAAGTTGCTAAAGCTAGCCTCAAACTTGTAATCCTCCTGCCTCAGCCTTCTGAGTCACTGGGATTATAGGCACGAGCCACCTAACCACGAGCCACCTTCTAATATTTCTTTTAATGGGGGACTGCTGCTTCTAAATGTGTTCCTGTTTTCTTAGTCTAAAATGTATTTATTTCTTCTTCACTGTTGGAGAATATCTTCCCTGAATGTAGAATTCTAGCTAGCACTGATTTTTTTTCACCACTCTGAAGACATCCTTCTGACTTCTGTTGTTTTTATTGAGAACTCAGCTGTCAGTCTCACTTTGTTTTTCTGAAGGTTATTCTATGCCCTTTCCCCTCCTCTATCTGCTTTTAAGATTTCTCTTTATCTTTGATTTCCAGCAGTTGCACCAGTGATTTGTCTCAATACAATTATTCTCTGTAGGGTGCTTTTTGTATCGTGGTTTGATATTTTCATCAATTTTGGATATTTTCCAAATACCTCCTCAAATACTGCTGCCTCCTCCTGGTTTTCTTCTCTTTCTAGGATTCCAGTGCATGTATCTCAGATCTTTCCATTGTGTCCTCCCATATGTGTCTTACATTCTTTTTGTATTTTCCCACTTATTTTTGTCTTCTGATCCAGTTTCCAGTCTATTTTTCCTTTTTCATCTTTAAACTTATAATTTACTGTTAAGCCCTTTCAGTGTATTATTAATTTTAGTTATTTTAATTCTTAGCTCTAAGATTTCCATTCAATTCATTTTTAAATTTCTAGTTCTCTGCTGGAAGTCCTGTCATTATATTCATTGAGTATATCAATTGTTCGTATTTACTGACTTCAGTAACTGGATGTACTGTGGATTTGGTTATGTATATATTCTTTTATCAAGTCAGATTTTGGCTTTATGTAGACCTAGATTTTTTGATTGTTTGCTAGAGATTACTTGAGTTTGGGGGATAACATTGTTTTCTTCTAGAGAGTTACTCCTGCTTTGGACTGGCAGCTAGTCCTTGGACAGATCACCTCATTCCAATCAGACAGTGGAATCTGGACTTTATTCTTTGTGAGGACTGATCTATTTTCCATTCACCCTTATCCTGAGGATATGAGCCTTCTGAATCCTTGCCAAAAAAAAAAAAAAAAACTGGTGTTTTTTTAATCAGGTTACATATATGTGTGTGTGTGTGTGTCTGTGTGTGTGTGTGTGTGTGTGTGTGTGTGTCAGATCTTGGTTAAAAAAGTAGTAGACCTACTTTTTTTATTGTTTTCTAGACATTCCCCTCTCTGACTCTGAGCGCTCCCCGCCCCCCCCACCCCCCCCACCCCGCCTTTTTTCTTTCTTTCTTTCTTTCTTTTTTTTTTTTTTTGACCTTTGAGCAGCACTGTAGTGCTACCTAAAGTGTTGCTCAGCTTGGGCCATTGTTGGAAGTGGATATCTCCTTCTCTTGGTTCCTACCTTTAAATAAAAACTAGAATACATGGCAAATTTTTAAATATACAAAAGAGAATTCAAGCTAATGGCTTCCTCACAGCATGAGCCTACACCTTATGTTTCCATATTTCACATAAAAAGACTGTATTAAAACTCTAGAGCAATATCAGTTTAGAAAATTTCTGGAGTTTTTTTTTTTAATAGCAGTATGAATAGATCAGATTTAGAAAAATGAGATCTACCTTAAGGTTTGTTTTGCATTGTAATACAATTATTGTGCATCTCATGGATGCTCCCTTTCCACATTTTACTGAGTGCTGTTGAGAGGAAACTAAAGCATTTGCTTGTTCGTGCTTCAAATAAATTTTCAATTCATTTCCCTATATTTCAGTAATATAATTCGGACAGAATTCTTTCGCTAAGAGATGGTTTCAGTGGTTAGCAGATAGATTCCATTTCTTTTTAGATTGCTTTGTATATCCATAATACTGTCCTTGGTGTGCATTTGCAGAGGGTGCTCGCGAAGAAGACCTAGATGCTGTGGAAGCACAGATTGGTTGCAAGCTTCCTGATGACTATCGGTGCTCATACCGTATCCACAATGGGCAGAAGTTAGTGGTTCCTGGGTAAGGATGTTCAAATGTTATGGTTATTTTAATGATGTAAGTTATTTTCTAGAATGAAAGTAAATAAATTGTATTTCTAGTTACCCTTGACAAGTAAAAGCATATGTAGGAATTTCTTCTTCCTCCTGACAGCAGTCATAAGACAAAAATCTATAACTTGAATTCAATTTTATCAAAATAAATACATCTCATAAAGACATCATCTCTACCAGCACATCCTTAAAAAAGTGAAGTCTGGTGGGGGAAGGGGGCAATGGGGACTAGGGGAGGAGACATGAATAGAATTGTGAGTATATTGTAATTAAACTGTTGAGACCTTTTGACATGTTCAGTCTGTTATAGACCAGCTAAATTGTTTGGGGAGTTTGCAAACTCTATCTAGTCTACATGTTAAAAGTGACAGTTTAGGGCAGGGGATGTGATTTAGTGGTGGAGTGCTTGCCTCACATGCCTGACCCTGGTTTCAATCCCCAGCACCAGAAATTTTTTAAAAAGAAAAGAAAGTTTTATCTTATTCAAGTATAATTGAGTAGCCTATTTAAAACTTCTAAAAAGATGGGCTAAGAATCTCATCAGGGACCATCAAATAGCCCTTTACCTGTATTATTGTCACACATACATTTCAAGTTTGTGAAAATTGGGACATGGTTTAGGCCAGTTTATCTGATTTACAATGTTTAGCCTGATTTATACCATCTGCTTGCATGGCGTAAACTAAAGGTATCAGAGACTTTATCCCTTTAAAAATTAAATTAACCATATTATAGCAAAACACTGGCAAATAATAAATCATGGCGAGAGGGATTCTTGAAAGAAATAAAATTATATTTCTTTTTTTAAAAACTGACATTTAGACAATTTAAACATTGAAATCAGAGTCTTCTGTCTGATCAAAAAAGAGTTTTGAATTTAGTATGTACGACTATAGTGTTTTTGGTATTCCTGATTTAGAATTATGCTAATCAGTATTTATAAAGTTGTCAGTATGAAATTACTCATCAAAAAGATGAAGCACAGCTGTTTGTTTGGCATTGTAAGTTTTTACATTTTTGAGTTTGTATTCTCCTCAGGTTGTTGGGAAGTATGGCTCTGTCTAATCACTATCGTTCTGAAGATTTGTTAGACGTCGATACAGCTGCCGGAGGATTCCAGCAGAGACAGGGACTGAAATACTGTCTCCCTTTAACTTTTTGCATACATACTGGTTTGAGTCAGTACATAGCAGTGGAAGCTGCAGAGGGCCGAAACAAAAATGAAGTTTTCTACCAATGTCCAGTAAGTGGGAAGTGTGTTTCAATGTGACTTTGGATGCGTTCTAATGAACATAGAAAGGTGTGCTTTAGGAATTTTCAGAATGCATTGTGCATTTTAATTAGAGAGCTAATACTCTGACATAATGGTATGGGATGCCAAAAGAAAATTTTACCATTGGACAAACGTTACACACTGTTATACATGGAGAGGGAAAGCCCTGGTTTATGTTAAGGTGTTTTAAGTTTAAGAGAAACTAATGAGGAACTTCTTGTTGAAGAAATTAATTGTAGCATATGCTTCTGACTTTTAAAAAATTTTGCTTTAGAACATCCTAGAATTGTTCAGATCTTTTGACTCTGAACCCAAAAGCCCTTTCTTCTAGGATAACAAGCCATATATCTTGTAACCTCAACTTCCTAATTATGTTCTTAAAGGATAATTTCCTAAGTTCACTGTAACATTAATAGCACACTACTTAAGTGTCTCTTATTGAGAAGTGTCTTGAATTCTTCCAAGAACTTTATACAAAGAGCCTAAAAATTATAAGTGCAGGAACTAGAAGTGTGAGGAATATCTGAGTGTTGGTTGGAACACTTATTTTTATCTGTTTTGCCTTGTTCCGGGGAAAGATCCAGGTACTGATATGTATTTATATCAATTACATTCTTTTTCTCATCTAGGACCAAATGGCTCGGAATCCAGCTGCTATTGACATGTTTATCATAGGTAGGAGAAGAACAAAGTCATTCTTTTCCCTTTTTCCTTCCAGTTAAAAACAAATGAGTTGGTAAAACCTTTTCAGTTATGAGCAGCTAGCAGCTTTATACTTGAATTTCTTAGTGCTTTCTGTTTTAAAAATACTACATGTCAGCTCTCATTGGAACAGCTCTTATATTTACTTTGAATTTTGTTTGTTTGGAAAAAAATTGTACCTTATATAATCTTGCACTCTTAATGCTCTTGTAGGTCAGTCAGATACATAGCATTGCTGTGTATGTAATTTCCTTAACATATACATGCATCTTCCATTGTCATATTAATATATAATTGGAGATACAGTTATATAAAGTGACTTTATGATTTTTCTCTTTTGGTGCTAGTGCTGTAATAAGATAAAGATAAATCATAGTAGAGACCTCAAAAGGAGCAGTCTCCAAGACCAGTATAAATTATGTGCTTCAGAAACTCCTTGGCATAACTAGTTTTCTTTGACCATAAAAGGGTGTTTCTTATAGTTCCCCTTACCCCTTTGATACTGGGGGTTGAACCAAATGGCACTTTACCGCTGAGCTACTCCCCCAGCCCTTTTAAATTTTTTATTTTGAAACAGGGTCTTGCTAGGTTGTCCAGTATAACCTTGGACTTGCCATCCTCCTGCCTTAGCCTTATCAGTAGCTGGGATTATTGATGTGTGCCACCATGCCCAGTTCTTACAGGTTTTTGAGAGAGAACCTTTCAGTTGAGAAGCAAGTGCAGCTCACCCTGTTACTCTTCATTCAGGCTTGTATACTCAGATTCTGCCCATCTAACAGAAGCTTCCTGATGGTCCTGTTTTTTAAAGGCATTGCTGGCACATTAAACATCCTAGGGGTCCTGGGAGGATAGCCCAGTGGTTTAGAGCACGCGTTTAGCATATGCAAGGACCTGGGTTTAATCACCAGCAGTGGGAAAAAAAAAGGACCTTCCTGGGTTAAGGTGTCAGTATTTAATATTTAATTATATCTTCTAATTGAACTCTCAAGCAGAAAATTATAGCGTCCTCTTGTTCCATTCTATGACACCACCCACGTTTGTTTTCAAGTAAGTTGTAAAAGCTTTTAAATTTAGGCCCTAACTTTCAACTCTCTCTGACTCGTGTGTGCTCTGGTTTTAAGTTAAGACCCTCTGGAGGTTGTGCACATGCTAGTTGCCTCCACTGGCATCTTTGCATAATGCACCTTCAGAGGTGACCATCACAGTAGTGCTACTCAGTTCATGAACTAGAGCCTGCTGGGGCAATAAGGTAAGCTGCTGGTAGGTTCTGTGAGTTTCTTGCCCTTAGTTTGGTGCTCATCTGACACAGTGTAAAAGAAACCACCATTACAACAGAGTACTGATAATAGTCTGATAAAGAACATTCTTTGGTTTGTTTTGTAATAAAGTTAAGTACACTTAAGTATATCATGCCAATTTCCTTCTCAAGCAACCGTAAAAAACTTATTTCTTATGTGACTTTTCATGAAGTATACAAAATGATTTTTAAAACTCTTCAGTAAAATTACTAGTTCTAAAAGTATAAACGAGTTAAAATACATTAAAATAAAATACGTAAAGAAAGAAATCAGGGCTGGGGATGTAGCTCAGTTGGTAGAGTTCTTGCCTCGAAAGCACAAGGCCCTGGGTTCAATCCCCAGCACCAAAAAACAAAAAACAAAAAAAAAAGAGAAAGAAATCAAGTAGGAGATGAAAAGAGTTACATTCAAAAAACAAAAAAATAAAATGTAAAATTATACCTTCTATGATTTTTTTTTCCTTTGCAGTACCTAGGGATTGAACCAGAGCCTTTTGTGAATTTTAATGATATTATTCATATACCTCCTAATATCTTATTCAAAATGGATGAATGATCAGTGATCTTTGAACAAAATAGCATTTAATAAATAACGGGTCAGGTCAGGTGGGCCATTAGCAGACATTGAGAAAAGAGCCAACTATTATAGTTTACCTTCCCTTAGTTCCTTTAAAATTTGAAAACTTTGTATTCTCAGATTTAAGCTAAATTGTATCTTCTGTCATACCCCAAATAAAATAATTAATAAGCACTGTAAATTTAGCACCTGAAATTCAGTTTGGTGGAATACAGAACTGAGTTAACTGAAACTGATTACAAAGACATTGATTAAACAACATTAATTAAGGGATTAATATGTGTTAGGTGTTGAGCTGAATTAACAATAAATAACGAGGTCTGATGGAGCTGTGTTGTATTACCTAGAAGGTATAGGTATAATTCATCTAAATACTTGTCTTGCTCTCACCATATCTGGGTCTGGACTAGACTGTTCCCATAATTCTTTTCTGCTTTGAGCTGGTCACTGAGAGTAGAAAGGCCACTGTGCAATTGAATTTGTAGTAGTATGCAACTAGACCACTTTGGGTTTGGCCTGATGCCCAGAACTCTATAATGCCATGTCCTTGGTAGATGACCAGAGTAAGCCTGGCCTCTGCCAGAATTTTGAGTGTGAGTCAAGATGTAACTGAACTAGTATGTGTCTTAGTCATCTGCAAATAGGTGCTGGTGTTTTTCTTATGGATTCTTCTTAGACATGGCTCTATCTCCTTCATCTTTTATGTTTTAGAAATTATAGGCCGATATTTCATTATTGTACCAGAAAATGTTATGAAAATACCTTTAAAAAATAGTTTGGAGGTAGCTGTGGGATTCACAAACAAGAATTGGGAGGAGGAAGAGGAAGAGAATTCTAAGGAAATAAGGTAGATAGAATTGAGAATAGATATCTCTAAAGATTTTCTGTTATAGTATCACACCTTAAGTGTAAGAAATTGTAATTATGTGTATAGATTTTACAAAAATTATTTGTCCTTTTCTCTCATTTTTCCCCCTTCCTGGCTTATAGGTGCTACTTTTACTGACTGGTTTACCTCTTATGTCAACAATGTTGTATCAGGTGGCTTCCCCATCATCAGAGACCAAATTTTCAGGTATTTCATTTGGGGCTTTTTGGATCGAAATGATTAAAACTCAGAAAAAGCCATCCATCACAGATCATGAGATGAAGTTTCCCAAGGTTAATAACAGAATCTCTCATTATCCCAAATCTTATTATTTTATTCTCACTTCAAAGCCAAAACATTCAAATACTTAACCAGCTAGTATTTTTCTTATCTTGGAGAATGCAGACAGAAAACTGATTTTAATTTAGAAGCTGTGGTTTGTTAGTAGGTACATTGTTTCTCTGAAAAAAAAAAAGAAAAGACTTTTTGCCAATGAATAGATTTATTATGAATAGCAAGACAGCAGCTCCTGGCAAATATTCTTTATTATCTCTAAATGGAACATTTAAATGTTATTGTTACTATTAGAGGAGATATTGGTTCATAGTAGCCTTTGTGGCAGAAACAATAGATTAATTACATATTAGAGAGCTCTAGAGTAGGAACAGGAACAGTAGCTTCATTATACATTAGAGGCTCAAAATACATACTTATATATTTTTACACATTTTTCTTGTCAGAGCCACCATTAAGCAGGTGTAGCTGGATTTCAGATATTTCCAAAACTTTCTTAGCTCTGAAAAGTTTTGTTTAGTTTCCAAACTAATTACCAATCCAATCCATTATTTGAACCACTAGTCATTAATCCTTGATTTGCTGTCATTACTGAGCCAGTTTTTAGTATGTTTCTAATTTTCTTTTAAATTTAATGATTTCAATTTAAATTTGCATCCTAAAGTATAAGCAGTTGTGCACTGTATCTTTTTAAACCTTTTGTGGAATTGAAATTAGTTGTTTTTAAAATGTTTAATTTTTTTAAATTTGCTAGATATGTTCACGATCCAGAGTGTGTGGCAACAACTGGGGATATTACTGTGTCAGTTTCCACATCATTTCTGCCAGAACTCAGCTCTGTACACCCACCCCACTATTTCTTCACATACCGAATCAGGTGAGAATTTTAAATCAGGCTGCCTTTCAGTTCATGGTGGCATATATCCAATGAGTGGGTTGCTCTTGCCCCATTTGACATGATAAATAAAATGCCTTTTTTTTCCCCCTTCTCTGTACCCAGGGCCTGGTACATGCTAGACAAACTCTCTACTACTGAGCTATATCCCCAGCCCTAAAATGCATTTTAAAAGATAATTTCTTGCTGAAATTTGGAGGAAGGTGGATACATGTAGTTTTTGTAAAGGACTTTGACTTTATATTAACCTCTTAGTTATTTAAATTATTTCTTGACCATGTACTGGATATGAAGTATTGTGCCAGGTACTATGATTATAATTCAGTTATTATCATCAAAGCTCTCTATTAGAGTTACAATGCATTCTAGAAGCTGTCAATTGCCAAACATAAAGTCTTGCATTTTAAGTTTCATCTCTCTTCTCTATATTCAATTAAAAAAATATATATATTTACTGAGTGCTTCGTGTAGGTCATACATGGTACTGTGGATATGATTAAAAACAAATGTTGAAAACTCACCTTTATTAGAAGTATTCTGTGCTATTACAGAATCTCCAAAGGATTAAGGATACTTTATTTTAAAATACATTTTTATATATTTTATAATATTTTATACATAAAATGTATATTTTAGGGCTGGGATTGTGACTCAGTGGTAGAGCGCTTATCTAGCGTGTGTGAGGCACTGGTTGGATTCTCAGTACCACATATAAATAAATGAATAAAATAAAGGTCCATCAACAACTTAAAAAAATTTTTTTTAAAGTCTATTTTATATGTATAAAATTGAAAATGTTTGCATAGAAAAATATGGATACTTATTTCTAATATGAGATTTGCATATTAAGTAGAAAATATGTAATTTTAATATACCTATATAGAAAAAATTAAACTATATCATATAAAATGTAAAAATTTACATAAAATATTAAAACGTATTTTTATATATTTTGGAATATAAAATGCATGTAAGCTGGGCACGGTGGCACATGCCTAAAATCCCAGTGACTCCAGAGGCTGAAGCAGGAGGATCATGTGTACAAAGCCAGCCTGAGCAACTTAGCAAAGCCCTAAGCAATTTAATGAGACCCTTTCTCAAAATAAAAAAAGGGGCTGGGGACGTGGCTTAATGGTTAAGCACTCCTGAGTTCAATCCCCAGTACACCACCCTGTGCCCCCGTCTAAAAAAAAGCATGCATACATACTATAGGTATTTTAATAATACATATCCACTAGGAAGCATACTGGGATTTTGGTATTACATGTATCCTTTAAAATATCCAGGTACAGGTATGGATATTTGTTGATTTATTTAATTGAGATCCTGTGTAGGATTAAGAAATGCTTAAAATAAAAACACCCACATGTACTTATAGGGTGCTCAAAGTGAAAATAAGAGACAGCAGATTTCTAGAGAAAGGAGGAAATGATAATATGGGGAAACAGAATTGAAGTGTATTTCTGGTAACTGCTAACATTTTGCTTTAAGCTTTTTAAAAGCTGATGGGTGGTATAGAATGGTTGTGAGTGAAAGACCATCAGTTCTTTAGATATTTTTTATGGCAATATATTCTAGAAGGCATTTGCCAAATAGATCTTTATTTGAACAGCAAGAGATACTTGTTACTGTTGGGTTTCTGTATATTTATGTTGCCCCTTCTATGTTGATCCTCACTGAAAGTTAAGTGCATAAATTGGGTGAAAGCATTTGGGGCAGGGATTAAGCTATTTAAGTCATTATCTCTGAGAACTTAGAAAAATAAATGACTAATATTGACTTTGGGTTGTGTTACTTAATTTCCTTTGGAAATTTTCTTTCATACTATTAACTCTTAATAATGTAGCTCTTAAAACAAAACACACAAATTCCAGATTTGTATCTTTTATCACCTTTCTTTAGGATTGAAATGTCAAAGGATGCACTTCCTGAGAAAGCTTGTCAATTGGACAGTCGCTACTGGAGAATAACAAATGCTAAGGGTGACGTAGAAGAAGTCCAAGGACCTGGAGTAGTTGGTATGTAACTGAAGATTTAGGTTTACGCATTAGTTTCTTCAAAGAAATTTTAGACTTTCCATCCATAAATGTGATCTATAGAGGTTATTATCCTATCAGTTAACTTTTCTAGGGCTAGGGGTGTAGTTCAGTGGTGTAGTGCTTGCCCAGCATGTGTGGTCCTAAGGGGTTCAATCCCCAGCAACATACACACACACACACACAAAAAAGTTAACTTTTCTAAAATTTTAGCAAACTCAAACTTATCAGGCATTGATTTCCCTTCCTCTGGATCAATTGGGTTAATATTCTTGTTTTCTTTATTGTTTTTTAAAAACTGGCTATTTGTTGTTATAGTTTGTGAGTTAAGATGGCATAAAACAGAAAGAGAAAATAAATTTCATGTTGGTAATCTTTTTGAAGTTTGGAGGGAGATGTTGAAGTTAACTGCACAGATTTTTGTATTGTTTGGATTTCCTTCAAATTAGTCCTGGTTACCATTGACATTTAAGTTTTTAAAAAATTATAATGGAGCTAAGGATGTAGCTTAGTGGTGGAGTGCTTGCCTACCATTGCAAGGCCCTAGGTTTTAATGCCTAGCACCACAAAAATAAATAAATAAATAAATTTTTAAAAATAAATTATGATTATTTTAAGTTTCTGAACAATTAGAATATTCAGGTTTCAATATGTGCTTTAGGAAAATAACATCTAAGCTGTGTACTTTTATTATTGGTCCTGCACATATACAAAATTCAGTTTAAAGTTTTCTAATTCATTGCCGTGACTAAATATTCTCCCTTTGTTTATTTTTGTGATACTAGGGAATGAATCCAGGGGCACTCTACCACTGAGTTATATCCCCAGCCCTTTAATTTTAATTTTTTTTTTTTTTTTTTTTGAGACAGAGTTTCTAGAAGTTGGCAAGGCTGGCTTCAAACTTATGATCCTTCTGCCTCAGCTTCCTGAATTACTGGGATTGTAGACATCTGCCACTGCACCCAACTCTACATGTTTATTTAATGAATTTGTCTTAGACTGAATCTAGTGCTAAGGAAGTTTATTAAAGACTTAATTCTTTTTTTTTTTTTTTTTTAATTTGGTCTATTGGTTGAAGGACTCTTGCTTGTGACTGACATTTTGACTCAGGATGAATCTTCTCAACCTTATGTTTTATTCTCTTGCTACTGTTAAACAGATTACCCTTACCCTTGTTTGAGCTACTATCTGTGACAATTTTTTATTACTCATGTCTTTTTTGGTACTGGGGATTTAGCCCAGGGATACTTTTCCACTAAGCTACATCTCCTATTCTTTTTATTTTTTACTTTGAGATAGGGTCTCACTAAGTTGTAGAGACTGGCTTGAACTTGGATCCTCCTGAGTTGCTGGGATTACAGTTGTGGACTGCCACACCTGGCTTATTACTCATGTCTTAAATATTATACCTTTGATGCCTAAAAACACTTTGAACAAAAAGGTGCCTTTTTTTGTTTTGTTTTACTCTATATTCCCCATCTGCTACATTGCAGAGAATTTGGGGAATACAGAAAAACCATCAAGAGGAATAAAATACTTGCTTAAAATTCCATCATTGTTAACATTTTGTTGTATGTATGTCCTTTTAGGTTATTTTTCTCCCCCAACCGTGCATTTACTTTCACATAATTTACATAGTGTCTTAGCAAACATACCTTATTGTAATGAGAAGCTAAGTTTTATACTTTGGTTTATTTTTTCTGTTTTTGCTGCAGGTGAATTTCCTATCATCAGCCCAGGGCGGGTTTATGAGTACACCAGCTGTACCACATTCTCTACAACATCAGGATATATGGAAGGATATTATACCTTCCATTTTCTTTACTTTAAAGACAAGATCTTTAATGTTGCCATTCCCCGATTCCATATGGCATGTCCGACATTCAGGGTGTCTATAGCCCGATTGGTAAGTTAAATTTCCCTCTAGTGTTGATTTATATAACTTTGTAAAATTAACTCTACAGAAGATTTTTGTTTAGGCAGACAAGCAATTTGTAAGTAAGTTTCCATAGAACCCTGGACATTCTGAGGAAGCATGGAAGTATCTTGGGGGCATGTGTATATGTTGGGGGAGATGAACAGCAGATAAACTATGCTCACTGCTCTTCAACCAGAGAAACTACTGTTAATCTGTTCTAAAGAGTCAACTTCTTTTCCACTATTTACAAAAACAATTCTGGGGTCTAGATATGTTAGAATATGAGAAATACCATGCTAGATTAGAATTGACTTTATTTTATTAAGACTGGGAAATCAATTTTTGCTCAAATTTCCTATGCAGTAAAATAAACAAATATTCTATAGAGATCATGATTAAGAGGGTTAATGGGTAGATTTGTACTTTTAGCCATTTCTTTCTGGGACCATTTCTCAAGTCAACCATGTATATTTTTAAAACTTCATGTTTACGGTTCTTTATGTCAGGCAGTTTTATGGACTATAAAATCATTAAGGAAATTATGAAGGGATTTATGAAATATGAATCCTATATGCAGAAAGCAGCTGAGATGTAGGCATTGAATGTTCAGATAATGCCTTCTAGCTCCTGAGATGGTCCTGATGAGTGGGTCTGAAATAAGTCTGGGAAGATGGATGTGATATTAACCTGACACTGAGATGACACTCTCAACTCTTGTTCGGAAAGAAAAGGATGATGATGAGCCTTTAGGCCTTGATACTTGTTTTATGGTGAAAAGAAATTACAGTCTGGATTTGGAAGTGAAATTTTAATTTTCTTCCCAATGGAGGAATACTAGAAATTTTATTTCCAGTACTGGAAGTTTGCTGCTTCCTGTAACAGACTTCCATTTTTTTTATTAGCCCAGTATCTATATGAGATTGGTGTATCTTATTCTTAAATGGTTGATATTCATCTGTGAAGCTATAGGGGACTGGAGTTTTTTGTGTGTGTTGGGAAAAAATTAAAATATGAGTTTAATTTCTTTAATATTCATATTTTCTATTTCTTCTTGTTTCAGTTTTGGTAATTTGTGCCTTTCAAGGAATTTGTCCATTTCATCTAAATGTTGAATTTATTGGCGTAAAGTTATTCACAATATTCCCTTGATATCCTTTTAATGGCTACAAGAATTGTAGTCATATGTCCTCTTTTGTTTTTAATATTGGTGTTTTATATCTTCTCTTTTGTTCATCACATGATTTTTATCACTTTTATTGATTAAAGGAACAATTTATGGTTTCACTGATTTTTCTCTTCATTTTCTATTTTATTGATTTCTATAGTAGTCTTTCTTTTCTTCTTTGGGTTTAATTTGCTTTTCTTCTAGCTTTTTAAAGTAGAAGTTTATTGATCTTAAACTCTAAGCACTGTTTTAGCTGTATTGCATAAATTTTGATGTGTTTTTGTTAATATTAGTTCGAAATAGTCCCAAATTTCCCTTGTAACTTAATTTTGATCTGTGACTTTTCTACCAATGTGTTGGTTTCTAAACATTTGGGGACCTTTCAGTTATCTTTTGGTTATTTTCTAATTTCGTTGTGGTTAGAAAGTTTCCTCTGTATTTCCAATACTTGTAAATGTTTTATGGCCCAATCATGTGAAGAATCTACATATGTTGGTAAATGACCCTTCTGTATTTGAAAAGAATGTCTATTCTGCCATTGGGGGAATATTATTCTATAAATATAGGTCAAACTAATTGGTTGACAGTGTTTTTCAAATATCTGTATATTTATTGCTTGGGGGGGGACCTTTGTTCTGTCAACTGTTGAAGAGATGATTGTTAAAATTTCCAACTAAAATTACAGTTTTGTCTATTTCTCTTTTCCATTCTGTCAGATTTGCCTCATGTATTTTGAAACTTTATAATTGTGTGCAAATATGCTTAGGATTGTTGTTTCTTTTTAATGAAGTGATTCTTTTATCATTATGAAATCTCCCTCTTCATCTCCAATAATATACCTTGTCCTGGAATTTAAAGAGCACTGAAGCTTATTTGGCAGTTGAGCTACTATTGGGTCAGCCTGATCCTTTTGAGGCTTGTTTTCGATATTGGTTGGGGTGAGTGGAAAGTGCTCTGTACTTAAGGACAGTGGTTTCCCAACATTTTGGTTTTCATGACCCCCTTAGATGCTTAAGGGCTCCAAAGAAATCTTGCTTACATGGGTTACATTGATACTTATATTAGAAGCTAAAACTGAGAAGTTTGACAAAATTTACTTAGCAATTCCTTTTAAAATAACAATAAATAAACCCATTTCATGCTTAACCTTCTCTTAACTATGTATTTATTTACTTTGAGTTTTAATCTCTTATTAAGCACAAATAAACATTTAAAATCTTGACCTGCCTTATGAGACAATGTGTCGTCTCCGTAAAGAGAAATGAGAATTGTGGACCTATTTCTAATCAACACTAACAAGGCAATGGGGGTCGTATTTGTCAACCCTTTGTTTCTATATTAGTTTTCTTGATATGCAAGTTTCATTGTTTTTGCTCCTTTCTTTTGTCCTCTACCAATCTGATTAATTAGAAGGCTTAGTAGTTCCTTTTTCTTTATACTCTGCCATTTTGAAAATGCTTTGGGTCCGTATCCACCTTTTCTTGCAGGCAGGTGGTTCATTTACTGTGCATGCTGGAGGGGGCTGTAGAGGCTCCTGCTGCCCACAGAGTTCTGCTGCTGTGTTCATCTTTCTGTCTGTTGATGCACGAGCACTTTCATCCGAGCATCTCCTTCTTTAGCCACATGGATCTCTTAAATTCTTTTGTTTTCTTCATTATCATAATTAATAATCATACTACCTGTGGCACATGTTTTAGTATTTCCAAAGTCTTCCCCTTCTTGTGTTTTGGACCTCCTACTGAATTTTAAAGTCTTCATTCCTAAGTAAAAAAATCAGGAACAAATAATGGTATATCTTATGCGTCACATCTGTGTATCTTTTCTGATTGTTATTGTTAGTATGAAAATAAATTCCGAGTGATCCAAATTCTTTCTCCTACATTAATTCATTTTCTCATTCAACAAATATTTGAGTACTGTAGTAAACAGTACAATCAAAATCCTTGCCTTGAAATTTACAATCTAATTGAAAGAAAAACTGTTAACAAACACTCTGTACTTGTCTCAAGTAGTAATAAGTGCCATGGAGAAAAGTCAGGGCTTAAGGAGTGTCCTCTTGGGTTCTAATGTAAAGATGTGTCAGGAAAGGCCTTGGTGACACGTAAGCTGAGATATGAGAGGAGCAAAGGATGGATAGGTGGAAAAAGAGTGTTTGGCCAAGGAGCAGCAGGTGCGGAGGTTCTGACACAGCTGTGTGCCTGGTGTTTGAACCAAGGAGGCCAGTGCAGCTGGAGTGCGGTGGACAAGGAGGGGAGCAGAGTGGGTGGAGCTGAGGTCAGAGGGACGGTGGGCTGCTGGGTCATATGATGCCATAAAAGCCTTGGTGGAAGGACTTTTGCTGACATCATGCCTGAAGTGTCCAGTTCCTCTCAGATTGCTGACTAGAATTCTGTGTGATATAGCAACTCTTCCCCATGAAGCTTAAATGTGTGAGAGAGAAAATTGGCAGTCAAGTAAGTCAAGGCTTGATTGGAGACATTGCTTGAGTAAAACTGAAGCTTCCAAGAGATGTTTAGATATTGCATGTTCATCATCACTCCTGTCCTATTGTAGAGCCTCCAACAAGAGAATATAAAAGTAGAGGCTGCCCTTTCCCCGCAGTGTGGATCCATCTTAGTGATATACTTCTAGTGAATTGGCAAGTGACACTGACTTCTGAAGCTAAGCTAGAAAAGGTCAATATGCCTTCAGCCTAGTTCTCTCTCTCCTGGAACACGTGCCTTTGCTGCCCTGAGCCACCACGTAAGAAGTCTAGTTTCCATGAAGCCACCATGCTGGAGAGACCATTTAGAGATACCACATAGAGACAGAAGGAGGCACCAGGAGCCCCAGCTGTTTCAGTCTGGAGAATTGGATTACTCCAGCCCAGTACCAGACATGTGAGTGAAGAAGTCCTAGAGGTGACACCAGTTCCAGCCACCATCTGATTGTGACATCACAAGCGCTCAAGCCAGAACCACCCCATTGAGTACTTCCCAGATACGCAACCCACAGAAACCAGGAGAGATGATAAATGACTGTTGTTGTTTTAAGTCACTAAAAAAATAAAGAACTTTTTTAAAGTTAGAGGCTACTGATGTTTGACTTAAAATGATGTGTCTTTATAGTAGGAGTTCAATAAAAATCTTTGAGACCTCTGACAGTGCATTAAAGTTACCAGTAGAGGTCATACCTGATATTTTTCACATCTTCTGTAAGTATATAGACCAACCAAGAATTGTTATGTAGTACATTAGAAGTTCAGTAAACTTTATCTTGGATTGTTAGTAGTCTATTTGCTACCTTGTGTGAATTACCAACTACTGTGTGGGAGTAAGTGTTGTCTTAGTGAAATATGTTTACCATCATAACCATACTGAGCATTACTTAACATATGTGCATTATGAAAACTACACTGTTACAGTCTGTCAAAACTCATTTTGGCATGTTTGGATTCTAGAAAATGAGAATTTGCATTAAATTACAATAAAAAAAACTAATGGACATTGTTCTTATCAAAAGATTGTTTTCTCTTTCAAGGAAATGGGTCCAGATGAATATGAAGAGATGGAAGAGGAAGAAGAGGAGGAGGAAGAAGAAGACGATGATGATTCAGCTGACATGGATGAATCAGATGAAGACGAAGAGGAGGAGAGGAGAAGGAGAGTTTTTGACGTTCCCATTCGCAGGCGCCGCTGCTCCCGCCTTTTTTAGCCCGCCTTCTGCTGGCGGAAGCCCTGGATGACTCTAGTCTGTTAAATAGATTTCTCAATAATGTAAAATAACTAAATTGTGCTTGGCATATAGCAGGAAACTAGCATGAAATATTGTCCAGACCCTGGGCTCTGGGCAACACTACATTAGGAATTGGATTGTTTTGGATTGCTTTGTGGTTTTGAGGTAGAAGAGGAATTGGGAATTTGCTTTTCTTCTCCAGGATTCAGTGAAGGAACAGGCAGTTCCTGTTTCTAGCTAAGGAACAGATCCTTCTCTGTTTTAAAATATTTTCTACTTACAAAAATATAGAAACGGAGAGGGAATTGTTTTGAAATAAGGATTTAAAATGTAGCAGAAATATCTACTCAAGGATAGAAACTATGTAACTGAATGATTCTGTGAAAAGACTTCTTATAGTTGTGAAATATTTAGAAATGAAAAAAATTTGTAATTAGACTAATCCATTTAGTGATTCCTAATATTTTGTACTTACGGGGAACTAATTGACTAAATAACTTGAATGCTAATGGTTTGTCCTTTCTTAGACAATCTATCCTTGAATTTAAAGTCTTTATCACTAAGACCTTGAATTTGAAGCTTTCATAATAATAACCTTGAATTTAATCTAAAGTCCTCAACACAATGATGACTTTGAATTTAAGTTAAAGTCCTTACACTATGACCTTTATCTTATTATTTACAGAGGTATCACTTGGAAATGTAGGGTGTGGAAGTATGTAGTGTGTTATTACCAAAAGTTTCTTCACAATGTCTCATGTTGTCTAAATTTGTAAATACTGCTTCTGTTTAGTTTCTCCTTTATACACTTGACCGTCTAACTTTGTGATAAGTGACATGAATTTTATGTTAGGATTAAGGATGTTTTCCTGAAACATGGATTTTTTTGTAATTATATAATTGAGAGTTTGGAATGAAATCCTTAAGTGTCAAAAACTCATCTTTTAAAAACAAAGTTTGGTTGCAATCCTGTATTTTGTGTAATTGCCTATTTCCCATAAACTAATGTTAATAAGCCTTTGCTCTTAAGATGGAAGGTGGCATTGATACTCATTAGCCTGCAGTCAGAGTAGAGCAGGCCCATTCAGAGTCATCTCCTGGCTTTGACTGTACACTATTTTGTGCTCCACCTTCCATTTTCCCCAAGAAGGGTTCTTTTGTAGAGAAAACAGTAGGAAGAGGGAGTAGTGTGCAGGGCCAGGCAACTATAATGAAGGATCATGAAGATAAACTTCCCCTTTTCTATTGACTCATGGCAAAATGTTCTGTAATAGAACCAGTCATTTGTCCTGCTTATTTTTCACATGATAGCCATACACTGCATAATGATGTTTCTGTCAACAACGGACCACATATACAATGGTGGTCTCATACATCCTGTATTTACAATATCTTGAATGCCGCATTCTCTCTTGTATTTGATTTAACCTCATGTTGTTTTGTTCATCATGGCCTCTAAGCAAACAAAATCCACTACTGATATTGCCAGTAAGAGGCTATGGCAAGTGATTGACCTGCAAATGAAAAGTCATTAAGGACTGTGGAGGTGGGACATGAGTGCCAGTTATTGCTCACCAGCCAGCCATCCCACCATAGCTACCATCTTGGAGAACAAGAACAAAGTGATGGAAGCTGTTAGAGGATCTGTTTCACTGAAACCAACCGGACTAGCAAAAATCAAGACAGGTCTATATTAGGCATAGAGAAACTTCTAATGACCTGGATTGAAGAGCAGGGACAAGTTCATCATTATGATGATCACAACCCCCCTCCCAAAAAAAAAGTTTGCAATGTTGAAAGGAAGGGCTCAACCTGACCAGAATGTTGAATTTGTTACTAGTTCTGGGTGGTTTAAATGATTGAAGAATTGTTATTCATTACATAATGTGAAGGCGGTGGGTCTGTGAATGCTGATGTGAAGTTACCTGAAGAACTTTTAGAAACTAGATAAGCTGACTGGAGGGAAATTACATGCTAGGGAAAATCTTCTACTATAAATTCACTCTATGATGCTTGCCCAGTGAGATCACCTAATACCACAAACATCTAATGACATGATCCTCAAAACATATCCCCATTACTGATATGACTACGATCAGGCTACCAAGTCCTTCTCTTATGTGTCTTTTTTTTTTTTTTTTAAGAAGGTAAACCCATATTTATTTACTAGCACTCTTAAAACATTACACAAAACACATTCAAGTGACAAGTAATTATAATGCAAGCCCTTGCATGGCAATCCGAATTTATTGAACTACTGATGCTAAGTTATACAAAATCACACCACTTAAGATTTTTAGTATACCTTTGGCTGAAAGTAGTTGTAACATTAGGTTGGTGGTTAAAATACTGTGGCTCCCTGTTGGATAGACACACAGTCTTCACACCCAAACATTAATGTATACAAAGCAACAAAGCATTGTTAAGTAAAACAGCAATAGTTACTTCAAATTAGACCTTGTGACTAAAATCACTTCCAGAATTTACATCCACAGTTCTCATTCATCCACCATTTAACATCTCAACCAAAACATTACACATGTGAAACAATCACCATCAGGCAAAAATACTAAACCTATATTTGGTATTGCAAATACACTTATGCATTAGCAAGCAAGGGATTCATGGTAAAAATCCATAGCTTCAGAAGCCTGAAAATTATAAAAATTGTTAAATCATTAGAAAAATGTTTGAAAATACATATTTCTTGTAGACCCCCCTGTATACAGAATTACAAACATTGTACCCTATATAAACAAAAAAAAAAAAAAGGAGATTTGGAAAATCTAGACATTTCCTTCCCAACAGATGTTAAAGGCAATGTCTTTAAGACGTCATTCTGAAAGGACTGTATTTTAAAGACAAGATTGCTGCCTTCACAAGTTTTTGAAAAATTCTTAAAAAACCATATAGCTGTGTTAATCAAAGTGCTTACTTTGTACAATACAATGATGATGGCCTTGGATTTTAAAAAATTACAATAAGCTGCAAGTATCAAAGAAGCAAAGTTATTTGGAGTAGTCTATATAGGAGCTCTTTGGACTTTATTTTATTATGCTAAAATAGTGCTTTCAGGATTTACATTATGTACTCTCCAATACAAAGTGTGGGGTGTGTTAAAGTATACAGTACACCATTTTCATACATGTACAATGTTGGTGGATGAAGAATGTCTCTTAGCAGTAATAGTGGATGTAGCCTCTGGTTTTACCAGTTGTATACTCTCAAGTAAAAATCTCTCTTGTGATTAGAATGTGCAAACCAATAAAGTAGCTTTCATCCATCCCTTAAAGGGTACCATCAAAGCAAAGTCCATGCAAGATGTTGATACGATAAACAAAGTTGAAATGCTGGCATTCAGTTCTTCAGTCCTGGCTCAGAGCTACAGTGCATTTAGTATATTAAAGCAGGTGACACGATGGATGACTTTGCAGGCCTTCCCAGGCACTGGAGTTTTTCTGTTAATTTGCTGCACTAGGTCACAAAAGATCTCATTGACATTTATTTTTCATGTTGCAGGAGATTTTAAGTGCACGGGAATTTCACTGACTTGCTAGATTTGACTTTGTTCCTTTCCTACAATTCTTTCATCTTCCAAGTCACACTTATTACCTTCCAGAATCATGGGAACATCATCAGTGTCTTTAACTCGACAAATTTGTTCTCTCTGATCTTGTAAATCATTAAAGGTAGACTGGGCTGTGATGGAATAAACTAGCGCAAAGCCTTGTCCATTTCTTGTGTACAAATCCCTCATTGCTATAAATTGTTCTGTATCCAAGGGTTCAAGCATACACTGTTGTGCATCTACTTCAACTTGCTTTCCATAAGAATCTTCTATTGTAGGATCACATTTGTCAACAAAAATTCCTTGAACAAACTGTACGATCAGAGCAGACTTTCCGACCCCTCCTGAGCCAAGAACAACTAGTTTATATTCATGCATGATGCAAACATGTCAAAACGGTATCTCTAACGCTGTCATGGGGTTCCCGTAGCCAACGTCCTCCTGAGCTCCCTCCTGGTTGCTGCTACTGGTGCCACTGCAGTTCTGCTGCTGGCTCCACCAGTCCAACTGGTTTACACACCTGATCTATGTCTATCCTTTTTAAATTTTTTAAAATCCACTCTCCTTTTCCCTGTAGGCTTTCTTAACAAAATACCTTAGACTGTGTAATATTTAAACAATAGAAATGCATTGCTCACTGTTCTACAGGATGAGAAGTCCAAAATTAAGGCACCAAGGGGTCTGGTGAGCATCTATATAGTCTACTTCAAGATGGAGCCTTCTTATTGCACCCTTAGATGGTGGAAGGGGACAATGATATCTGTGAGGCTTTTTTTTTTTTTTAATTGGGGATTGAACCCGGGACACTTAACAGGTCTGTGCTCTACAGCAAAAGAAAGTCCTTTTGATTTAAGGTACCACCATTTGTGTAGAGAAAAACTGGGCACCATAGTGAAACTCATTCTCTGAC
The DNA here is from genome assembly GCA_020662805.1 of Glaucomys volans. Lineage (NCBI taxonomy): Eukaryota > Metazoa > Chordata > Mammalia > Rodentia > Sciuridae > Glaucomys > Glaucomys volans. Next base: position 237,389 of record JAJEJO010000472.1, read on the forward strand.
ATCTGGAACCCATTCAGGATCATGTAGAAGATACATGTTACAGAGTTGGGGCCTTTCAAGAAACTGATGCAGCATGAAGATGACGCCTTCAGATTCTTGCAATCAACTCAAGAACACTGTTGCTCAGAGTAACAGGAATGAGTTTATTGAAGGAATAGGAAAAGGGAAAGGAGATAATTTCAAGGGAGAGAATGGGTCCTCTCAGAGAGGAGAGAGACAATATGCCTCTCCTACACTCCAGTTTTATTGGGGATCCCAGAGAAGTTTCCAGAGAGTCACACCCAGGTCCACCTTGACATTTGATTGACAGCAGGGTGACATCAAACTTTCAAGCACCTAAGACTTTCAATTGCCTTAACAATTCTAGGTTCCCTTGGCCCATCCAGAGGAGTTCTAATTGGATTCTTAATCATTTTACAGGTTTATGGTAGGAGAAATTATCCTTCCTTTCTGGAATCTGGTCTGTGAAGAGGGTCCAAATAACTTGAGTTGCTCTTATCAACCTTATTTCCTCCCTGCATTTCTTTATAGATAACAGGTAGTTCACTGAGGAATATGACATATCCTGTCCACTTAGGTCAGGCAGTGCTGCAGGTAAATTTTTTTTGGCAAAGAAAGCATGTGGGGGGTCAGCACAGTGGGCCCATTTTTTTGAATTATTCTTTTGACCTTGTGTTCCCACCATCCTCAGAAGTCTGTCCCCGAACAACGCCAAGACAGTTAAAATTTCCACTGCTAGAATTTTATCTCCTCTATTCTCCCCCTTCCAATTCAGCACAAGCAGTCCTGCCATGTGTGATCCAACAGATGTCACATGACCCAACAGAGGTCACATTCTTGGAAGTAGATTTGTATTTTGGGTCTGTTGCTCCCCCAAAACTGGTTGTGCAGTTAGCATGACGCTTTCTAAGTGGCATATGGAAACATTACTGTGAGCACAAAAGGACAGGAAGCAGACCTCAATGGATTCAGAGAAGCCTTTATTCCTTCGCAGACCCGAGCACCTTGGGGTCCACTTTCTGGATGGGAACATGTCTGTCAGTTACAGAGGAGATTTTGTTTTTGTTTTTGTTTTTGTTTTTGTTTTGAACTGGGGATTGAACTCAGGGGCAATTGGCCTCTGAACCACATCCCCAGCCCTATTTTGTATTTTTTATTTAGAGACAGGGTCTCACTGAGTTGCTTAGCGCCTCGCTAAGTTGCTGAGGCTGGCTTTGAACTCGAGATCCTCCTGACTCAGCCTCCCAAGTCGCTTGGATTACAGGCTTGTGAGGGATTTTGGTTTTATAGGGTACAATGATGTAATCACTGGAGGCCGTGTGCATGCAGTTTTGACCATCAGGGCTACTTGAACAGGTTAAAACTTTAATTTAGGAGGGTGGTTGTACAAAGGTTGAAACTCATTTTTGTCTGGGGAGATGAGTCCAGATCCCAAGGGATGAGTACTCAAATCTTGCCCATTGGTATTTGCCTTGCTTCTATTTAGAACTAATTAGCCATGGGGGAAGGTCCGGGTTTAGGACCCAGCATTCAGTATCCGCCCCTTTTCCCCAGGGCCCATTGTTCCTTGGCTAGTTTCCCTTTCCCTTCCAGAGCAGGACCTCTCTCCATTTTTCTTTGGGGGCTATTTTGCAGGAATATTAGCTTCCATAACCCTTCAATTACATCTTCACATAAATGTAAGTGGTGGTTCTGTTACCAAAAGCTTGTCCCCAATGCCAATCCAATAATGACACGGTTTTGAGAAAAAGGAAAAAGAAGGTTTATTGCTTTGCAAGCATGGGAGAAACACAGGGGACCCCAGTCCCAAAGGGTGTGGTTCTGCTCCTCAGGGAAAACCAAGCTTTTAAAGAAGCTATTCAAAGGCTAGATTCCAGGTGGCCACTTCCTAGTTCTTCTGGTGACTTCTCCTTCCTGTGGAGAACCAGATAACTCATGGTAATCTGGTTCCCAGCCCCCAAGCTAGGAAAGAGGAAAGGGAGTAGGGGAAAAGAAAAACATGCTCCTCTTAAAATAAGCAGCAAGCCTGTAATCCCCGCACTTGGGAGGCTGAGGCAGGAGGATTGCTAGTTCAAAGCCAGCCACAGCAAGTTAGGGAGGCCCTAAGCAACTCAGTGAGACCCTGTCTCTAAATAAAATACAAAATAGGGCTGGGGATGTGGCTCAGTGGTGGAGTGCCCCTGGGTTCAATCCCCAGTACCTAAAATAAGCAGCAAGGGTTATATGCAAAGGTAAAGTGGACCACTGTTAAAGTTCTGGTCCCATTCCAGCCCACAGAAGTTTCTAAACCCAGAGCAGAATTTTGTCTAGGGTCCAAGCAGGACACAAGGCACAGATACGGCTGTGGCTGAGGATATCTGCAGAATGTTCAAGCCTGACAGCAGGAGCGAGTCTCCACAGGGCTGGATACCTGACAGCTCACGTGGGAACAGGGCAGGAGCAGTTTGAATGCAAAGACGTTCTGGAAAACAATATATTTAAGCATTTTTAAGGTGGGGCGGGATCAGAAGTCTTTCAGAGCATCCTGTGTTTATTTTCGGTAACAAACAGAAGCCGATGCCAAGAACTTGGGTCCCCCGGAGTTTTGAAGATTAGTCTAGTCCTGGCGGCAGAGCTCCGGTCGCCTGGGGCAGGAGGCGGTCACCACAGCAGTGGGTGCAGGTGCTGACCTGCCCCTTCAGGAAAGGGCGTGGTGGAGCGGGGCGGGGACTGGGGGGCAGACAGTTCCCGGGCGAGGGAGGCAGGGCCGCGGAGCCAGGGCCGCTCTGCAGCGCCGCTGAGCGGAGAGGCCGGCCGGCTGGCTGCAGCTCCCCGGGCGCCCCTCAGGTAAGACCTGTCCTGCAGCCGCAGCGGGCGTGGGTCCCTCCGCCCCGGCTTTCAGCGGGGCAGTCGGTCCGAAGGACGCGTGGTGCGGGTGGCCCCTGTTTACCACCAAGAAAGGGCGGGGTGGGGCGGAGCAGGAGCCCTCTGTCCCCAACACCCGGCACGCTCCATCCCTTGGGATCCTGAGCACGGGCCTCCACCTTTATCTCCTGGGAAGCTCGGGCCACGTGGAGACGAATCCCCTCGGAAGACAAAGGGTCCACTCCAACCTCGACGCGGTCACCGACCTTCTCTTGCCTTGAAGGTTAAAATTCGGAATGACAAGGCTGAAGCCTTTGTTTTCCCAGATCTGCTCCGCTGCACCCCCTTTAGAACCAGAGGGTCGACTTTTTAACAAAACGTTAGGTAGTGTCCTTTAGGAAGCCCAGGAGCTCCGAAGGTAATTGCCGCAGCTATTTAACCTCATTTTCTCATCAGTAAAATAGTGGGCCTCGCTTCATAGAGTGGCGGTCAGGACTAAAAGGGATAGCAGAAAGGCCCAGCCTGGCACCTGGGAGTGTGACATCTTTTCAGGTATCCGTGTGATCTCTCAGCAGTTTTTAAGATCCTCCACGGGAGAGAATCTACTCCCTGGAAGAAGGCACACAAACCTCCAATTGTCTGTCGAGGCGGGTAGCAACATTTGCTCAATTATGGCTATTTACAGTGCGCCTGGGATCTGCAGTGGAGGAATTTATAAAGAAGGAATTTCCTCATTACAAACCGAACTTTCCTGAAATTTGTGGCATGTACTTTGACAGTGAATAGTGAAAACTTTGCTCTAAGGGGAACATTTCCTTCTGCTGAAAGGTTTGGAAGATAAAAGATGGATTTTAGGGTGAGAGGACCTGGATGAGAGACCAGAGATTTGTCATCAGGGTTCCCTTGTATGGGAAACTGCAGATCTGTGTGCTTTCAGATCTGGGATGGCTGTTCCTGGCACCTTGGGTGGTTGGGAGGGGCTTTTCCATTATGATGGTGCTTTTCTTTCTCTACCTGCTGATGTCATTACTGTTTTGAACTGAGTAACTGATCTTGGGGTGCCTCAGCATGTTTGGCTATAGCATGTCCAAGGTTTTAAGAACACAGATGTTCCAGATGCCTGATCCTACTAACACCAGGTTCTACTAAGCCACTTGTGAGTTACTAGCCCCTGATGAGTATGCAAGATGAATCCAATGTGGCTTTGCAACTATCCTGTCACCTTGGGACAGTAATTTCATCCCCCCCTTGGACCTTCATTAATTTCCTATAAAATGAGGAGTTTTATTTCCTAGAACCATCTAATCTTGAAGATCATCAGCCCCAGGCTCCCAGGAGCAGTAACTATACTTGTGGGTGGCTGTGAATCCTACCGAAATTGAGCATGTTAAAATCTCTCCTTGGGCTGGGAATGTATCTCAGTGGTAGAGTGTTTGCGCAAACCTTGGGATCTATCCCCAGCATTGCGACAACAAAAACAGAGGGGTGGGGGGTGGTGGGGAGAGGGAGGGAGGGAGATAGAGAGAGAGAGAGAGAGAGAGAGAGAGAGAGAGTGTGTGTGTGTGTGTGTTAGTCTCCCACCACAGCGTTATGATTCAGAGCTCAGACCTCGGTTTAAATGCTCTTCTACCACTTTCCAGTAATGAGGTTGCTATACTAGTTTTTTTTTCTTTTCCATTTTGGGAGTTTTGTTTTGTTTCGTGAGATGGGTTCATGCTGCACAGCCCAGGCTGGTCTGGAACTCAAGCCACCCTCCCACCTCTGCCTCCCAAGGCAGAGGACTCCAGGAGTGTGCCGCCATGCCTGATTTATATTGTTTTTTTATTGCTTTAGAAACAAATCACAAGTTTGGCAGCTTAAAACAACACAAATGTATTAACCTTACTGTTCTGTCGTCCATCTGGAGTTGACACAGTGACACTGGGGCTGGAGTGGAGGTGGCAGGCTGCACTCCTTGCTGAATCATAACACTGTGGTAGGGAGACTCCTGAATTCAGTTTCTGAAGTACATGCTGGCTCATTCATTTTATTTGTTATTGGCAAATACAATCCTTGAGAGTGGGGGACAGGTCTGGTTTCCTTTTTGGGTGTTAGTTAAGGACCAGTCTTAGCTTCTAGAGGTTGCCTGTATGCCTTGGCATATGGAAGCTTTCCTGTCTTAAACTAGCAGTAGGAAGCTGAGTTCATCTCTCTTTGGGTCTCTTGCCTCTTTTTCTGTTGTTACATCTTTCTGATGGACTGTACTTCTGTCCTCTCTGAATTTTAATAACCCTGTAATTACACTGGACCCCCTGGATAATCTAGAATAATCTCTATAATCTTTTTTTTCCTGGGGGATGGAGTACCAGGGATTGAACTCAGGGACACTCAACCACTGAACCACATCCCCAGTGCTTTCTTGTATTTTATTTGGAGACAGGGTCTCAACTGAGTTGCTTAGTGCCTCACTTTTGCTGAGACTGGCTTTGAACTCATGATCCTCCTGCCCCAGCCTCCAGTGGTGTCAGCTGGTTCTCCTCCCTCTTCAGCTTCCTATAACTGGAACAGAATTACATTTACTTTGTAGTACTGTTGTGAAGATTAACTGCATAACTATGGCAAGAGCCCCTAGAACAGCATCTGACCTATAATATTTGCTCACTACATAGAAGTTAACGAAGAAGAAACAAGGACTTGCCTAATAGCTTCCATTTGGCAACATATTGCATTCAGTGGTGTAATCACATGCCTCCTGAAGAGAAGAAACTCCTGATTATTTAATCAGTATCAGCAGCTCCTTTTACAGCCCTGCTGGGAGACCCTATATAAGTAGCCTCGCCCTTGCACCAGGTCACTGTAGCCTCCTGGTTTTTATTTTATTTTATTTTATTTTATTTTATTTATTTATTTGTTTATTTATTTTCATTTTTTTATTTTTTTGGAACCAGGGATTGAAATCAAGGGCACTGGGCCACTAAGCCACATCCCTAACCCTATTTTGTATTTTATTTAGAGACAAGGTCTCACTGAGTTGCTTAGCACCTTGCCCTTGCTGAGGCTGGCTTTGAACTCACGATCTCCCTGCCTCAGCATCCTGAGCTGCTGGGATTACAGGCATGTGCCACCGTGCCCAGCGCCTCGTGGTTTTTTAGTGTGGTCTCTGGCCCAGCACATGGAAACTGGCTAGAAATGCACACTCCTGGCCTGACACTAGACCTACGTAATTCCAGCGGCAGGGCTGGGGTCCACCCATCTGTGATTTTGATGTTCATTGAAATTGACAACCAGTGTTGTAACCCTTATTTTCTTTCTTTGGCACTCATTGGTGCCCACCCCCACTAGATTATAAGGCTCTTGCCTAGATCAGCAGCCAGTGTAGCTGTGCACCTGCACACAGTGGGCTCCCAATTACTGTTGAAGAGATGACAGGAGGCCAAGGTCGAGGCTCAACCTACTTCATCGTAGTATATGTACCCATCAGTGGATGCCTTCATTCCATCACTAAATCATTATTTATTGTGTTAAGTGCTTTCTGTTCAAGTATCTCTGGATTGCTTAGTTACACACATAGATTGGTAAACATATATAGTTTTAATTATACGTTTAGATATGTTTAGATATCATATGTTTAGGATTTTTAGGGGTCTCGGGCTTTTGGGTAGATAGTGCCACGTTCTTGTTTTCCCATTTAAAGCAATGGCTATTTGCTCACACTACATTTTCTACCCAAATACCCCAAATATTTGCTACTCCAAACATTTTCAGTAAGGGATGCCTGTGTGTGTAAATCATCTTGCCATTTTTTAAGCTTCTCCTTGCATCTCAGGAATGTGGAAATGCATAAATAATTGTCAAATGGTTTTTATTATAGAATGAGTCTTCAGTACTTCAGCAATCTGGTTTTTGCCTCTTCCTGTCTTCTGTAGGAATCTTTTCTGCAGCATCTCTGATCTGCAACCTCTATTGGCTGGGTATTTCCAAGTGATGGGGAGCTTTTTATATTTCATCAAGGGATTACTTTCCAGAATTGCTGATGGTTAACCCCAGTGCCCACCCAGCACGTGGCAGGGCAGATAGGGCAAACAGCTGATGATCAAGAAATCCAAGATGGCTCCCTTGTTAATCCTAATTCTGTCTTTGGAATTTACATGGAGCCAGGTGTGGTGGCGCATGCCTGTAATTCCAGCGGCCCAGGAGGCTGAGGCAGGAGAATCATGAGTTCAAAGCCAGCCTCAGCAAAAGTGAGGTGCTTTTCAGTGAGACTCTGTCTCTAAATAAAATTCAAAATAGGGCTGGGGATGTGGCTCAGTGGTCCAGGGCCCCTGAGTTCAATCCCCAGTACTAAAAAAAAAAAAAGAAAAGAAATTACATGGAATAACCTTCCCTCTCAGCAGTGTGGAATCAGTAACTCTCTCTGATACACTTTCTCCAATAGAACATGGTCCTGGATCCTTCAACCATTTCACCTAATTTTTGTCTGTTTTGCTATCCCTAAAAACTAGAAGAAATTCAGATATGTGGCTTTTTTTTTTTGGAACCAGGGATTGAACTCAGGGACACTCAGCCACTGAGCCACATCCCCAGCCCTATTGTGTATTTTATTTAGAGACAGGGTCTCACTGAGTTGTTTAGGGCCTCGCTAAGTTGCTGAAGCTGACTTTGAACTCACGATCCTCCTGACTCAGCCTCCCAAGTTGCTTGGATTATAGGCGTGCGCCACCGCGCCCGACCTATATGTGGCATCTTGACTAAAATATTATTTCCAGGTCAAGTCTGAGCCAGGACAGAGTGAACTCCATGGTTGTGTGTACATTTGCCTACTTTGTCTCTGAAACTGACACAGGACGTTCTAGTCTAGGTTGTGTTTTAAAACCTTCAAGTCTTATTTTTGTCTTCCATCCTCATAAAATTATTACTGACCACTTTACAAATTAGGAACTGAGGAAAAGGATTCCACTGTTTCAAGGTTACATAATCGGAGGCAAAACAACATTAGAATATAGGTGTCACTTCCAGGAAATACCAGAAAATCACCAAGGTCTCATTTTTTATAAATATGGGGTGTTACCATTTTCACACAGGAAAACACACACACACACACACACACACACACACACACGAAACAGTTTTTTAATCTGAAAGTAATTTTGAGAGGATGTATTTTGTTTCTACCTAATCAAGTAGGGTAGTAGAAAAATAAAGTTAAGAAACCAGAAATGAAATGATGTACATTTAAATAATAATGTACATTTAAATAAGTACATTTAAGTAATTCTATTGTGTTGAGATATTTTTGTATAAAAATATTTGGTGTTAGAAAAGACAAGTTAAGCATGAACAAACTGCTCCTAATTGTACCACTCTGTTAAATACATCTTCTAAAATGTTCTGAAGAATCGATACAGTATTCCAAACATTTTTTTAATACAGATGTGTGTATGTGTGTGTGTAGATAGATATATTTAAAAGAAAAAGTAATAAAATTATAGCTATTTTTAAGCTGGGTTTTTCTTAGTACCTTGTGAGCACCTTGGACTTCTTCATAGCTGTCTATTATCTCCACATGGTTGGACTTTTGCTCTTTTAAACAACATTTGTTTAACTTTGACTATTTCCTTACTCCTGTGATGAAAAGCCTATTTGGAGCTCCCATTAAGGAATTTACTTTAGAGTCAAGTAACCAGAAAAATGTGTCCTTACTACATTAGGCTGGCTTAAAGTGTGATCTGCAACCCCAAATGGTATTTTCCAATAGGCACCCCATCTTATTCTGCAGACCAGGTTCAGAAGACCTTTGGATTGTTTTCAAGAATTGTCTATCCCCAGAGGAGAAAGACTCATTGCTGTCTCTCTTTGGGAATTGTCAGTAGTGCATTCTTTGGAAGAACTAAACCTCATTGTGAACAATAGCAATATTATTAGAATAAGTTATGCCAATATTATTAGAATAGTCCATTGGAACAGACACACTGGTATTACTGAGTCCTGATGTTTTTAGAAAAGGGAGAGGTTGACACCTTCTGGGTGTGCCTTCTGTTTAGTTGTGCTTGATCTAAGTGGATTGGCAGAACTTCTGGTTCAGTCACCATCTATCTTATCTATACTTAACTTGTTGGTGTCTTTTTTCTTTTTTTTTTTTTTAATATATAATGGAGGGAGTTTTAGACTAGGAGGAGTTTCAGACCATCAGACAGAGGTGGGGTTTTTTTTGTTTTTTTGAAATTCTGAAACACTTACCAAAAGATAGATGACATGGCACTATTAAAAGGGAAACATTTGTAACATGTGGATGTTCCTGATACTTCTGATAATAAAATTAATACTTGGTTTCTTATAGAATATTTGGGGTATGGATGGCAAAAGGTAAAGGATCAGAAAGAAAAAGGCACAAATAATCCTATTTAATGTTACTTATTGCCAACATTTTGGGAGGTTTATAAAAAAGACTTAAGCCAACCAGCTGGTTCTTTTTCTGTCTCCTCACCAGCACACATGCTCCCGCACACACATGCCATACGATCATGTTGCTTTTGGGAACCTTTGTTAGTAGTGCCTAACAAAGACCAGTTCTTTTGGTCTAAATAGCACAGTCCTGGACCAGCATCACCCTGGCCACTTCCTTCCCTGCCCTCTTTGCCTTCCTGCAGCCTCTTCATGGAAGCAGCTCCATGACTACTAGCTAGTTGTTGCAGAGTCCAAGCTAAGACTTCATACTCCTCTTGCAACCCAGAAAGCTGAGGGCTGCCTTAGGTTTTAGGCCTGAGATCTCCCCTGCTCATCCCATCTGGAGCATTTATGTTGCTTCTTCAACTTCTGCCTACCCCCCACTTCACCCTCCAGGACGCCCTCCCTCCGATTTCTTCCTCCTGATAATCTCATAGACTTCTCAGTAATATCTAGTGGCCACTGCTCTTTGAGCGACTTCTCTGGCCAGGCATTGTGCTCTGTAGAATGTGAGACTGTCCCAATGTTTACTAAATGAAGAATGGAGGTCACAGGTGACACACAGCAAATAAGTGGCAGGGCCAGAACTGTTGAAGGCGTTGTTCAGAGGCCTCCAGACTAGACTCAGAAGCTGCACCTTTGACAAGTTCATGGTTTCATTCCTGCTTTCTCTGCAGGCCAGTTCTTTCTAATGTACTTCGTCACCACTTTGTCACAGAAAGGCTCCAGGTAAGGGATCCAGTGTGTTATAATGGTGCTACTTATGTCAAAGACCTGGAGCTAGCTGCTCCTGCCACTTGCGTCCTTTCCAGTGCCTATCCCAAGTAAGGAGGCTCCTTCCCTCCTACTCTGATAGGAATCCTGACATAGATCTATTCTGAACTTTTAGAATGTGCCTAAAGTGCCTTTTGCTCTTTGGGGACCTCAGATCCATACCCTGCTCTCCTGGGAGCCCCAACTAACCTGAGTTAAATCTCCTTTCTACCCGGAAAGCCCAGAGCATGGGGAACCAAGCAGGAAACTAGCAGTGTGCCAAGGGAGCTCCACTTGTAAGGAAAGGCCATGCCCTGGTTGTTCTTGACCACCCTGAGTCCCCAGCATGACTCAGTGTTTCCTGTGGACCTTGCCAGACCCTGCCCTTTCCAGCTTCTCAGTGGCCTTCATCAACCAATTCCTGTACAGCACGTGCCTTTCAAAAATGTGAGAGATAATGATCCAAAAGCCTTAGGTAATGCTGCATTCCTGACCCAGAGGAGGGTGGGTGACCATTTCTACCAAGGCCCCATCTGTTTGCCAGGCCTGTCAGGCTCAGGGGAATAGAATGTAGAGCACCCTTGCTTATAGCATCTATCACCTCCATATTTCAGAACAGGCCCAGGGGTGGAGAAGTGCTATTGGAAGATGTCTTAAATCTACTACCAAAGCTTTGCACTTAGGCCAGTTTCAAAAGCGTTTGTGCCTTGTTTTCCTTATTGACCAAAAAGAGGGCTTAAGGCTCTTCAGCCTTCGCTTCTCAGCTGACGTTTACTGCTATGCATGTAGTGACTTATGTAATGAGGACTAGTCACTGAGGTTGCCCAGAACCTCTCTTTACATCCCCAAGGGGTACAAGGAAGTGTCCCCATGGCATCTGTTAGGATGGGGAGCCAGAGCTTCCATGCATGCTAAGTCTTTGCCACCTGGGCTGCTGCTGAACACAGGCTGCTGCCTTGTAGGGACATTCTCTTGGTCCTCTTAGTGGTCTGGTCTGGAAAACTGGTGCTCCTGCTCAGCCAGCAGATTGGGGTGGTACCAACACAACAGGCACAGCAGTGCTGCATCCATTAATTTTCTGGTATTTTTGTTGGACTGAGCAACCTTATGGGCAAGATAGTAGGATCCCACTGCATGGTGATGAGCACTGGGGCTTGTAGGGACGGGTCTACTCAAGGGGACATGCTGCCTTAGGTTAGAGCTGGGGTGGGGTCCTGCTGTTCCTGACGAGGCCTGGTGAGCTTGGATTCCCCCTAGCTGCCCCTCTTACCAAGTTGGGCAGCATTTCTCTAGTAAGCCAAGGTCTTAGGGAGGGAGAAGAGGTCCAGTGTTGCCCTACCCAAGTTCATGGCACCTTAGCCTGGCAATTTCCTGTTCTTGGTCTGTTAGCACCTTCTCCATGTTTTCTGAAGCCCCTTTGACCTACAGCTCTTGGTTTCTGAGATAACCAGTAGTCATTTGTTGTTGCATAACAACTCTTCTTGTCTCCTCCTTCCAGATCCCGTGGACCGTCACCATGAGAAGTAAAGAACGACTTATCATGCTCAGAATCCTGTTCATCCTGGTTGTCCTCTGCAACATAGGTGAGAGGTCCAGAGTCTCTGGACATGGATATGAACCATCTTGCCTGCCTTGGTCATGAGCTTTCTTTCTCTGAGGCCTCTGGGAGACGAAACTCACACTTCTGGCCTCAGTTTCCACCCCAGTCCCTCTTCAAGGCCTGGCTGTGGTTCTTTTACTTCCGGTGTTCCAGGCCTGGGGTTATATGACAACTCCTTCCAAAGTTGTGACTTTGCTCTCAGTGGGACACCTTCCTGAGTAACAGCCCATCCTGAGTTACAGGGCTGCTCTTTTCTGGGCAGGGGAACTGAGATCTTAGGTTTCACCTAAACCTGTGGTTTTTCACCACAAACTGCCTGAGGATTGCAGTAGATACCTTCCTTACAATGCTGGGCAAGTCCCTTTGGGTCCTGCCGACTGTCCTGAGAGCTTTTTGAGCTCAGTCCTTCCACCCTGTGGTTTTCCTTAGCAACAGAAGGAAAATGTGCTATTGTGAAGTTGATCATAGTGATAGCAGTAGCTAAAGGCACATTTGTGCCAATCACCATGCCAATCATTTCCTTGTATTTACTTGTTTAATCCGCATATCAACCCAGTCAATTAAGTACCATTTTATCCCTGTTGTACAAATGACAAGATTGAGACTCAAAGAGAATAAATAACTTGCCAAATAATACCCAGAAGTGTTTTATCAGAATACAAACCCTGTCTGGGTTCCTGTCTTCATGCCCACTCCAGGCCCCCCCCTCTGGGGCCCCTATTCTCCTGGCCGGTCCCCTTCTGAATCACCCTTCTCCTGGTTCCTGGAGGAAGTTGGCCTGAGTCTTCTGTAATAGAATACCGGTCCTACTTGGTTTTGCTTCATCATAAGGACTGAGGGTCCTTTCTGCCTGTGTCCTATTGGTACAGCATCCTGGCCACTACTGATGTCTTTCCTTTTGGGATTGGAATGGAAGGAAGAAAAAGAAGTAGTCATATAATGAATAATGAAAAAATAAATAAGGGTTTCTGTGGTGTTGGGCATCTTCGTAGCAGCCACATATTCACGGCTTACCAAATACTAGGAACCAGGGCAAAACCTACCTCATCTAATCCTCCCAGCCCTCCATGAGCGGTGTGTGCTATTGTGCTAACTAGACAGTGGAGACTGAAGCAGAGAAGCCACTTGCCCGAGGACACACTTGCATGCTCTTTCCCTTTCTGAGCAAAAAGAGAAGTCGGGATTCCCTCCCTGCCCGCCTTCCTTGCCTACCTCTGGTAAGGAGGTTGTAATGTGGTCTACCTGTGTCTCAACACTGCATTCTTTCCTCAATTCTACCCCGTGTATTTCCTGTAATTATGATAGTCTGTCATGTCCTATTTCCAGCAGTCTGGATTTGTCTGTGGAACAAGCTTGGGTTTGGGGCCATCAGCTTCTCTGTGACAGGTCTAGAGTGTACTTAAGTCCTTCCTCAAAGAATTGGAAAGTGAAGTTCACACACATGCACACATGAGAAACAGAGGTGAGAGAGGGAGAAAGAGAGAGAGAGATCCTTTGCTATTGCCTAAGACTCTGAGGAACCTTGGGGGGAACTTTATTGACACAGCCCAGGATGTCATAGGCAGAAACATCTCACAGGCAAAAAATGACATCTGATCCTTACAATGAAGCAAATCAAGTAGTACAAATGGGCCTGCTGTTACAGAGGTTGAGACACAGGTCACTTCCTTTAGGAGTCAGGGGAAAAACATCCCAGGAACTAGTGGCCCTGAGGGTCCAATCCCCACTGCCCTTGGTTAAGAGCTAGAATATTAAATCATCCACTGACTAATTACTTGCCTTTGACCCCAGCTTTCCCCCAGTCTGTACCCTTTCCTTCTTGTCCCACTCAGGACAGTTTGAAGAATGTCTTGCTTAAACCGTTGTTGGGTATTAGAACTGGCGGCCTGAGTTTGAGTCTTCGTTCCATTACCTAGCAGCTGGGTGACTTCAGACAGGCTAGTTAACATCTTAGTCTTAGTTTTCTCTTGCAACATGGAGTCGAAGTTCCTTGAACCTTTGTCTTATAACAGTTCTATGAAGAGCTTAATGTGTAAATACACAGACATTTGAACATCAGAAGAACGTGTTAGATATGAATATTTCTGCCCCATGGAAATTCCAAATATGGGCCTTGACCTCCTCCATCTCAAGGTTTGTCAAGAAGCCAAATGAGCTCTGGTTCCAGCCAGTAGATGACTGATTCCTATGGGCGATCTTCTAGCATGGTCCTAAAACAGCCAGGTTAATACCACACTCTCCCTCTTCCAGCTCTTCCGTTCTTTCTTCTCATGCATACGTACACACCTTAGACACAGGACGAGACTGTGGGAAAAGACATCTTTATGCCTGCTGTTGTACCTCCCCACTCGCCCAGGTATGACCAGTGCTCATTGGGAAGCATGAGCAGAGCCGTCTGATGGAGTCCTGCCCACAGGCTTGGGGACCAGCTCCAGCTCTGCTGCTTTGAGCTGAGTGTCCTCATCCTTGGGTGAGTCACTTCCCCTCTCCAGTCATCTGCAAACAGAGAAGGAGGACCTTTGGGGACTCATATTTCAAGGGGTTTATTTGGACCCTTCCCAAATCACAGAGTCTCCTGTGGGTGGGATTTCACACCTGTAAAGGCAGATTTGACCACTGAAGATGCTCTAGAGAGCTCGACTTGTCACTGTGCTCAGGAAGTGAGGACCCACTTTCCACTGGACTTCTGGAAAAATCTCCACATTCCTTGGAGATGACCTTAGAACTAGAAATCAACTCTCAGGTACCAAAACCCACACTTGGTTTTAATCATAACATTCTTCTGTGAGATTTTACATGTTTCATCTTTGAAAATGTCTTTTCACATGTAGGCACCGCTAATACTGATGCCATCCATGGCAGAAACCCTGTGGTGGCAGGACGGTCCTTCTCTCTGGTGCTAGAGAGGGGCATATCCACATGAATTGGGAAGATTTCCTTTTGACTCTTGCTTGCTTCCTCAGCTTGTTGACTGTAACTCTTCTTTTTTTTTTTTTTTTTTTTTGTCACTGTTGTGATAAAAATAGAGACAGAAAAATAATCCAGAAAAATCCAAGGTTTAACTAGCAAAGATGAGACCCAAGAACAGGAGCTGGAGCATTAATTGTTTTTTGAATTAGGCAGCTGGGGCAGCTGATCTGTCATGTAAGCTGACCCCCGTTTCCAATGTGTCAGCTGTGACCCGCTGCCCCACCCCCAAGGGGTTAGTGTGCAGCTGTTGTCTTTCGCATGACTGTGTGGACTTCTGGCCCTGGATCAGTCCTTCAGTAGGGAACAAATCAGTGATAATACCCTATCCCAGAGGCTGTCACACTTTCTGTAAAGGACCAGGCACTAAATATTTTAGGCTTTGCAGGCCAAGAGACAAAAGCAAGGATATTATGGTGGGCTCTTATATAAATAAATTTTGCCCCCGCTGCAAAAAATGGTATACAAAATTCACAGTGCAATAATTGACTGCAAATATATACTATGTGTGTGCTAATGAGAGGAATACAATCTTTCTAGGGCAGATCATACTTTGCTTAATTTGAGTTCAGAATTAAGTGTTCCCTCTCGCCAAATTATTTGCAAATGTTCATCTGTGAATAATTATCTGTAAAGAGGGCTTACATACTTTGTCTTTGAAAATGTCTTTTATACCAGTAAATACTGCCTATTACCAGTCCCTGAGGAATATGCTTTAATTGAGCATATTTTTGTTTGTCAGGCTCTGATGAAAGGCACTTGTCAGTTGAACGTTAGGAGGAAGCTTCACAGTAGCACAGTTAGATGGATGTTGAAGTATGGATATTCCCTGCAAACTTGCACAAGGGTCCAAAATATGTTACTGGACCTATAGTTTGAACTTGGAAAGATATAGCCACCATCATTGGTGTGAAAGTGGAAGTGCTGCATGAGATGCGAACTTCACCCATTTTAAAAAATGTTTTTACAGTTTATAAATCCTCTGGTGAAAATTCTGCACAATCATCAGAGATAAAGTCACTGCAGAATCTTTATTCCTTCTGCCTTTTGCCAGCACCAACATTGGCCTCGCCAGTCCCCCTGACTTTCTTCATTCTGTTCTTGGGTTCCTTTCACTCTTTCCTTGAGGTCTTTTTCTTCTATAGACCATGTCTTGCATGTCTTTAGTTTGGGCTCGTTTTCCTCTGCCTAATCCAATGAATCATATGTCATGTCAAAGCCAGTTGTCTTGCCACCACCAAAATGGATTCTGAATCTAAATAGAAAGGTGACAGCTAAAATTAAGTTACTTTATATTAGGTAGAGGGAAGTGAAGGGAGGGGAAGGGGTATGGGGGTAGGAAGGATAGTAGAGTGAAACAGTCATTACCTCATGTACATATATGACTGCATGACCGATATGATCCTACAATTTGTATAATCAGAAAAATGAGAGATTACATGCCATTTATGTATTCTCATTCAAAATGTATAAATGCATTCTACTATCATGTACAACTAATTAGAACAAAAAAATTTAAAAAATGAAAGGTAACATCTAGTGTCATCTTGAATAATTTACTTAGTTTGTAACAAATTTCTGTCTGAGGTACTGTTGCCTTCCCAGGGGTAAAAGGCCTTCCCAGGGGAAAAAGACATCAGTGACCATTTGTTTCTCTGAAATAGTTCGTTGGTCATGAAGTTCTGGTCTGGATAGTTACCGTGTGGTTCAGGCTGATCCTTAGGCAGGCAGGGAGGAAAAGCGCTAACCCCACTCTCCACTTGTGGAGGTGGTAACCTCTGCTTTTCTTCCAGGGGATTAAGTCTGTACTGGTATAACAGGTCCTGACAGGTCTTCTTTCTGATTCTAGGTTTTGGCCTGAAGTGTTACACCTGTCTTGACCCGGTTTCTTACTGCAATGTATCCACCACCTGTGCATTGTTCTTTGATTGCTGTGCCATTGTTGAAGCCGGTAAGAGCTTCCCTATTCTCTGACTCCTAAATGTGATGGGGTGATGAGAGCCTGGAAACTTGTGCCTCTCTTCTTCTTATTGGACTTTTATGCAACATGTAAAGTTATCACTGATTGGCTCTAGCTATAGATAAGCATTTGCCATTCATTTTTTATTTAATGCTTCTCATCTACCTCAGGGTGATCTTTTATCCTCATTTGATCAATGAGGAAACTGAGGCTCAGATTAAGCAATGGACTATGGTCAAGTAACCAACTCAGGATTTGAACATGGAAATTCATCTGATCCTAAATTTGTGCTTTTCAACTGTGACACTGTGCTGCCTCCCAAACTTTTGAGAGCCTCTGTGTTCCAGGCCCTGAGCTAAGGGATAGGGCTTTAACAGTGAAGGAAGGACACATATGAAAATTTTGACTGAGGTCCCTAGATATGTGTCACTTAGGACATGGGTGAGGAATGGCAGTTTCAGGGTTGTCTTGGTGAGCAAGATAAAACACCCAGGCTTACATTTCTTTTTTTTTTTTTTTTTTTTGGTGGGACTGGGGATTGAACCCAGGGCCTTAGTGCTTGCAAGGCAAGCACTCTACCAACTGAGCTAGATCTCCAGCCCCCCAGGCTTACATTTCTAAGAGAAAAGAAAACCACCACTCTTCAAGGTGGTTTTCAGTCGCATGCCTCCTACCACAGACTCCTACCATCAGTTTTGAGAAATGGTGAATGTGGCAGGCAGACTCGTAGAAGACTTGGGAAACACACAAGTCCAGAGAAATCTGCAAGGAAGATTAATTTCCCCAGAAAGGAGAGATTCTTCAATAAGTAAGGACCAATTAAAGTTATCCTGTTATATGTATGTATAAAGCAAAAAACAAGCAAACAAACAAACAAACAAAAAACAATTTAGGTGGAAATAATTCCTGGAATATTGCTAAAATTCCAAGCCCTACATGCAGAGTCATTGATTCTTGAGGGAGACATTTCCTCCACCTTCACTGGAAACCCCTGTTAATTTACTGTTCATGTAGGAAGTGTAGCAAGGGCCCTGGAGAAGAGGACACAGTCATTCCCTCAACACACAAATATGTGGTCCCCAGTTCTGTACCCAGTTCTCTTTTTTGCTCATCTGTGTCTCTAAGAGTGTAGTTTTCAAATGAGAAAACAAACATGTTGGATGAGTACTGGATGAGTATTAGAGTAGCAATTTAGGAGCTCTGACCTCTGTCCTACCACCAGTTGTTTTTTCCACTCGATTTTTTTTTTTTCTTTTTTAAGTGCTGGGGATTGAACCCAGGACCTTGTGCTGCTTGCAAGGCAATCACTCTACCAACTGAGCTATATCCCCAGCCCTCCATCTGCTTTTTATCCATGAAATAAATTAATTGGATAGTCAAGGTGTTATGGAGAGGGAAATAGACCAGAACTAAGATCTTTTTCCAGCTTCAAATCCTGTGTTTATCTAAATTGTTCAGCTTTTAAAAATGGTTAATGTAGCTGGGCACAGTGGCGCATGCCTGTAATCCTAGCATTTGGGAGGTTGAGGCAGGAGAATCGCGAGTTCAAAGCTAGCCTCAGCAACTTAGCGAGGCTCTAAGCAACTCAGTGAGTCCCTGTCTCTAAAATAGGGTTGGGGATGTGGCTCAGTGGTGGAGTGCCCCTGGGTTCAACCCCCATTACCAAAAAAAAGGTTAATGTAAACAATAAGACATACCCTCTTCGAGTGGCCAAAATCCAAAACACTGACAACATCAGATGTTGGCAAGAATGGGGAGCAACAGGAACTCTCATTCGTTGCTAGTATGGATGCAGAATGATCCAACCATGGATTACAGCTTGGCAGTTTCTTATAAAACCACACATACTTTAAATACCATGTGATTCAGCAATCTCATTCTTTACCCAAGTGGGTTGAAAACTTATGTCCATGTAAAAATATGCGTGTGGGTTTATAGCAGCTTAATTGATAATAGCCAAAACTTGAAGCAGCCAAGATGTCTTACAAAAAATGAATGGATAAACTGTGATACATTCAGACATTGGAATTTTATTCAGCATTAAGCAGAGATGAGTTATCAAATCATAGAAAGGCATGGAGGAATCTTAAATGTATATTACTAAGTGAAGAAAGACAATCTGAAAAGGTCACATACTATATGATTTCAACTACATGACATTCTGGAAAAGATAAAACTCTGGAAATAATAAGAAGGTCAGTGGCTGCAAGGGGTTATGGTAAAAGGAGGGATGAATAGAGGAAGCACAGAGGATTTTCAGGACAATGATTACTCTGTATAATTGTGGATACATGTCATTATACATTTGTCAAAACCCACAGAATTTATGCAATTGATATTGTTTGTGCCCCACTGACAAGGTCCATGTGTTGGAAGCTGACAGTGTTGGGAGTCTAGTGCAGAGTCCCTTGGGAAGTTGGGTATGAGCTTTCAAAAGGAATTAAAGCAGCTCTTATGTGATCCTTTAGTAGTTCTTGTGAGAGGGTTGTTGTAAACTAGCCTGAGCCTGGCCCCACCTAGCTCTCTGGCTTCCTATTTCCAGATAAGATCCTTTCTCCCACACATGCCCCCACCATGATGTGATGTCACCCTCCTTTAGGCCCTCATTGGAGGCCTACCCAATGGGAAGGCCCAGCCTTGGACTTTGAACCACTTGAGTTGTAAGCTAAATATACTGCTTTATAAAGTTAGCCTATGTCAGGCGTTTCATTATAGTAATGAAAAACCAAAAACCAATACATTATACAACACCAGGAATAAACCCTAATATAAACTGTGGGCTTTGGGCAACAATGATGAGTCCATGTATGTTCATCATTAATAACAAGTGCTGTCACACCAGTTGGATTTTGATAGTGGGGAGTTGTGTTTGGGTCACAGAGTTCTCTCTATTTTCTGCTCAGTTTTGCTGTGAACTTAAAACTGATCAAAGGGATAATACAATTTATATTTTTTAAAGGTGATGTAAACCTCCAACATTTTTCTTCTCATGAACATAAGTCCCAAAACTTCAGCCGGACATGTAATGACCAGAAGTTTCTTGAAACACAATCATCCCTTCGTATCTGTGTTCTTCTCCTCTGGAGAGTCAACTAACCACAGATCAGAACTATTTGAAAAACAGTTTTGTCCACACTAAACTATACATACTTTTTTCCTCTCATTATTCCCTAAACAATACAGTATAACACTATTCCCATATCATTTACATCATATTTGACATCATAAGTGATCTCAAGATTTTTTAAAAGTGTACAGGAGGATGTGCATGGGTTATATGCAGATCCTACCCCATTTTATATAAGGAGCTTGCACATTCGTGGATTTTACAGTCTTCTGTAAACTGGAGACTAAATTTTTTCTCCCAGCCATATAATGGGAATGCTTACCTCCAGGGTTACTAGAGCGCTTAGAAGAGAGAATGAATATGCTAGCACTGGGCAAAGCCTAGAAGAGAGACAGACGTTGGGTGCTAACTCAGCCACCACCCAGTGACCTCCTGGCAATAGTAACCCTGTTAAATGTACTTAGAGTCCTAGAAGAACCTCTGAGGACAGTGCCAAGTGGCTGTTGCTGGGACGTGTTCTGTATAAGGGCCATGCCTCGAGGTGCCTAGGGCAGGTAGAAACCATTGCTTTCAGTAGATTTGATCAAGTCTTTAAAAAGAGTGGGGAAGTTGTGCAAACAGAGAGAGACTCTAACGCTGCAAAGCTCTGATAGAACCCACTTGACTTTGGGCAGTTCTGATGTGGTTATGGTTAGAATGTGATAATTCAAGTGCTTGGCACCCTGCAGGATGCGTAATAAGTGATTAATTGGTAGCAATTACTAAGAAATTGCTTTCTGTTCTCCTTAAGCTATTAGACTTCCCTAATTAAAATCATGGCCACTTCAATGCTTTTGAAGTTCCAATACTTAATTACTATTACCTAGAGCAGTAACTTGTCTTATTGAACAGCAGCCTCTCATATAATATTGGCAGCATCTACTTAAATAGGTATGACTCAAGGAAATACAGCCATTTTGGAAACAGTAGCCTCTGATGATTGACTAAGAGATCATTAAAATCCAATTCCAGTACCCATCCTCCCTGAAGAAGAGGGCAGGACAGTTTAGATACCTGCAGTTATAAACTTGGAAATGTTTTGTTAAACACCAAACTATGAATGAAATTGGATAAAATAGTTAAAAGCTTAAATAAAGATATAGGCATCATTAGTTTTTTCTATCACAGAAGATAAGAAAATGATTCTGGGGCAAGGGTCATACCTTATTTTATGTACAAATCCCCAGTGTCTGGCTCACAATCTGGCACATGGACACTGTTATGTTGAGAGAGGAAACTCAGCCATGGCACCTCTCTCTCAACTAATACATTTTTTTCATTCAACATGCTTTTTAAAACACTGTAAAATCCTTGTCATATATATTTCTGCCCTTATTTTCCTACATGCCCATGGATATTTTTCTAAAAATGGGACAATCATGGCATATTCTTGTGGAAACTTTTCCTATATTACTAAATAGCCTACTGATTTTAGAGTAAAGTTTAAAATATTTAAAAAATAAGACATTCATATGATAATTTTTTAAAAATCTTGTTCCATGTAGAAATATAAATGAAGACTACTCTTCCATGAAGGTAACATGGAATCATTCCAGATAAAAAAATATTGCATTTACCCCATGCATAAACACTTTGTTTATTGGGCTCTCAACCACTGAACCACATCCCCAGCCCTTCTTTGTTTAAGTGTTGCATAAACACTTTGTTTATGCAAATGGATCACATTCTACTTACTCTTCCACATCTAGGTTCTTTTTTTATTTTGGAGATATTATTCATATGTCACAAAATTTGCATTTTAAAGTGTGCAATTTAGTAGCTTCTACTATATTTACAAGATTGTGTATCTATCACCACTATTTAATTCCAGGATACCTTTGTTACACCAAGAAGAAACCCCTTACCTGTTATCAGTCACTCTCCATTCCTCCCTCCCACATCCCTGGCAGCCACTCATTTACTTTTTGTCTTTGTAGATTTGCCTATTTGGGGCACTTGTGTAAATGGGATCATGGAGTATTGTCCTTTGTCACTGGCTTCTTTCACTAAGCTTATTATTTTCAGGGTTCAATGTTAGAGCAGCTAGCAGTACTTCACTCCCTGATATGGCCAAATAATAATCCATGGTGTAAACACACCATATTTTGCTTACCCATTTACTATTTAATGGACATTTGGGTTGTTTCCACTGTTCTGCTATATTGAATAATACTGGGATGAGTATTTGTGCACAAGCTTCTGTGTGAGTATAGCTTTCCATTCTCCTGGTTATGTATACCCAGGAGTAGAACTGCTTGATCACATGATAACTCAATGTTTTTAATGTTTTGAGGAACAGCCAAACTTTCCCAAGGTCTCTGCACCATGTTATATTCCCTCCTGCCATGTTTGAGGGTTCCAGTTTCTTCACTTTCTCGCCAACACTTGCTGTCTTTCCCTTTCTTTTCTTTTCTTTTTTTTTTTTTTGGGATTGAACTCAGGGGCACTCGGCCACTGAGCCACATCCCCAGCCCTATTTTGTATTTTATTTAGAGACAGGGTCTCACTGAGTTGCTTAGGGCCTCGCTAAGTTGCTGAGGCTGGCTTTGAACTCACAATCCTCCTGACTCAGCCTCCTGAGTTGCTTGGATTACCAGCGTGCGCCACCACGCCCGGCTTTTTGTCTCTCCCTTTCTTGATCTTAGTCCTCCTGGCAGGCGTGAAGGGACATCTGATTGTGATTTGACTTTGATTTTCATTTTCTTAATGACTCATGATGTTGAGCATCTTTTCATGTTCTTATTGCTCATTTGTTATTGCTTATTGCTTCTTTGGGGAAATGTCTATTCTTTGCCCATAGTTCTGTTGGCATGCTTGTTTTTATTTTAGAGTTTTAAAGCGTTTGAAGAAATTATGAAAGAATCTCATACTGTGGAATTCCATGCAGATACGGAATGACACAGGCCTGTAAGTTTGGTATGGAAAGAGCCTGAGTTAAAAACAGAATACACATACACAAAAACAGTTTCCTATTCCCTTAGCTCCAGGCTCCTGCTAAAAACTAGATGTTTTATATATTCTGGCTACTAAATTCTTATCATCTAATTTACAAACATTTTTCTTCTTTTCTGCATGTTGTCTCTATTTATTTATTTATTTAGGAACTGGGGATTGAACTCAGGGTCACTCGGCCACTGAGCCACATCCCAGCCCTATTTTGTATTTTATTTAGAGACAGGATCTCACTGAGTTGCTTAGCACCTTGGCCTTCCTGAGGCTGGCTTTGAACTCATGATTCTCCTGCCTCAGCCTCCCAATCCGCTGGGATTACAGGCATGTGCCACCATGCCCAGTCTGTCTTTATTTTTTCCATAATGTCCTTCGAAGCTCAAAAGTTTTAAACTTTGACATAATCCACTGCATTTATTTTTCTGAATTC
The DNA here is from genome assembly GCA_020662805.1 of Glaucomys volans. Taxonomy (NCBI): domain Eukaryota; kingdom Metazoa; phylum Chordata; class Mammalia; order Rodentia; family Sciuridae; genus Glaucomys; species Glaucomys volans. The sequence continues at coordinate 260,421 of JAJEJO010000472.1, forward strand.
TTTTTTGAATGTGCTTTAAATCCTTTTAAATGTGCTTTATTTTTTTAATTTTAATTTTATTTTTTATTTTTTGGTACTGCGCACTGCAATCAGGGGCTCTCAACCATTGAACCACATCCCAAGCCCTTCTTTGTATTTTATTTAGAGACGGGGTCTCACTGAGTTGCTCGGTGCCTCACTTTTGCTGAGGCTGGCTTTGAATTTGTGATTTTCCTGCCTCAGCCTCCCAAGCCTCTGGAATTACAGGCATGCACCACTGCTCCCGCCCGGCTCAATGTGCTTTATTTTTGGTCAACCTACATGACATAGGTTTTTCCCCCCTTGAAATACAATGCCTCCACTCCCAAAAAATCAGTGTCAGAATAAAGAAAGAACTAGAGATGACATTAGCCCCATTTGCCTTAATTCCTGGTGTTGGGTGGATAACATGCAGCAGCCAATTTGGTTGAAGTCAAGTTTGTTAACATTTTCCATTTCTAAAGCATCCTTAAAGAAAATCACACATGGGGTTACATCCTCCTCACTGTAGCTCAGAAGAGCAACCATGGCATCTAGATTCATGTTTTCACCAATAAAGATTGGTGAAAGATTGGGGTACTTTTTGAAATTAGCAGATATGCTGGATTTGTTCTGCAGCTCCCATCATCAAAGGTTTTTTTTTTACTCTTTCTGGTCTCTGTTCTTCAAATTTATCATTGATGGACTGCATGGTGATCTCTGGTATACTTCTCATAGGCCTCTTTTGTGAGGCTGGTTTCCTGCAAGTGATGGTTCATGACCGCATCAACCCCAGAGATTGCACTGTGTAGGTACCTTCACCCTCCGACCTTCGGTAGGGACTCATCAATGCCACCCTCTGTCCCTCTGGCCGTCTCACCCTCCACCTTCAAGCCCAGCCTGTCCACAATCCCCTAGACCTTATAAATGTCAGAGGGCATGTCATTGTGCCTGAAGAGGTCGAGGTAGTGACTGGAAGGAGTTGTTGGCAATGCCAGCTTCTAGAAGAAATCTGGAGCTGGCAGCCAGCCCAGGGAGGAGGGAAGTAGGTCTTTTGTGTTGTGGTTTAAACTCACAGGCTCTTTCTGGGCCACAGCAGGACTATGTTGTTCCTTATCTATATGGAATGCCATTCTATGAAATTCTTTCCTCATTTCTTCGAACACTTTTTAATTAGCAGACTCTCTGCCTTTCAGTTTCTTGCTATATGGATAATACTGCAGTGACCATTCGAGCGTATACGTTTACCTTTTTTACATCATAATCTTTTTTATTTTGCAGGGTAAACTCTAAAAGTGAAATTGCTGGATCAAAGGGAATTTGTGTTTGAAATCTTGGTAGATAATACCAAATTTCTCTCTTAAATATATAAATGCCTGCTCCCCCCTACACCCTCCTCTGCCCCCACATCCCCCATCTTCCACCCCACACATCTATATTGGCTCTGATGAGACTGGTTTTATGGAAAAGTTCTCAATTGTTCCTCTTTACACCCCAGCTGTGATGACCCTTTTTGATTAGATCTTAATTCCAAAGAATAAGTTCCAAGCAGTAGATTAGAGGGTTCAAGGGCAGATTCAGAACTTTACACACTTGATGTCTTGCCTGTGTGTGTCTCCCCACAGGGCCACGAATATATCACCAGTGCTGGAGCTGTCCGGATTGCAATTTTGAAAACTTTTCAAGAAGATTTGAAGAGCCTGAGCTAAAATACAGATGCTGCCAGAAGGACCGATGTAACTTCCACCTCAGTGAGACAGAAAATAACAAAGAAGAAGAAGAAGAAAAAGAAAAAGAAAAAGAAAAAGAAAAAGGTGGGACGGTCACCTTATCAGGGAAACCCATGTTGCTGTTGATGCTGGTTCTGGTCACATCCTGGAACTGTTTTCTCTAATTCAACACCGGGAAGCATTCTCCAAGCTGTCTCCCTCTACATCTTTCCCATTTCCTGGCTGCTACACTCCAAAGCTTTTACTCTTTGTCAACTAGATCCTGCTGGGAAAGAATAAAATTATCTGGAACACTTTGGATGAAAAATAGGACTCCAAGAGACTTGGAAGACCCATCTTATGCTCAGGGAAGGTACACCTGAGAGAGAAGCCTGGGTGAAGCATGTGGGGGACTCCAGTAGGTTACATGCTTCTCTCTCTGACCTTGGGAGAACCAGCTTTGTGGGGATGGTTTAAGTAGGTTCTTAGCAACTCTTAGATATTTCCCTCTGGTTCCTTGGATATAGTTGATCTAATGCGGAAAGTTGCAATGGCTGCGCCTGTCAGGCAGACAAGGCCGCACCTGTCAGGTCTCCTCGGCGCGTGGCCCCGCCCCTGTCAGGTCTCCTCGGCAGGCAGCAGGCCAGCGCTGGGTTTACACTGCAATCCCACCCTTGCCTGGGCTGCCTACCAACCCACGGCCCAACCTCATGGGGCTCCCTCCCTGGCGGTTGGGTGCAGGATACACCTGCAGGGAAGGTGAGGGGGATGACAGCTCCCCTGCCCCTTCCCTGTAGCTAGCCCGCTATTGGTCCATTCGTTGACCTGTCGTCAACAGCCATTGGCTGATCCCTAGTCTGCCAAAATTCAAATTCAAAAACTGACCCTATCGTCGTTTTGCCCACAAAGTTCAGAAGCATAAAAGAAGCTCCCTGGCCATGTTCTCCCCTTTTTTTTTAAATTCCTTTCTCTTCCTGGCAGATGCTGTTCGTCTGCCTAATAAAAAATCTCTTGTGTGAGTTCTGGCATCTGGAGTATTTTTCTAGGCACTTTTTTTTTTTTAACCTTTCATTGGCACCCAATGTGGGGCTGGGCTCTTCTACCACCACTTAGGTGAGTGGAATCCCGTCCAATGCCCCAGATGGCCCCTGCATCACCGGACGCTGGTTCAACTTTCCATTTGCCCAGATGCTTGGCTCCACACCCACCACCAGCTTCAGAGGGGTGAGTTTTCGCCTAGGTTGACTTAAACACTCCTCTGCTGACCTGAGAAGCGACCATTGATCATCCGGCGCCCTCTAGGCAGCTGGGGAGTAGGGGTTCCCCCAGCCATGACTTTCACAGTTATGGTTGGCCCCCTTAGTTGACCTTATCTGACGGGTGAGTCCCTGATCTTTATGGTGGAGACTCTCTCTCGGGTTGAGGTTCCTCTTCTCTCTTGCTTAAAAATCCTGACATCAGGTCCTCAACTGTCTCGGGCTTTGCCCGGCATACACTGACTGTCAGGTGATGACCCCCATCACTGTGCTGCCTTCTCGTCTCCAGTCATCTAGTCTGTGACCTCAGAACACCTTGGACACTGACTTGGCTGCTTCTCAGTCTCCACCATGGGATCTGGGCCTTCCATCCTGGCAGATTCACCCTTGGGACATTTATTAGAAAATCTTAAATCCCTTCACCTGATCCCTGACCTAGAGCCATCAAAACTTATTTACTTAGGTAATGAAATTTGGTCAGAGTACCCTTTAGATAATCAATCAAAATGACCAATTAATGGCACCCTGGACCCCAATATTTTACGGGACTTATACAACTTCTGCGAGCAAGCAGGCAAATGGAAAGAGATGTTTTATCTTCAAGCCTTTTCTTTCTTGCGCGCTAAACTCAGACACCTCCTTTTGGCTTCTCCTCCCCCTCTTAATCCCTCCTCCTCCACCTCTGACTTTGACCTGGCTGATGGACCACCCCCATAGTAGTCCCCTGTGGAGGAGGCCCTTGGCCCCTGCTCCTCCACCTCCTTTGCCCTGTACTGTTTCTGCTTCTGATTCCTCACTCAGCCCACCGAGTACTCCCACCACGTGGTCCCATGCACATGTTCTAGCCCCCTTATGGGAGGTGGCCAGTGCAGAGGGAGTGCTCAGAGTCCATGTTCCTTTCTCTCTGTCTGATCTTTCCCAAATAGAGAAGCGACTAGGCTTTTTGACCTCCAACTCCATAAACTTCATTAAGGAGTTTCAGTATCTTACCCAGTCTTATGACCTTACCTGGCATGACATTTATATGATCATGTCCAACGCCTTGACCCCTGCGGAGCACAGGAGAGTCTGGGAACAGGCGCGCAATTATGCAGATGAGGTACACCAAGCAACCCCAACCCACCCCATTGGGGCTGAAGCAGTGCCAGATAGGGAGCCTCAATGGGACTATAACACTGGGACTGGGTGTCTACTGCAGGATGAGTTCCAAACCTATGTCCTTGCAGGTCTCTGAAAGGCTGCCATTAAACCCATTAATCATGATAAACTTCAGGAAGTAATACAAGACAGGACTGAAAACCCATTCACTTTTCTGAGTCACCTCACAGAGGCCATGCTCAAATATACTAACCAGGACCCTGAAACTCCGGAGGGACAACAGCTACTTATGACTTACTATTTTTCCCAAAGCTACCCAGACATAAGGCTAAATTGAGGTGGTTGGACAGGGGGCCTCTTACCCCACAGCAAGAGGTTCTAATGGTGGCATGCAAGGTGTATAACGGAACGGAAGAAAAAAAACCAAAAACTAAAATACCAAATGCTGACGAAAGCCTTTCAGCCAGCTAGACCTTCCCAGCCAACCACTATTAGGGGTACCCTAGCTCCCAGAAAACCTCCAGGCTCATGCTTTAAGTGTGGAAAAGAGGGCCATGGCCACTGGGCACGAGCCTGCCCCAACCCCTGGCAGCCCTTGGGTCCTTGTCCAACATGCCATCAACCAGGACATTGGGCAGTGGACTGCCCTGGTGCTCAGAGAAGTGCTGGGTCACCCTCGCCCCCTTGCCCCAGTAACTTACTGTGATTGGCAATGGATGACTGAAGGGACCAGGGACTTCTACACCTGACGACCATCACTGCTCAGGAGCCCCAGGTGACCCTTACGGTGGCAGGCAGGCAGATCCCTTTCCTTGTAGATACTGGAACCACCTTTCCAGTGCTGCGGGAGTTTTGGGGACCCACTTCCCCTGCCAAATCCTCTATTGTTGGGGTAGAGGGAAAACCATACCACCCCCTACAAACCCCTCCAATAAGTTGCCATATTGGACAAATCTGCTTCACTCATTCCTTTTTGATAATTCTGATGTGTCCCATTCCCCTTCTGGGAAGGGACATCCTAGCCAAATTGGGTGCCTCTATTTCCTTCTCACCCTCCATGCGCCTCCATTGAGACTCTTCTGCTATTCCTCTCCTTATGACCCTGCAGGAGTATACAACTCAACCTGAATCTTCATATCCCCTACCTCCCTACCTGTTGACCCCAAGGTCTGGGATACCCACACACCCTCTGTAGCCAAATGCTCACCTGTACTCATTTGCCTGAAGGACCCAACATCCTACCCAGCCCAGACCCAATATTCCCTTCCCCAAAGGAGCCTCTTAGGACTTCAACCAGTCATCCAGGATTTAAGGCAGAAAGGCTTACTGCACCCTGCCAACTCACCTTACAACACTCCCATCCTGGCTGTTAAAAAGCCTAATGGATCTTACCATTTGGTACAAGATCTCTGCATCATCAACTCAGCAGTTGCCCCATCTTCTCCATTGTGCCCAATCCCTACACCTTGTTTTCCTCTATCCCTTCTTCCACCACATACTTCTCTGTGTTGGATTTGAAGGACACATTTTTCACTGTCCCTTTCCATCCTGACTTGCAGGATCTCTCCTCTTTCACCTGGACTGACCCTCTCACTCAAGTTTCTTCTCAGCTGACCTGGACAGTTCTCCCACAGGGATTTCAGGACAGCCCTCACCTGTTTGGTCAAACACTGTCTCATGATCTTGCCTCTCTTACTTTTGTTTTCTCCTCTCTCTTACAGTATGTTGATGATCTTCTATGTAGTCCCTCTCTTGAGGACTCCCAAAGAGACACTATTAAGCTCCCAAATTTTCTGACTGACAGAGGGTATAGGATCTCTCCAGCAAAGGTACAACTTTCTCAACCTCAGGTTATTTACTTAGGAGTCAGCCTCTCACCTGGATTTAAGGCTATCACTGTAGAAAGAAAAGCATTGTTGCAGAACATGTCCACTCCTACAAAGGCAGAAATTCTTTCCTTTCTAGGGCTAGCAGGATATCTACAATCCTGGATCCCAAATTTTTCCATCCTGGCAGCCCCCTTGTATGAGGCTTCAAAGGACATTCCCACTGAACCTCTCCTCAACTCTGTGGAAACCCCTTTCCAGACCCTAAGGAAATTCCTTCTCCAAGCCCCAGCCCTACACCTCCCTGACATCACCAGACCCTTCTATTTGTTTTTCTCTGAGAAAAGTGGGTTTGCTCTGGGGGTCTTAGGGCACATGTTCGGTCCTACCTTTGGCCCAGTGGCATACCTATCAAAAAGGCTACATCCCTCTGTAAGAGGCTGGGCACCATGTCTTAGGGTATGGTTACAGCATTTATCTTATCCCAGGAATCAAAAAAACTTTCCTTTGGGGCTTCCACTGAAGTGCTCTCACCTCATCATCTGTCTGAGCTTCTTATAAAGATCTGCAAACTCTACCACCCTGTCGGTTGTTAGCCTTGCAAACTGCTCTTATTGAGGACTCTTCCATCTCCTTTAAGATATGTCAAAAAAAAAAAAAAAAGCATATCTTCCTTTAAATCCAGCTACCCTCTTACCCTCGCCTTCCAGTATACATTCTTCAGCAACCCATAGCTACCTTTAGACTCTGGAAGAGTTACTCCCCTGCCCCTCCAATGTTCAGGAGGGGGCTTTATACAACCTTACTTTATATGGTTCACTGATGGGAGCTCTTTTCTCCATGAAGGGATCCGAAGGGCTGGATATGCCATTGTCTCCCTGGAGAAGGTTGTAGAGTCAGGACCACTACCTAACAACACCACTAACCAACAGGTAGAATTAGTTGCCCTCACCCGTGCATTCACCCTTGCAAAGGGAGAATCCCTCACAATCTACACTGACTCCAGATATGCTTTTCACATTATCCTTTCCCATGCTGCTATTTGGAAAGAGAGGGGCCTTCTTACTACCAAAGGGAACTCCATCACCAACTCTAGCTACATCCTAAACCTCCTTGAGGCTGTTCACCTCCCAGTAACCATAGGCCTTGTACATTGCCGAGTCCATCAGACAGACCAATCATTCATCTCTTCAAGGAACAAAAAGGCAGATGAGGAGGCTAAAAGGGCTGCCCTGTCATCCATGCCAGCCCCCATTATGACTCTCCATGATCGCTTACCTCCACCACCCACCAACAGGGAGATACTTTCCTGCCTCCATCATTTATTCCACCCTAACCTTTCTTCACTCTTAAAATTCACTAAGACTCATCTGCAACTATCCTCCTCTGACATCTCATTCCTGAAAGAACTCTCCTCCACATGTGAAGTTTGCCAATCCTACAGCTGTCAGGCCCCCATTTTTCCAACTCACCAGGCCCGTGGCGTCATGCCAGGGGTAGACTGGCAACTTGATTTCACTCACATGCCCACAGTAAGAAAGTCTAAATACCTTTTGGTTATGGTAGATACCCTCTCAGGATGGGATGAAGCCATCCCCACTGCCACGCCCACCACTATTCCCCTCAATGCTTGACACGGTCCACTGGGAATAATGAAGATTCTTGCATGGTCTAATCTTCTGGGAAATGTGGACGTGGCATGCTCTTTCTTGTTTTTGTGTTATTTCTTATTGGTATTGGTAAAGATTTCAGTAGATAATCACACATTAAGTGATTTGGAACATAAAAATAACACCGCTCAAGTTAATTGATTTCATATTAATATTACCTTAAGCAAACAGAAAAAATGTTGTGGGTCAGATCAACAAGAGTTATTGTCCACTGCTCTCAGTTAGCTTAACGCAGCCAGACTGCCTGTCTGCTTTAACCCAAAACAGGATGTGCCCCCCTCCTAGGGAAACTGTTTTCACAGTTCAGGGACCTCAGTGGATTGCATATAAGATTAATGGGAAGCTGTATCTTGGGTGTCAATTAACTATTAGCAGAAGGAAGTTCCACTTTATATACTATAGACAGGTCAAAAGGTATTTATGCTTCAGCCTCCCAGAGATGTCTAAGTACAACTGTTGGTTATCCTTGACATAACTTTAAACCATGACGTGTCAAAACCTATATCATTTATGAGGATGGCCTTGACTTTTATTGTTCCTAGTCAGACAAAAACCAGAACCAGTTAATGGTTTAGTGATGTTTTGTTTAGAAAGGTAGGATTTGATTTGTTTTGATTATACTTATGTCAATCACATTCCCTTAGAGTTTGTACCACCCCCCATGTAACCTCAAAAGAATGTACTCAAGCTGAATGTATGGCTATATACAGGTCCTGTGTGTGAAAGAGGAGTTGTGCTGTCTTACCATTTTAGCTGTGAAGCAGTAAACTTAAAACTAAGCCTCAGATCTTTGAGTCTGTGTCACTTTATTCTCGTCGCTGACGCCTTCCCCTCACCAAGCTGTGCCACAACCCCTGCTAGGCTGGACCTCGGCACCCCACCTCTAACAAAAAGGCACTAACCATCTCCCTTCATCCTTCAGGAAATCATTCCTCGCTTTGGAATGCCTACCTCCTTTCAGTCAGATAATGGGCCTGAATTCATCTCCCAAGTTTCCCAGCAACTTGCCAAGGCTCTTGGGGTCCCTTGGCATTTCCACATTCCCTTTCACCCAAAGTCATCAGGTAAAGTAAAACTGTTGTACCCAAAGAAAATAAAATTATCCAAGCCAATCACGTAAAGCCAAAAGAAGCCTTTATTTTTTAAGCTGGCCAGCAACGATCACCCTTACGCCTAAAAGCGGGGTGCCAGGGAATTGTGGGATAGTTCTTTTGTTGCCAGCATTTAAAGGGTACGGGAAGGGATTAGGGCTGGGCTATGGGCAAGGGAGGGATTAGGGTTGGGCTATAGGGAGGGGGATTAGGGTGGGGCTGACTCTCTCCTGATGGCACTGGAGAACCTTTCTGGGAAGTATAACGTTTCCCACTGGGCTTATCCACATTAACAAATCCTTGTTGAGGAAACTAGTGGTTTTTCAGTTTCCAACTTCCCAGACTCTGATGGGTTCCATTCCTCAGTTTGACCAGATTTCTTATTTTACACTAACTGCCTGTCCTTAATTAGGAACTTTTTACTGCTGTAAGGAGACAGGGCACCAACCGCTCTTGCTGCTTCAAGCTGGAAGCGGGCAGAGTCTGGGGAAGCAGTTTGAAGTTCCTTTTAGAAATCTGGTCAATGAGGAGCAGAAGTCTGCTTGGGAAGAGCAGGTTGTAAAGTCATCTGGGGTGGGTGCTTCTATGAGAGAGAAACAAAATGACATAAGTACCAAAATGAGATTAATACAGAAAATCATGACATGGTAGAAGTCAATCTCTCACCAGGTGGAAGAACTGAGAAGTTGTTCCCATACAAGGCCTATCAAAGGCTGGAGAGGTTGAGGCCTTTATTTGGGAACTTGAGTTATCAGGTAAATTTGCCTAAGAATCTCTCTTTTGTAGCCTCCAGTTCTATTCTAGGGGCTGACACAAATACATCTTAAGTTACATTAAACTATTGTTTCTTTTAAATGCCCATGGTTTTGGTTTGGTTTTAACTGTTTTGTTAGGTGTTTAAGATCAAGCTGGTCAAATTGACCTGTTCCTCTCTCTTAAGAGTCAGCTGAGTTCTCACAGGGGTCGCTCATGGGGAATTTGAGAGTAGCTTCTTGGCTTTCTTCCTGTGCTTGGGTAGTGGCAGCTCCTTCATTCCAGCAGCCTCTGCATTATGGGGTGGGCAGCAGCACTCCTCCTGGATTCCAGCCGCTCCAAGGCAGTGGCTTCTGCCTTGTGGACAGCTGACAGCTCTTTACTTTCATTCATAGCAAAGGGAAGCTGGTCCTTGCTCACTCCCATCAGCCCCAGGAGGGCAGGAGCCAAGCCTCTCTGGCCCATTGTTGTACCTCCTTGTTCTCAGCAATCTTTGCTGTGTCTCCAACTCTGGGAGACAAGCCTGGAATGCATGGGCTATTGGGTTCTGTCCTGGAGAGCTCTGAGCTCTGGTGGCGGTGGCATCTGGGTCCCAGTGGCCTTTGTGCTCTGGCTGTGGCAGTTCCCGCAACCTGGAGGCCAATGGCAGCTGGTGTTTCCTTGGCTCTAGACACAGCGATGCCTTTTGTGCGACATAGAAGCCAGGCGGTGTCTTTTGCCCACTGTCTGCATGGATGAAAACTCTGAGTTCTGGCAGCAGCGAAGGCAGCAGTGTTGACCTGGAGTTGCAAAGTTAAAGAAGCTCTCTCACTCCTTGGATGCAGGCTGACTCTGAGGGCAAGAACCAAAACTGGTTTTCTTGGCCCCTTTGTTTTAATCTCAATCCTTAAGTTTGATCTTAAACATCCAGCAAGCCAGTTTCACCAGTTACTATCTCATCTATTTCATAGGTGATGGCCTAGTATTCTTCTTCAAAACATTAATTAGGTATCGGCTACAGAGCTCAAGGAAAAATACAAAATAGAATTAACAACCTAATTTGTGTAATAGTCATCCTAAATCCTGCCTGAGTTATATATTATATTTCCTACTTGATATCACAGTAATTCTACAACAACAAACAATCTTTTGAATATAACTTTAAGTGAGCTAAAAGCTGACATATTTTGGACACATTCTGACTTGCAGCAGGGTGGGAGGCAGACCCTTATTTCAGGTAGGGCAGGGCCTTTTACAGTCTTAGGCAGATTGTTCCAGGTTTGAAGTTATTTTTGCCTCCTCTTAGGTCATCATTTTACACAGTTTATATGCATTGTTTCCTCAATCTATGTGAATAGTTGTTAACACAATATATTGCATTTAAAACAAATCAAGGAAAGGCTGAGAGCTTTTAACTTTCCTTTTGTGTGGCAAAGTGACCAAATATTTTTTATGTTTCACGATATTAACCTTTAAACAAATCGGGCTCTCACTAACTTTAAATACGTTTGCTTTTAAATTTTGATCTCAGTATAAAAAGTAACAAATTTACATATACCCTATTGATAGCAGGTTCTGTTACAGAATATTAAATGATAAAAATAAGTCCCCAATAAAATTTGCCATTCCCATAAGCCTGAAACTACCAACACAGACAAGTCTAACCTGGAGAACAGCAGCCCGACAAATCTCCTGCTCTAAAGACCTGCATACCCAGAAGACATGCACACATGAATAAACAAAGAGCAACCAAACCTAGTTTTTCAAGGAAAAAAATCCTAGGCTCTGGAACATAGCACGATACCCTACCAGTTATTTAACCACAATAAAGAATAAAACTTAAAGAAATCCTTGTCATTTTTAACATATTGACTACACTTTGATTTATATTAGCCCATTAACATTTGGGGAAATGTTAGGGGAAAACTTTGAACAGTTTCTAATTGATGGTCTCACATACATATAACTACTTAGTCACACAAAAACTTGTTGGAATTTGCCCTTTACCTACAGACAGATTTTCTTACCCAGAAATATTTTCCTTTTCCTTTTACTGAATATATTTTCATGCCTAGAACTTTCCACTTTCCCTTTCCCATCTGTTGACTCCTTCCTTGTTTGTATTCTAAAACAACTCCTATGAAGTTTCTGAATTTAGATAAATTATTAGGATTTCACTGTTAGTAATCTTGCTCTCAGGGATGATACAAAACAATCCAAATCCCTTTATTTACCAATCCATGAAAACACCAATAATGCTAAAGCATGTTACCCCATGGAATTTAAGGTGTAATATATTAACTCTAATTTACTTATTTTACTGTAGTAACCAAGATCAGACAAGTATTTTGAGTAGTATTTGCCATCTCTTTCCTGTGGAAAAGTCCAAAAAAAGAATTGATAGTACACATTTTATAGACATCAACATTTTTTTTAATTGACCACCTAGAGATTTGTGAGGTTAGATATATTTTACCTTCATTTATTTACCTGGATCCATTTTTTCTTTTCGCGCTCTCTGTTAATCTCTAATATCATGTACATGAATTTTGGACACAATATACACTTAAACAAAGGCCTTGTAGGTTTTTATCTCCATTGCAATGTAACAAGATGTTCAAAAATCTAAGTTGAATAAGAATAGGGACTGACCAAAAGTTATGAGCTCAACAAGTACTTGGCCGGCAGTTAGTTATTCTCAAATAAAACACTCTTTTGTTTCTTTTTTCCTTGGGTTGGAAATTGGTCTCCTACTGGGCTTTTTGCTTCCTCTATTGTCATTTCAATATAAGTTCTACGTAAGATTTCCTTCCAGCAGAAACCTGATATCTCAGGCACTTTAACCATTTTTATCAGGACAGGGTTTGAATGCTTAAGAGCTCTGTAACAGGCTTTTGTTATTCCTCCTGGGTGGAGGCATATGTCATTTACATATTATAAAACAATCGCTGTGGGGGTGTTGTAACCCTGGGGGTGGTTGGACCTGGTTCCTCCTCCCCCCTTGGGAGGGTGAGAGGGCAGGTGCCCCCAGCCATCTTCTCCCTCCCTCGGCCCCTGGTTTTTGGCAGAGTTACCTGAGTCTTGAGGGATTGGTAGCAGTGCGAGCTGCACTTAAGTTTGGTCTGGCCTTTGCCACCAAACCGGTACAGCCTCTCCTAGTTCCCAAACTAGTCTCCTAGTTCCCGAACTAGAGGATGCTGAATCTGAAAGGCAATGCTTAAGTCACCTGGTCCTGATGGTTTGGCTGCTCAATGCCCTGAGGGCACCAATCAACCTTGAAAGTGGGCCATTTTGATTCACAAAACTTTCTTAAGTTACATCCATTAACAAAAGCTCTGTAGTCAGCAGCACGTTCTTGGAAGTCCTGAGTAGTACCTAAAAAACAAGTTAGAACAGTGGGGCATGTGGTTTACTGATTCTGTCCCGTAGTAGACTGTCCTGGAGAGAGATGCTACATAGAAAGTAAAGCCACAACACAGAAAACACAAATGGCCATGAACCTGACTAACAAGGCAAATACAGACAGACAATGACTGGAGTAGGCCCCACAGGGAGGCCTATTAGATTAGGCCACATAGGAGGCCTACCAGGTTAGGCCCCATGGGGAGGCCTATTGGACTGGGGCCCACACGGAGGCTGAGCAGACTGGCCCCAGGTGGCGGCTATGCCAGAAGCCAACCACGTGGCAGCCAAGCCAAGCGGACCCCATGTAGCCCAGACCAGACTAACAAGACAAATACAGACAGACAATGGCCAACCAGATTAGGCCCCATGCAGCCTACCAGACTGGGCCCACGAGGGGGCCCACCAGACTGAACCCCACGGGGGGCCCACCAGATTGAACCCACAAGGGGGTTCACCAGACTAGGCCTCACGAGGAGGCCTACCAGGAGCCAGGAGCAATGACTCGCCCCGACCTGGGACTGGTGTAAGCGATTGCGTCCAGTCTGACCACATCCCCCAGATACAGATAGCTGACTCACCAATACAGGATACCAGGTGGCTTTGTCCAGAAGGGCGTCCTGAAGATGGGTTGGGGTCCCCCCAAAAGAGGCTGAGGCACGTCTCTCAGGAGCTCCGCTCTACTCAGGGTGGGGGCTCCCAGGCAACCATCACAGGAGGCCAATTTAGGCATGAGGGCTTGGAGAAATCAAATCTCAGTGGGACCTCCAAATGTTGTACCCAAAGAAAATAAAATCATCCAAGCCGATCACGTAAAGCCAAAGGAAGTCTTTATTTTTTAAGCTGGCCAGCGACGATCGCCCTTATGCCTAAAAGCAGGGTGCTGGGGGATCGCGGGATAGTTCTTTTGTTGCCAGCATTTATAGGGCACAGGAAGGGATTAGGGCGGGGCTATAGGGAGGGGGGATTAGGGTTCGGCTGATTCTCTTCTGATGGCACTGGAGAATCTTTTTGGGAAGTATAACAGAACGAGCAAATCAAACTCTTAAAAATGTTTCAACCAAGCTTTCTTTGGAACTTCATCTTGATTGGGTTAAACTCCAGCCCCTTGCTCTTTTGTGTCTTCATTCACTCCCAAAGAAACCTGCTAATTTTCCCCTTTCAAACTGATGTACGGTCGTCCCATCCTTCCCCCTGGGACAGTGCCCCTTCCTTCCCCTCTTCCTTCTCATATATCCATTCCTCTCCTAAACCATGTTTGAGCATTCTATGGGCTACGCTGACTCCTCCCTGCCTAAGCCTTTGTCTGGCCCCCTGGCTCAACCTCTTCAAGTAGGAGACCAAGTTCTTATCTCTCCTCCTCAGGGGACACAACCCTTCTATCCTCCAAATGGCAGGGACCCCAAATGGTAATTCTGGCTATGCCAATGGCTGTCAAGGTGCAAGATTTACCAGGATGGCTGTACATTTCTCAGGTTAAGCTCTATTCTCAATCCACAAACCCCTTTCCAGTTTCTAACCCACAGGCCTCTTCTAATCATTACTTGTCCACCCCAGTGGGACCTCTCCATCTTAGGCTGAAGGCTATCAAGCCTTACACCCTTCTTCACATTCCAGAGGCTGAGGACCAGACACTGAGGCCCTGGGCAACCACACCCAGCCATGAGGACTGGACTACCAGCTCCCAATATATCTGTCCAGGTGCCAGCCATTTCCTCCCTCCCAGATTGCCTACAGGACTACTGTAGAACTGACTCCTATGTCCCCAGAGATGTTTTACCCATTTTACATATGTTCACAACCAATACTCAGAGGATCTACTCTTAACACAGACTCAATTTAACTAACCCTCTCATGTTACAGGGATGTTGGATGTACGTGGGAGCAGGGTTCTCTCTTCTCCTGGTTAATGCTCTGGACTTTAATAGTTCTTTGACTTTCAATAGCACCCCTTTGGAGCAGGTGATCAGGAATGTGTCTCTTCCAATTTGCTTCCAGGTGCATATCTTCCAGTGGAAGTCATCCTGCAGGTTCACTAGAAAAGGAAAGTGCTCCCAGGAAGAGAGCACTGCCTCTATGTCAATCAATCAGGTCTTAATCAGTTTGCATTACAGGAATATCAGGACCTCACAGGAAAGAATTGGAACCTGGCTACAAGTGAACTCCCCAGTGGAACTATCCAGACCCCAAATCCCATCTGCTGCAATGACCTCTCCCTCCCCTGAATCAGTTCTATGCCCATACCCAGCAGGTAGCAGTTACTGAAGATGGATCTTTGCCCATGTGCCCAAAGGGATTTTCTTATAAAAACAAAAATGGGGGAATGTAATGTGGAAACTTGCAGTGGCCACGCCTGTCAGCAGCACTGTCCGCGTGGCCCCACCCCCATTAGCTCACCTCGGCAGGCAGCAGGCCAGCGCTGGGTTTGCCCTGCAATCCCCCCACCCTTGCCTGGGCTGCCTACCAACCCACGGCCCAACCTCATGGGGCTCCCTCACTGGCAGTTGGGTGCAGGACACACCTGCAGGGACAGCAAGGGGGGATGACAGCTCCCCCTGCCCCTTCCCTGTAGCTAACCCGCTATTGGTCCATTCGTCAACCTGTCGTTGATAGCCATTGGCTGATCCCTAGTCCGCCAAAATTCAAATTCAAAAGCTGGTCCTATCATGATTTTGCCCAGCAAAGTTCAGGAGCATAAAAGAAGCTCCTGGCCTTGTTCTCCCCTTTTTTTTTTTTCCTTTCTCTTCCAGGCAGATGCTGTTCATCTGCCTAATAAAAAATCTCTTGTGTGAGTTCTGGCATCTGGAGTTTTTTTCTGGGCACTTTTTTTTTTAAAACCTTTCAGTTAAATACTATGACAGGGAGACAGGGAGGGGAGGGGACAGGGAGATTCTTTTGAATATTCCCCATCACATGATATGCTTTTGTAAACCTCATGGCTCTCCTACGTCATCTTGTAGGCATGTGGAATATTCTAGATGGGGGCTGTCAATAAGAAGCAATGAGATTTTTTTTCTTTCTTTTTTTTTTTTTTTCTGTTAGGGATCAAACCAGGGGCCTCTCACATGTTAGGCAAGTGCTCTATCACTGAGCTACACCCCCTGCCAGACCAATTAGGTTCCAATGCAGAAAGATCGGGATCACCACTCTGTTCTCAACTAGAAGACATATGACAAGGATGGGGTACAATTCCTAGATGGCAGGGTGTACAGACACAGCATTTGTCTTTAGAAAGGATTTGGGAATTTGAGTTTTCCCGTGTCTCTAACTTTCATGCGGGCATTGTTGTCTTTCATTAGAAAAATTTAATTGCCTTAATTAATTAGCGTTAAAGCTGTAGTCCCCCTTTTTTTCCCCTCTTGGAAAATTAGGATATCTTGACTTTGCCACACCATAATTTGCCACAAAGGGCTGAGAGAACTAAGTGTGCTTATTTTAAATGTTACTATGAGGAAGACCTGCATGTGTGTGCGTGCACGAATGTGTGTATGGGATGCATGCAGTGGGAACAGCCTTTGCGACTGCCATGTGAAATTTCCCAAAAGCATCACTAATAGCAACAGATCTGAAAGCCTATTTTACCTGCCTGTCTGCATTCAGGTTGGTGACTCCTAGCTGACTCAGCATAGATGATATAAAATACATTCATATGGGCTATTATCAGAGTCACAAATGTTGATGCTTTGGAAGCTCAGCTTGTTTCCTAAAATAAATAAATAAATAAATAAAAAATGGTATATCCCTTTCAGGAGAACAAAGGTTTCCCTTTCCCCATGGTTGCTGGTGAAAAATTCTCAAGATCCTGTAGGCTTAACAACCTGTGTATTCTTATGTTCTTGGTTGTATTTAATAGCATAGCATGGTTTATGCAGATGAAAGAGGAATTTCTTGATTAATTCAAAAATTCTTGATTTTGTATCTGCGATACAAATCAAATGCATTCTGTAATCTTTTAGGCAATTGTGAAAAAATGTTGCTTTCTGAAAATAAAATCTAATCAAATGGATGTGTGTGGTTATTGGTCCAGATACAGTGTGCTCAGTGATGGCAACCTGAAGAAGGAAACTTGGGCAGTATCCATTTTCATTACCTCCACATTGTAAAACAGAGACTTCCTCACCTCAGTCTTGAGTGCTCCATGGTCATACTGTTTTTCCTCACGTCATCTATTCAAGACAAATGACTGGTTATGACTCCTTGGTAGGCCTTTTTCTGCCTGAGGAAGTACTGATGGTGCCCACAGCCATTGACTGAGCAAAGCAGCTCATCTTATATGAGTTCTAAGGAACAAGAACTGATCTTTGACTCACTTAGACAGAAAATGAATTTTTTGGAATTTTGTGGGGAAATGCATCCAGACTCCAAAAAAAGCCAGCAGTCCCCACAAGTCTCTCTCAAGATTCCGATCCCAGCATGAGACTGTTGCCTACTCTCTCGGGACACGTCTCCACTTCTTGGCCACAGTGCATCGGGGAAAAGGTAGTTCTTTAAAGCAGAATCTGGGTGTTGCTAGATGGGAAGAGGAATACTAATCACTTAAACTCAGCAAGCACCATGTTAATGGCCTTAAGCCTTGAGGTTCCTTTCTGCAGAAAGTTGCTGTGATAATGCCATAGACCAAGGTTGAGTCCTGGGCCCAAGGGCAACACTGAAATGGCCAGAGAGGCTGGTCTGAAGAGCTGAGTGTGATCTAGAAGATCTTAGATCTAGTAATCCTTGCGAGGCTTCACAGATTGTCTTGGTGTCAATATTGGAGGGTGACAACTCCATTGGGTCATCTTTGGGGAAGGAGCTATGGGTATGAGGTAAGTGGAACTCTTGGTATATCCTGAAGAGTGCTGCTCATTGTCCAGCTTCATCTTGGAAGTACTGGGCTTCAAGGTATGGGTATGTTCCTCCTGTGTCCTCATCGTCAGCCCCATGGCTGAACATCAGGCCTGGTGTGTCCTGATACGAGCCTGCCCAACTCACGTGTTTTGAACTTGGGCCGCCTGAGAGAATGACTCAGCTTTATACATCTTAGTCCTCAGCAGGGCCAGATGATTTCGTTCATCAGTGTTCATACCCACTGGTGCACATCGGTTTCTGTTACTTGCAAACAGATCTGAATTAATGCTAACAGTTCTGGCTAAAGGATTCTTGTGCTGAGAAGGCAGAGTTGCCTGGAGGTCATACCCATTTGACATTCATTGTGATGAGTTGATGAAGGCAGCCTTTTGGTGCTCTGAGCTTTGTGTCTTTTTTTTTTTTTTTTTTTTTTTCATGTGCCAGGGATTGAACCCAGAGGTGCTTAACCCCAGCCCTTTTTATATATTTTATTTAGAGACAGGGTCTCACTAAGTTGCTTAGGGCCTCACTAAGTTGTTGAGGCTTACTTCGAACTTGCTATCCTCCTGCCTCAGCCTCTCAAACCTCTGGGATTACAGGCGTGTGCCACTGTCCCCGGCTGAGCTCAGTGTCTTACATACATTTTTATCCATACTATCACCTCACTTTGCATAAAATTAAACTACCTTTGAAGAAGTTAGCTGAATTGTTCAAGGCCATCAAGGCAATAGTGGGACAAATTTCACAGCCAGCTTCCCAGGTAAGCCACTCTACTATCCTACCCATTTACACACTGTCTTTAATTAATATACTCCAGGCTAACTTTGGAAGGAAGCCTGGAATTAGAGCCTTGGTGCTTTTGGGCTTTGAGAAAATCAATTGCTATCTTTTCTTAGGAAAGTAATCATTAAGTACAGTCATTTATTACTGAAAAATTCCCCAACAGTGTGAGCTTTACAGAACCTCATTAGACTTTTCTGGGAACAGAAGGTCATTTAAAAACATTGTGTCTGCCACTATTTCTAAATGCCAACTGCTTCTGAAAGATTTTTCATTTGAGAAAGACAGCAAAGTGTGTGGGTTTAGTAGTTGAGAAATTGGGTTCTGTATCATCCACTAATTTGCTAGATCTCTGATTAAAAACAGTTTGTTTTTTTTTAACCTTTTTGAGCATTGGCCCCTGGCACCCACCTCAAGAATTGTAAGGCTTGAAAAAATGCACTTGGAAAGGGTCTGGCCATAATAAAGATGCTCTCAAATGTTATAGTTTGGATCTTCAATATCTTCCCCAGTTTCCTGTGTAGAAAACTCGGTCCCCAGTTGGTGGTGCTATAGGAGGTGGTGGAAGGTGAGGTCTGGTAGAAGGAGTTAGATCATTGAGGCATGCCCTTGAAGGGGATCCTGGGACTCTGGCTCCTTCCTCTTCCTCTTTTTTCCTGGTCATCATGAGGTGAGCAGCATTGCTCTGCCATGTGCTCCCTGTCATGATGTTCTGCCTTGCCACAGGCCCAAAAGCAGTGGAGCCAACTGACCATGGACAGAAAAACCTCTGAATTATGAACCAGAATAAACTTTTTCTCCTTATAAGGTGTTTATTTCAGGTATTTTGTTACAGCAATGGAAAGCTGACTAGAGGTCTTAGACCTACTGTAACTCACAGGACATTTATCTCACAGACTTCAGAAGTAGAAACTGACCAAAGTTTTCCTTTCAAATTACTTTTGTTACTCAGCATAAAATTTTATAATGCATAATCTGGTTTAAACTAAAGCTGTTCATACACACTCATTATTTAGAGGTAAGATAAATAAGATAAATGACCACACTGAGTGCCTTCATTTATTCATTTTTCTTTCTTTCTCTCTCTTTCTTTCTTTCTTTCTTTCTTTCTTTCTTTCTTTCTCTCATCTCTTTCTTTCTTTTTTTGTACTGGGGATTGAACCCAAAGGTGCTTTACCACTGAGCTACATCCCCAACCTTTTTTATTTTATTTTTTAATTTAAAGATGGGGTCTTGCTAAGTGGCTGAGTCCAGTCTTGAACTTGCAATCCTCCTGTTCAGCCTTGCAAGTTGCTGGGATTACAGGTATGTGTCACCATGCCCAGCCTTAATTTTTAGATGGGAGCCTGTAATTGCTCACTGGAGGTAAGGATGCTCTCTTTTCCCAGCTGCTATGTAGATCCAGAGTCTCTGTGAGAGAAGAGGAAGAGCATGCACCCTGCAGGAGACAAACTGGGAAACTCCAACTTCCTTGGCTGTGGAGTGGGACATTCCTTTCTGTGATCAGTTCCCCTAGGGTGTCATTGATCCTGCCTTTGTTATTCTTAGTTACAGCCCCAGTATGTTGAGCTTATATATAACCATTGCTCACTCTGTCTCCACTGACCCCATCCCCCCTGGTTAGGGGCTTACAGATAGGTCAATCAGACCACCTAAAATGTTTACACCAATAGGATGGTGATGGCTCTTACTGGTTTAAGTAGCTGTCATATTTCATGTGATCTGGCATTGTGGCCAAAACTGGAATTTTGAGTTATAATTCATAGTCTCCACTAGTGGACCTGGTGGGACCAGGAAATATAGTGGTCATAACTTGAGAACTTATTATGGGCCAGGCACTGTAGTACAGTACTATTATGGGCATAGTACTGTACTATACCACTTCACTTAGCTTTCTAACTTTTTATTATGACTAGTATTGTCTGTACCCAAACCCTTAAGAGTGTTTACAGATTAGAAATGACAATGCATTTTACTGACTGGGGCTCAGAAGGCTGGACAGCTCTGCCCTTGAATTCCGTAAGATCTAGCCTTATTCTAACACCTTCTCCTCTTTTCTGTTCCTAAACTAGTTTGAGAAAGTTTGCTTCTGGCAACCAAAAATTCGTGTTAATACAAGTTACCTACTCTCCTCTAACCAAAATTTCTCCCCAAATTTGACTTGCATGGAGTTATGCAAGGACTGAAAAAGAAATTTATTTTTTGGTTGGACTATGAGTCTCTCACAAAGGTATTTAGCAGCAATCAATACACAGCCCAACTTAGAATAGTATAATCCAATAGAGTCTTATTTTCTCACACACACAATCCAGAGATAAGCAACTGCTAGCATTGGTGCAAATGCTCAACAATTTCTAGGCTGGAATATTTGTGGTATTCTTGTTTATTCCTTGTGAGCACAACAATAACTGCACAAGTTCTTGCACTGCATTCAAGTTCATGGCAGGAAGAGAAAATGAAGGGAAAACTTCAGTTGTTTTTGTCTCTCTGATTAGGAAAGTAAAATACTTCTCAGAAAATGCCCAACTATCCGATGATCATATCCTCTGGTTGGAGTTGTGTCTTGCGGCCACCTCTAGCTGAAAGGGGGCTGGGCAGAGCTAGTATTTACTTATTCCAGCCTCAGTGGGTGATGCAACAAGGGTCATTGAGTCCTTGAGAATAGCCTGTCAACCACTTTGAGTATCCTAAAGGGCACACTTCAGGAATTTCGATTCCTTCCTCTCCCAAATTCCTTAAGTTGCCCTGGTCTCTGCAGCATTTAAACCTAGTTCTTAAGCATTTGATTTCATGAGTCATCTTATAGCCCTCTGATAAAAATCTGTGTCGAATTCTGTGGCTTACAAACGGAACGTTCTGACAGACTCACTCTTTCAGTCAGCAACATGAGAACTTGTAATGGTGCACAGTCAATAAGTGTTAGCTACACAGCCCAAAGCGGCACAGCTAGTTGAAGCTGGTTGTGGAGGCTTAAACTAGCTTGTTGATCTAGGCTTCTGCACACTGTTTCACTAAAATACCTTTCAGGGTTCAGTTTATCCCCCCCAAAATTTTCTTCTTACTCTGCAGCTGCCAAGTAAACAGGGTTTAGGGCTGGACTGCATTTTTAAGAAACTTGCTTGTAGTGGACATTGTGAAGGGAGGTGGGCATGCCTGAGTCCCCACCTCCAGACCAACACAATGGTTCATTCAAATAAATAATAAAGGAAGACTGTTCTGGTTTTCTTAGAATAGCTTGACCCTTAAATTGTGGCACAAACAACTTCCAATTTGAGCCAGCCCCCTGCTAAGAAGAGAGGTGGCAGTCCAGAAGTCATGAAGACACCCTTGCCCTGAGTGCTGGGGGCAGTGGGGCAGCCGTGGGGGGTGAAGAGGTGCCACTGAAGCCAGCCTGCCTGAGTGGAATGACAAGTCTGATGCTAACCATTCATAGGATCTTGGGCAAGTTACCTGCCAAGCCTCATGTGCCTCAGTTTCCTTATCTTTAAAATGGGAAAAGTGGCACCTGTAGCTTTGGGTTTGAAAAATAAATGAGTTAAGTGCCTGAGACATTGTGGCCTTTCTTTATATGTCTGTTATCATTGTTGAGTAGATACTCAGCTTGTCAGGTAGGGCCTTGCCAAATTATCTGGAGTGGGTTTGGTTTTCTAGGGGTGGTATATCCGCTCTGCTCCACTGTCCTCATCAATGCACCACTGCTTAATGAAATCCATCTATAACAGTATAATAACCACGGCCAGCTGCTCCAGTCCCTCCTGACTGGAGGGCTCTGGCAAGTGAAAATTCCAAACACTAGCGACAGCAGCAGTGATTCAGCCCGAGTTAGACAGAAAGTGGAAGTCAGAGTGTTGGAGAGGAACTTCCATGCCCCAACCCATTGGTGAGTTTGGAGAAAGATCAAGCCTGCTTTTTGCTCTGACAGTAAAGGCTGCAGCCTAGCCTGTGACTTTTCTAACCAGGCCCTGCACCCTGCACGGGGCGAGTGAGCTCTGTTCAAGGTGCAGTATTAGCAAGCCCACGGGCTTCCAGATCTAGAGCTACAGCCTCCAGCTGACCTTTATCAGAGAGGCCTTGTGTCTGTTGGTTCCACAGGAAGTGTTTGGAATTGGATCTAGCTCCAACAGGGTGGTGCTTCTTGGGGAATCGGAGGGTGAGGCAGGCGTGAGCCCTGGAACTCAGGAAGGGAAGGGTTTTGTTTAAGTTGGATTCAGTCCTGTGCTAACTCTCTATCATCCACCTGAGTTTCCAGGACACTTGTTTGCAGAAACAACCTATAGAATGTTGCCTTATCCACTGTGATTTCTTATTACCCCTATGGACTTCATCTCCAGATTTGGGGTTATCTCAATGTTTGTTGATTGAGGCACTTGAGTTTTATTGTGTAGCTGCTAGAGAAAACATTTTTGTTATCAATTCTTATTAAACCCACCAGCTATACATGGATATAATTAAGTTATCCAGTATAAAATCTCTTCAGATTATCTTGGAGTTAAGGGTGGGAAATCTGTTAAGCTTTTCTTCTTCAAAAGGATATATACAAGCAAAAATTTAGTCTTGAGAAATTATATACCACTTACCAAAGGGCAGTACATTGCGGAGAAGTGACCAGATAAAGGGGAAAAATGATTAGATCCCATCATTTAAAAAACATAATGGAAAAATCTCTTTCCCCTTCTAAGGATCTTCAATACATAGTAACAAAAGCTAACTTTTACTGAGCAAAATATCATGGTTAGGTATTTAGAAATTTAGAATATCTCATGTAATCTTGCCAATCCAAATGAGTAGGTACCATATTATTCTCATTATATAGATTAAAAAACTGAGGTCCAGAAAGTTTCATTCACACAACCAAGTACATGTCGATCCAGGTCTAAGTATAAATCCCTGGCTTTTACCACTATTATGGTTCTATGCAGGAGGAAAAACACTTTCCTTCTATCTTCTAAGTTCCTATACCTGTTCCTAGGGCCTGTGAATTAAACTGACAAAAGAATAACAGAAGAAAAGAATTATTACCCACATGCACATGGGGACCTCACAGAAAGGAAGTGATAGCCCAAAGAAGTGGTTAGGCTTGAGAACTCATATACCACCTACCAAAGGGTAATATACATTGTGGAGAAGTGACCAGATAAAGGGGGAAATGTTTGGGTTTCTAGGGGCATTCAATTATGAGAAGGTAAATAAATAGGAGAAACTGCTGGAAGGCAAGGTTTGTTATGCAGACTCAAGTCAGTACCTTCTCCAGTAATGAGTTCTCTTTTTCTTGGCATGGGACAGGAAGAAGGGGACATCTTCATCATGCAAAATTTATGCTCTGCTTTTAGGCAAAAAGGGGCAGAGAGAGTTTCTCTTATGACTACAATTACTTTTGCCTCAAAACAACTTTTCTACCAAAAAGTTACATGTTTTAGGGTGGCATATTCTGATCTCCTTTAGTTCCCATTACATATAACACTGTTTTAAGAATTTCAAATATTTATCAGGTCCCTATGAGGTTTGTGTTTTTGCAGTATTGGGGGTTGAACCAGGGTGCTGTCCCACTGAATTACATCCCCACCCCTTCTTATTTTTTTATGATGAGACTGGATCTCACTAAGTTGCTGAGGCTAGCCTCCTGCCTCAGCCTCTGGAGTTGTTGGGATTACAGGCCTGAGCCACCATGCCCAGCTATCAAGCCTTATTATATGCTTAGCATTAGAGGATCCTTGGGCTGGATTCTTGCTCTCAAGGAGCTCAAAGCTGTGTGTGGGTGGGGGGGGGGGGGGTGGCGTTTCTTAGTTGTAGATAAGCCTCTCTGTGGGGAAAGCTTCCCCTTGCATTTGGGCAGAGTTTCCAAGTTTCAAGTGCTTCATACACATTGTTCTTCAGCTTGGTGATCACAAACAACTCGATGAGGCAATCTGGTTCTCTTATTTCTATTTGATATAAAACTTACTTAGAAGTCAAGCAACTTGCCCAAAGTTATCCAGCTTGGATATCTGTTTTGCAGCTACATGAGCATGTGCATGTGCATGCACACAAACATGGGCGCACACACACATTGCATGTGTATATATCCCACTCACTTGTGGAGCTGGTACTGACTCTGACCTTAACTGGCCCCACCCTCCTTATGCATTATACCAATGAACATTAGGCTGAGGCTCTCAAGAATATTTATTTTCCCCCAGTCTATGACTAATCTCACAGGCTATTCATATAAATACACGGGGATGTCCCTTGAACAGAATGTCCAGATCACTCAAGAATAGGTGAATTAATGAGGTGGGTCAGCAAGATTTCCTTTTTCGTGGTTTTTATGTTTCCTGTCAGCCCCTGAAAATATATGTATTTGGTAGAGAACTAAACTTCATTTTTCCTTCAGGGCCATTACAAATCTAGACCAGAATTTCTCCTCTTTTCCACAATCTTGCACAACACTGCTAAGTCTGGTAGAGAAACACCGAATGGATCTAATAGCCACGCCCAAACAATCCTCTTCTCCTTTGCTTCGCCACTGTAGAGAATGAATAGTCAGCAGTTTTCTCAGGCTGGTTACTACGGCAATGAGGGAAGTGTGCTGGGGCAGGGGCAAACCGCTAGGAAATATTTTCTTTCTCTGATAAAAGGAGAGGAAGGCTGGGAAAGCGTTTCTCTGGCAGCCTTGGCCAACTCTCTGCTTCCTGCTTTTGGATACGGGTAGATACCTACATGCTTGAAAAGCCGAGGCGCGCCGGAATAGGGGCGCGGCCGGAAACCTAGGGGTTAGACCTTGGGGCGTGGCTTTTCCTCCACAGAGGCGAGGCCTACGTCAATGGGCGGGCCACGTTCTGGGGCGTGGCCTCGGGACATCAGAGAACCGCCTGTCCAGGGCGGGGCTGGAGAGAAAGGCTGGGGCCGCGCTCCGCCGGGGCGTGGCCTGTGGAACCCGAGAACCCGGGCGACGCGGGGCCCAGGCGCGAGTCTCTGGGCGCGGGGTTCCTCCCACGCAGCCTCCCATTCAAAAGATGCCGAAGGGGCGGCGCGGCAGTCAGAGCCCCACGATGAGCCAGCGGCCGACCCCGCCCCTCTATTTCCCTTCCCTCTACGACCGCGGCATCTCCTCGTCCCCGCTCAGCGACTTTAACATCTGGAAGAAGCTCTTCGTGCCGCTGAAGGCGGGCGGGGCGCCGGCCGGTGGGGTGGCTGGGCTCCGTGCCCTGCCTCAGGGACCTGCGGCCCCGGCCCCTCCGCCGCCGCCTGGCCTAGGTCCCCCCAGCGAGCGCCCCTGCCCTCCGCCCTGGCCCTCCGGCCTGGCCTCCATCCCCTACGAGCCTCTGCGCTTCTTCTACTCGCCGCCGCCGGGCCCCGAGGGGGCTGCCTCATCCCTGGCCCCCGGCCCCACCACCCCCCGGCTTGCCTCTGCCTCCCACCCGGAGGAGTTGTGCGAGCTGGAGATCCGAATTAAGGAGCTGGAGCTGCTCACCATCACTGGGGACGGCTTCGACTCCCAGCGCTGTGCGTGACCCCCCTTTGGGGCCACCTGAGCCCATCCTCCTTGCCCTGGCTCCCTCCTTGGCTCCATGCTTAGCTCCACAATATGGCCTTAGGCTCAGACTCCAGTCCCCAGGAGTCCCTGATCCAAACTCTGTCCCCCAGAACCCAGATCCACACCCCCATCCTGAATTTCAACCGACTCCCCCGGTCAACCACATATCTGAACTCATGGACCCTTTAGTCTCAAACTACATCCTGAACCATTCTGGCAATCTGTATTCAGAGCCCCACACCTGAAACTTCACCTACCACTACCCCCAACCTGAACTTTAATCCTACACGGTAATACCTCATCCCCTTAGTATGGAGCCTCACCTACCACAGACAGCTCTTATCACTAGAGAAGTAAACCTTTAATGCTCACTCTTAAACTGGAGTCTTATGGTGGGAGGTGGGGGAAGTAGGTGAGGGTCAGCTGTAGTGTATGTAAGGGGAACCCCAGAGACACTGACTGAGAGGCTTAGATATGTCCCACTTTTCAGTGCTGGAGGGTAGCCTCCTGTGGCCCTTTAGTCACTCCCAAGGTCCTGGACTTTGCCATCTGCTTTTAGATCCAAAGTCTTAGGGATATAGACCAGGCTAGACCAGGTGTGGCTGATGTGGGCAGGTGGCCTCTGGTGTGGGAATCCATTTCTCCATGTTGGAGGGTAAAGTGGTTAATCCAGTCTACTTCCAGAAGGGCCTTTTGCACAGTAGGGTATTCAGTAGCCATAAGCTGTCCTTTCCCATCCTGTTCTCACTAAAGACCACTCAAGAAGTGAATTATGAAATAACCTAAGTGCTTAGGTCTATTCAACCATGAGAATAGTCCCTATTTACCAAACACCATGTAACATACCCTTTCTTACAGCCATGAAAGGAAAACAATCCCTAGAAAACTTGGGCTTTTCTAACTCCTGGATTTCTTGACAATGTGTTCCCCCCATTAGGTGTGTTTTGCCTATTAGTTACCCTCCCAAAACCCCATTGGATCGCAAGTGGGTTTGGGGCTCATGTAGGGACCACAGTTGCTTCCTAGAAGCTTGCCTAGGAAGAGGTAGGAAAAGCCCTTCTCTCTACTACAGCTGTTTGTTTTGCTCTCCTGCAGATAAATTCCTGAAGGCGCTAAAAGATGAGAAATTACAAGGACTGAAGAGCAGGCAACCTGGAAAGAAGTCGGCCTCTCTGTCCTGAGGAGCTGCCCTCCAGAGCTGGGCAGCCGCCTCCATAGGTGTTAGTGCTTAGATAATGTCTCCCATTTGTTGTCATTTCAAAGATGGTTATTTTCTGTTCTGTATTTACTGCTGTTCTTGTTGCTCCCAGCACATACTTCACATACAGTACCCACTTGTGTGGTAAATTTCATGGTCTCTCTCCTCTGTGCCGCTGCTGGGGGAGGTCCCTCATTGGGTCTTGAAGCTACCGCTAGGCCAGCATTCTGGGTTTCCTGACACCAGAGGAGGGGGCCCCCAGCACCACCACATTCACACAAACCAGAATGATCGATGTGTAGGAGGGAATTAGAAAAAACCAAGGGCAATAGATTTCTGTTCTCTGCTCAGAAAGGTTGAGGATCAGAACTAAAACCAGATGCTTTTCCCCTAAAAACATCTTTTAGTCCATGCTAGTGTTTGATGTTGCATTTTTGGTTTTAAAAAATAATTTCTGGACCACAAAACTTTCTGCTAATCTTATCAAAGTCATGATCCTCCCTAGAAATTAATATGTAGTGTTCAAGAAATACCTGTCAAGGGCTTGTTGTATGTCTAGGCCCCCTCCTTAGAATGGAACTGAGGGAGAGACAGACAAAAAGTATTTTAGGCTGGGCATGGTAGCGCACATCTGTAATCCCAGCAGCTCAGGAGGCTGAGGCTGGAGGATCTCAAGTTCAAAGCCAGCCTCAGCAAAAGTGAGGTGCTAAGCAACTCAGTGAGACCCTGTCTCTAAATAAAATACAAAATAGGGCTTAGGATGTGGTTCAGTGGTCAAGTGCCCCTGAGTTCAATCCCTAGTACCCCGCTTCCAAAGAAATATTTTAAAGAAGCAAACCACAATATGGTATCAGGAAGATAACATGTTAAGGAGGAAAAAAAAAAATAGGGTAAGGAAAGGATCAGAGGAAGGCAAAGTGGAATTCCAAATAGCGTTTCTTGAGAGGTGCTTTTTAACAAGGTTTGGAAGAGGTTGAGGGTCATAGCCGTGTAGAACCCTGGAGGAATGTTCCAGGCAGATGGGCCTAAGGTGGGAGCTTGCCAGCATTGTTGAAAGGCAGCCAACAGCCCAGATGACTGGAGTAGGAGACGAGAAGAGTGGTGTGGGTGAGTCCAGAGGGGGCCCATGTGTGTAGGATCTTACAGACCTGATGAGGAACCAGGCTTCATTTCAGGTGGCAGTGTTTGGAAGGCTTTCAGCCGAGGTGTGACATGATCTGACTTGCGGGCTAAAGGTTCTTCTGTGCGCTGTGAATAGACCATAGGGCTGCAAGCCGGTGAACGGGAAGAACATTTAGGAGGCTGTAGTGATTAGTGGCCCTAAAAAAATGATGCTGATGGCAAGCAGGGGATTGGATAGGGTGACTGTGGTCTGAGATGAGGAGACCACTGGTAGAAAAGGTTTGGGGGAGAAGATGAGCAGTTCAGTTTGAGATAAGTGAGGTTCAGCTGTCAGCCATCCTAGTGGAGCTGCTGTGTAGCCCAGGGCTTTTTGAGCCTGAGTTTAGAGGAAGACCTGGGCTGGGGCTCTAAATTAGGGAGTTGCTGACATGAGTATATTTAAAGGTGAGATCTTGTGAGATCAGCAAGGGAGTGAGTGTAGGAAGAAAGGCAATTACAGATAAAGTAGCCCTAATCCCAAATCCAAGATGCCCCAAAACCAAGAACTTTTTGAGCACATGTGACACCACTAGTGGAAAATTTGTGTCATGAAACAATTTTATGGACAAAATTACTTAAAATATTGTATAAAATTACCTTCAGATTATGTGTTGGAAAGGCCCCACAGCTAAGGCCCCCCCACAGCAAGGGGGTATTTAGCTCATAGTAGAGAGACTGACTTTAGAGGAGGGACAGATGATCCATCTGTAGCAATAGGAAGCTACACCTATGGTATGGTGGGGGGTAGACACCAGTGAGTAAGCCGGTGGTGGAAACCCTGGGAGTTGTACACACTTGCCCAAAAGCATGTGCAGCTCCCTGCAGCTTAAGGATGCAAAGGTGCATGCCTGCAAGGCTGGAAACTGAGAACAGGGAGCCAAGGGAGACTATGGGGAACAGACACCCAGTTCCAGCCAGTATTGCCAAAACAGGAGCGTGGGCACAGGGTCAAGTAAGGGCTCCTTGTTTCTCAATCTTAGCAACAAATTCAGATGTCTCCAAAACGCTATGCAGGTATGTAGGCCACATAAAGACTGTAAAGTCCCCTAAAGTGGAAAACTCTGCTCTGCCCTCAGGAGTCCTCCACCCTGTGTGGGGATTTTGGGCCCTATCTCTCCTTCCTGGAAGATACCAGATTCAAGTCCAGACTGATTGCTACTAGAGATGCTCTCTTGCTTTCCCAGAAAACTTCAGGCTCGTCAGACTAGTGATGGGAAGGGGTTAGAGAATCTTAACAGGAACAAATAAGAATAAACCAAGCATCAGAAAAACCCAGTACCGAGATCATATGGAGACACATGGCCACAGGGCCTTGTTTTCCATTCTTTCTCCAGAGTCCAGACTGCCCAGGACATATAAAGTACCCACGTGTGCTAGTCACAAGGAAGGCAGTTAATACAAGTGATGTCATTTGATTCTCACCACCATCTTGTGACAGACAGGTCACAAGACCTTGGCATATTTTAAAAGTGAGGAAGTAAGCCGGGCATGGTGGTGCATGCCTGTAATCCCAGCACTTGGGAGGTTGAGGCAGGAGGATCGCGAGTTCAAAGCCAGCCTCAGTAACTTTAGCGAGGCCCTAAGCAACTCAATGAGACCCTGTCTCTAAATAAAATACAAAATAGGGTTAGGGATGTGGCTCAGTGGTGGAGTGCCCCTGAGTTCAATCCCTAGTACCAAAGAAAAAAAAAGAAAGAAAAAAAGGAAGTAGAGGCTCTGAGAGGTCAAGTGACTTACCCACAGGCCTAGAGCCAGAACATGGCAGAGCCAGGGTGGAACTCAGGTCTGTAAGTCTGCTCAAGTGACCCTTCCTCTGTGAAGTACAGAAGCCCCAGGGGAGCTGTAAAACAGAAGCATCTGGCATTTCTTCCAAGGAGTTTTGATCCCTGTGCATCTCTCAAGCATCCTCTTGGTGCTCTAGGTGACAGGGCAGGACATCAAGGACAGTGATCCCAGCATCTTCTCATTCCTGAAGAATGTGTGGGCCTGATGCCTCAGTGCCCACACAGGTGCACTTGCAGCAGGGTCTCCCACTCAGGAGCCCCTGCAACAGCACAGCTGAGCAGGCAGCTGCCATTGGACCTTATTTCCCTCTGCTCACACCAGCCCATTTCCTGCAGACAGAGCTGGAGAAGAAAGTTCCCATCTCAAAGTCCCAAATCCCATCAGCACTTAAGAGCTCTTATGGAGGACTTGCACAGGCTCAGAGGGAGTCAGGGGTATGTGTGGGGCAGGGATGGCCTATGTGCCATCCATGCGGCATATGTCCTTTAATCCCAGGCTTGAATTCTGGGTCTCCAGTTACAGCAGGGGGGGCGGGGTCTGGAAAAGACTAAAGAAGAGTTCACAGTGGGAGTATATAACCCATATAAAATTCCAGCAAGAATGTACAGGTTCTGGAGATCTATTGTGCAGCATGGTGACTATAGTTAATAATCATGTCTTATATATATTAAAACAATATAATCTCTACTTGCAGTTTCTAGGCATTGTTATACTTCTCAAAAAGATTCTCCAGTGCCATCAGGAGAGAGCCCCACCCTAATACCCCCTCCCTATAGCCCTGCCCTAATCCCTTTCCGAGAGCCCCACCCTAATACCCCCTCCCTATAGCCCTGCCCTAATCCCTTTCCGAGCCCTATAAAAGTTGGCAATGACACAATTAATGTGCAATTTCCTGGCACCCCACTTTTAGGAGTAAGGGCAATTGTCGCTGGCCAGCTAAAATAAAGGCTTCTTTTGGCTTTACGTGATCAGCTTGGACGATTTTATTTTCTTTGGGTACAACATTTGGAGGTCCCACGGAGATCTGATTTCTCCAAGCCCTCATGCCTAAATTGGCCTCCTGTGATGGTTGCCTGGGAGCCCCCACCCTGAGTAGAGGGGAGCTCCTGAGAGACATGCCTCAGTCTCACTCTTGGGGGGACTCCAGCCCATCTTCGGGACGCCCTTCTGGATGAAGCCACCTGGTATCCTATATCGGTGAATCGACTTTCTGTATCTGGGGGTCCTGGTCAGGCTGGATGCAGTCGCTTACACCAGTCCCAGGTCAGGGCGAGACCTCGCTCCTGGCTCCTGGTAGGCCTCCTCGTGAGGCCTAATCTGGTGAACCCCCTCATGGGTTCAATCTGGTGGGCTCCCTGTGGGGCCCGGTCTGGTAGGCCAAATGGGACCTAATCTGGTCGGCCAATGTCTGTCTGTATTTGCTTTGTTAGTCTGGTCTGGGCCACATGGGTGGCTGTCTCGTAGCTACCATATGGGGCTGGGGCTCAGCCACAGCATGGGTGGCTAACGTGTAGCCGCTGTCTGGGGCCAGTCTGCTCGGCTGCCGCATGGCTGGCTGCCAGCATGGCTGCCACTTGACTTCTGGCATAGCTGCTGCCTGGGGCTTGGGCTGCTGGGCTGCCACGTGGCTGGCTGATGGGTAGCCGCCATGTGTGGGTGCCCGGTAGCCACCGCCTGGGACCAGTCAGCTGGGCCACTGCATGGCTGAGGTGCAGCCGCCGCCTGGGGTGGATCCGCTCGGCTGCCACATGGATGGCTGACTCGCAGGCACCGTCTAGGGCTGCTGCTCCGCTCGGCATGGCTGGCTGACGGGTAGCCGCCATCAGAGGCCGGTCTGTGGCCTAATCTAATAGGCCTTCCTGTGGGGCCTACTCCAGTCATTGTCTGTCTGTATTTGTCTTGTTAGTCTGGTTCATGGCCATTTGTGTTTTCTGTGTTGTGGCTTTGCTTTCTATGTAGCATCTCTCTCCAGGACAGTCTACTACGGGACAGAATCAGTCAACCACATGCCCCACTGTTCTAACTTGTTTTTTAGGTACTTCTCAGGACTTCCGAGAATGTGCCACTGACTTCGGAGCTTTTGTTAATGGATGTAACTTAAAGTTTTGTGAATCAAAATGGCCCACTCGGGCCACGTGGCTGGCTGATGGGTAGCCGCAGTCCAGGGAGGTTTCAAGGTTGATTGGTGCCCTCAGGGCATTGGGCGGCCACACCATCAGGACCAGGTGCCTTACATTCAAATTTGGATTATGGCTTAAGCATTGCCTTTCAGCTAGTTCAGGAACTAGGAGAGGCTGCACCGGTTTGATGGCAAAGGCCAGACCCAACTTAAATGCAGCTGGCGCTGCTACCAATCCCTGGAGACTCAGGTAACTGCCAAAAGCCAGGGGCCGAGGGAGGGAGAAGATGGCTGGGGGCACCCGCCCTCTCGCCCTCTGTAGGGGGAGGAGGAACCAGGTCCAACCCCCCCAGTGTTACAGCACCCCCACAACAATATGTAAATATGTACAATATGTAAAAGACATGTGCCTCCAACCAGGAGGAATAACAAAAGCCCGTTACAGAGTTCTTAAGCATTCAAACCCTGTCCTGATAAGAGCCTGAGATATCAGGTTTCTGCTGGAACCAAATCTCAAGTAGAACTTATATTGAAATGACAATAGAGGAAGCAAAAAGCCCAGTAGGAGACCAATTTCCAACCCAAGGAAAAAAATAAAAACAACAAAAGAATGTTTTGAGAATAACTAACTGCCGGCCTAGTACTGGTTGAGCTCATAACTTTTGGTCAGTTCCTATTTTTATTCAACTTAGATTTTTGAACATCTTGTTACATTGCAATGGAGATAAAAACCTACAAGGCCTTTGTTTAAGTGTATATTGTGTCCAAAATTCATGTACATGGTATTAGAGATTAACATAGCACTAAAGGAAAAGATGGATCCAAGTATATTTGATTCACGTGATTAAAAAGGTTCAATTTAAATTCAGTAAATAAATGAAGGTAAAATATATCTAACCTCACAAGTCTAGGTGGTCAATTAAAAAAATGTTGATGTCTATAAAATGTGTAACATCAATTTTTTTTAGGACTTTTTCACAGGAAAGAGATGGCAAATACTATTCAAAATACTTGTCTGATCTTGGTTATTACAGTAAAATAAGCAAATTAGAGTTAATGTATTACACCTTAAATTCCATGGGGTGACATGCTTTAGCATTATTGGTGTTTTCATGGATTGGTAAATAAAGGGATTTGGAATTGTTTTGTATCATCCCTGAGAGCAAGGTTACTAACAGTGAAATCCTAATAATTTATCTAAATTCAGAAATTTCATAGGAGTTGTTTTAGAATACAAACAAGGAAGGAGTCAACAGATGGGAAAGGGAAAGTGGAAAAATGTAAAAGGAAAATATCTCTGGGTAAGAAAGTCTGTGTGTAGGTAAAGGGCAAATTCCAACAAGTTTTTGTGCAACTAAATAATTAAATGTATGTGAGACCATCAATTAGAAACTGTTTAAAGTTTTCCCCTAGGGTCAAATGTTAATGGGCTAATATTATTCAAAGTGTAATCAGTATTGTAAAATGACAAAGATTTCTTTAAGTTTTATTCTTTATTGTGGTTAAATAACTGGTAGAGTATTGTGCTATGTTGAGGAGCCTAGGTTTTTTCCTTGAAAAACTAGGTTTGGTTGCTCTTTGTATATTCATGTATCCATGTCTTCTGGGTATGCAGGTCTTTAGAGGAGGGAATTTGTCGGGTTGCTGTTCTCCAGGTTAGACATGACTGTGTTGGTAGTTTCAGGCTTATGGGAATGGCAAATTTTATTGGGGACTTATTTTTATCATTTAATATTCTGTAACAGAACCTGCTATCAATAGGATATATGTAAATTTGTTACTTTTTAAATGCAAATGTGAGAGCCTGATTTGTTTAAAGGTTAATATCATGAAACATAAAATATTTGGTCACTTTGCCACACAAAAGGAAAGTTAAAAACTCTCAGCCTTTCCTTGATTTGTTTTAAATGCAATATATTGTGTTAACAACTATTCACATAGATTGAGGAAACAATACATATAAACTGTGTAAAATGATGTCCTAAGAGGAGGCAAAAATAACTTCAAACCTGGAACACTCTGCCTAAGATTGTAAAAGGCCCTGCCCTACCTGAAATAAGGGTCTGCCTCCCACTCTGCTACAAGTCAGAATGTGTCCAAAATATGTCAGCTTTCAGCTCATTTAAAGTTATATTCAAAAGATTGTTTTTTGTTGTAGAATTACTGTGGTATCAAGTAGGAAATATAATATATAACTCAGGCAGGATTTAGGATGACTATTACACAAATTAGGTTGTTAATTCTATTTTGTATTTTTCCTTGAGCTCTGTAGCCGATACCTAATTAATGTTTTGAAGAAGAATACTAGGCCATCACCTATGAAATAGACAAGATAGTAACTGTGAAACTGGCTTGCTGGATGTTTAAGATCAAACTTAAGGATTGAGATTAAAACAAAGGGGCCAAGAAAACCAGTTTTGGTTCTTGCCCTCAGAGTCAGCCTGCGTCCAGGGAGTGAGAGAGCTTCTCTAACTTGCTACTCTGGGTCAACACTGCTGCCTTCGCTGCTGCCAGAACTCAGAGTTTTCATCCATGCACAGTGGGCAAAAGACACCGCCTGATTTCTGTGTTGCACAGAAGGCATCGCTGTGTCCAGAGCCAAGGAAACACCAGCTGCCATCGGCCTCCAGGTTGCGGGAACTGCCACAGCCAGGGCAAAAAAAGCCACTGTGGCCCAGATGCCACCGCCACCAGAGCTCAGAGCCGTCCAGGACAGAACCCAATCTGAGTGGATGCTTCTCAATAACGCATGCATTCCAGGCTTGTCCCCCAGAGTTGGAGATGCAGCAAAGATTGCTGAGAACAAGGAGGTGCAACAGTGGGCCAGACAGGCTTGGCTCCTGCCCTCCTGGGGCTAATGGGACTGAGCAAGGACCAGCCTTCCTTTGCCATGAATGGAAGCAAAGAGCTGTCAGCTGTCCACAAGGCAGAAGCCACTGCCTTGGAGCTGCTGGAATCCAGGAGGAGCGCTGCTGCCCACCCCAGAATGCAGAGGCTGCTGGAATGAAGGAGCTGCTGAAATGCAGGAACTGCCACCACCCAAGCACAGGACTCTCAAATTCCCCACGAGTGACCCCTGTGAGAACTCGGCTGACTCTTAAGAGACAGGAACAGGTCAATTTGACCAACTTGATCTTAAACACTTAGCAAAACAGTTAAAACCAAACCAAACCATAGACTTTCTTGGGCATTTAAAAGAAACAATAGTTTAATGTAACTTAAGATGTGCTTGTGTCAGCCCCTAGAATAGGACTGGAGGCTACAAAAGAGAGATTCTTAGGCAAATGTACCTGCATTTTGGTACTTATATCATTTTGTTTCTCTCTCATAGAAACACCCACCCCAGATGACTTTATAACCTGCTATTCCCAAGCAGATTTCTGCTCCTCATTGACAAGATTTCTAAAAGGAACTTCAAACTGCTTCCCCAGACTCCGCCCACTTCCAGCTCGAAGCAGAAAGAGCAGTTGGTGCCCCCTCTCCCTAATTAAGGACAGGCAATTAGTGTAAAATAAGAAATCTGGTCAAACTGAGGAATGGAACCCATCAGAGTCTGGGAAGTTGGAAATTGAAAAAACACTAGTTTCCACAACAAGGATTGGTTAATGTGGATAAGACCAGTGGGGAATGTTATACTTCCCAGAAAGATTCTCCAGTGCCATCAGGAGAGAGTCAGCCCCACCCTAATCCCCCTCCTCTATAGCCCTGCCCTAATCCCTTCCCGAGCCCTATAAAAGTTGGCAATGACACAATTAACGTGCAGTTTCCCGGCACCCCGCTTTTAGGGTAAGGGCGATTGTCGCTGGCCAGCTAAAATAAAGGCTTCTTTTGGCTTTACGTGATTGACTTGGATGATTTTATTTTCTTTGGGTACAACAGCATCACACACAATAGTAACCTTTTTGCATGGATCATTTTTCACTTAATCCCATAATAACCCTGCAGGGTAGAGACTGCTATCGTCATTTTATAGGTGACCAAAATTGAGGGATGGAGAAATGAACATGGTGGCGATATTACAGCTAGTAAATACAGTTCCAACAGGGGCCAATTCCAGAGCCTGCATTCCTACCTGCTGAGCCACAGAGCCCCCTGCGAACATCTGAACAGAGCAGAATGGGAAGTGTGGGTGACTTAAGTTGGGTTCTGGCAGAAAACAGTGACACATACGAATTGGATAATCCAGAAGAGTTTAGTAAAGGAAGTGTGCTAGGTCAGGTGCAGTGGCGCACGCCCATGACCTCAGCTACTCAAAAGGCTGAAGCAGGAGGATCGAACTGAAGTTTGAGGCCAGCTATGGCAATTTAGCAAGACCCTGTCTCAAAATAAAGGGGGTGGGGTGGCACTGGGGACATAGCTCAGTGGTAAAGCACTCTTGGCTTTATTGGCTATGGAAAATGACACATCCCAAAATAGTGTGACCTGGGGAGAGGGAATGAGGGAGAAGGCAATACAGTGATCCTTTCCCAAACTATGCTTTCCAGTGACAAGGCAGGCCCCCGGGAGGAGTTGTCCACCAAGTCTGAAATGATGGTCTCTGAGAAGAGGCCAAAGCATTGATCCTTCCCTGAACAAATTGTTTCCCAGGTACCAACCACAGACCCCAGACCCTCCATCTGGCTTATTAAAAGATAAATCCCAGATCCTGACCACTGACCCCAGGCCTTCCATCTGGTCCAGTAAGATACATTCCAGATAATCGCTGACCCCAGACTCCATCCCATTTCGCCCAGTAACATAGACCCCAAATTCTTGAATACCCAAACCTCTCAATGTAACCCATATAAAACCAGTCCCCTCCTTTGTCCAGTGGCTCATTTTCCACCAGGAAAGTGGATCCATCAGAGGCATGACTGCATTGCTGAATAAAGGCTTTAGAATGATTTGTGAAGTTTGTGTCCAGCCTGGTTTTTTTATGCTAACAGGGTTCAATTCCCAGTACCCACTCCCCAAATAAATAAAATAAAGGGACTGTGCTACAGACTGAATGTGCCCTTGAATGTTAAGACCTGTACCCGACGAGTGATGGTGTTAAGAGGTAGGGACTTAATTAGAAAGTTGATTAGGTCTCGAGGAGAGACACTAACTGGGACTCTTTTATAAGCCCACTAATCTCCTCCAAAAGGCCCTCCTTTCCCTCTTCCACCATGTGAGGGCACAGCTAAAAGGCTCCGCCTAGGAACCTGACCCTCCTCAGAATCTGCCAGCACCTTGATCTTGGATTTAGCTTCCAGAATTGTGAGAAATAAACTTCTGTCGTTTAGAAGCTATCCAACATAATGCCACCATCAAAGACAGGCTGTTGACAATGGATGCAGGGCGGGGGAAACCACCAGCAGAGATGTTGCAAGCCCAAGGCTGCAGGTGTGAGGGGAGGGAGCAGGAACAGAGAGCACTGTGTTGTCCTCAGCAGAGCAGGAGGTCTGGCCCTTGTTAAGCCACAGCCAGTCCCAGTGACCCTGCAGGGGAGGAGCTCGGCCCACAGGAGATCAGGGGGAGGAGAGTGTGTCCAGGATATTTTAACAAACATGAATACTAGTAGGCATGTGTTTGGGCCTGTGTGGGTTGCTACCCACAATTTACCAAGCAAGGGTGGGTGAGTAGTACTGCAGTGTGTTCCTCGGAATGCGTGGACCCAGTGCTGGCATCTACCCTCTCACCCCACAGCCTGGCCCAGCTTCCATTATAGCTCCTGTTATCAGCGGCCAGTAGGATCGGATCGTGTGATTGTCAGCCTATCCAGAACAACATGGAATGGAAGAGGTTGTTCCCCCAAAGGAAAGGATGCTTGGCTGGTGAAAGCGCTAGGGAGCGTGACAGCAGGAGCACCTCTTGCTAGGTGTACTAGAAAGCCTGGTGGTCTAGGGGAGCCGAAGTGTATGACTCAAGAAAGCAGATTGTCCAATTTTCAGAAATTTTGTGAACTGACTGTTGAATACAGCTATTATTAAAAATTAAATCAACTTACAATTAAACTGCATTTAAAACTAAGGTAACAAATATTGACAGTTTCTCATTTCCTAATTTTTTTGCTATATCTTATTATTGTCTGTGCTCTTGAGGCTGTTTATGTCTATTGCATCTGTAGGATGGAAATAGTATGCCATGGTGTGCCAATGTCATGCTGGCACCTTGAAGTTGGCCACAGGGAGAGTATTAACACTATGGAAGTTGTCAAACTATGGAAATGGCAGATCAGAGTTGCTTTCCTCTCCCACAAGAGTTGGGTGTTAAACAATTATTAGCACACCACCAGCTAAGTGGGGAACCAAAGCACCACTTAATTTGTAGCTGAGTTGAGAGACTGTTGCTTCAGAACGTTCAAAATTGAGCTGAAGACATAAGTGAAGCTTGTGGGCGGCTGCCTCCAGCTTGGGTTGTCCACTCAATAACAGATGTGGACAGGCAGGAAAGAAGAAGCTGGTCCTGCCCACCCACGACCACAGGCTGACAAGAGAAGATGGAAAACACACAGGTACTGATTTTTAGGATGTGAAAAACCTGTCTACTATGAAAATGGGGCCAAGGAATGTTCTAGATCCTGACCACTCAGATTAGCAATTTCTACATCCAGGAAATCAGGGTAAGCAGAGGAACAGGAGGGCTGAAGCCCTTTTCTCTCCAGCAACAACTATTTCAAGCAGGATGGAACATGAAACCTGATAGAACATGCAACCGGCTATTTATATCATGATTTATTTTTTCCATCCTGGCCCTTAGTCCTGAGAGAGCAATATAGATTCCAGCATGGTGGGAAAACTTCCTGCTACTTTATCCATGTCATCTGTGCCCCATGCCATGTGACAATGGAATCAGGTCTGGGCGCCTGTGAGGCCTGGGAATAGGAGGCAGAGAGATCCAGTGGCTGCTTTGTAGCTTTCTCTCACACTGGAAGTAGGTGTGAGGTGGTGCCTCAGGGCACACTGGCCCTTTCCCTTCAATGGTATCCTATTTCTATCACTCACCAGGTATGTCACCTCAGGAGTTACCTAACATCTCTGAAGTCTTTCCTCATCTGTAAAATGGAGACCACTCTCACAGGATGGTTGTGTGTGGAGGTGGACAGCAAATAGGATGAC
The DNA here is from genome assembly GCA_020662805.1 of Glaucomys volans. Classification (NCBI taxonomy): domain Eukaryota; kingdom Metazoa; phylum Chordata; class Mammalia; order Rodentia; family Sciuridae; genus Glaucomys; species Glaucomys volans. The sequence goes on from JAJEJO010000472.1 coordinate 299,664, forward strand.
AGATGGAAGCTCCCCCATATTGGGAGTCATTCTTCTTGGTATTTTCCAGTCCGTGTAGGACACAGCCCTCACTGTTGAGTGTAGGAGTGGTGGGGGCCATGAGGCATGAGCTAGAGGGCGGCCAGGCCATGGTCCTAGAGCTCAGCCCTTACCTGATGGTGACGGGGGTGAGGGTGTCTGGTAGGGAGGCAGGCTAGGGCAGAGGGTAATTCTTCCAGAGCAGGCCAGCCCATTGCTCTCAGGCAGCATGGCATCCCACATCCAACAGACAAGACCAAAAGGCTTGACCACAGGTGGTGCCAGAAGGGAAGGACGATTGCCATTATCTGGTTCTTTCATTCTGTCCACCCCAGGGTTGTAGCACCTGGAGGGAATGTGACTAGATAGGAATCCAGAAAACCTATGACACAAAGCAGGAGAATCTCCTCGTCCAGGGGCTCTTTTGGTTGTGCAAGGGGAAGGGAGGACAGAGGGCCACCCAGCAATTTCCTTAAGTAACTAACATGGCCACCTAACCTAACCCATGTAGGGTTCTGTGGTTATAAGCCATAGAAACTAATCAAGGGGAAACTTAAACAGAGTTGTGAAGACATTTAGGAGGAACAGAAGGGGCGGGGGGCTGCTGCTGTTGACCTTGGCTCCAGCTGCCATTTCTTGGAGCGCAGATGCATTTGGTCCAGCCCGGGTCACGCTGCCACCTCTGTCTGTCCATGTTGGGGAGGTGATGAGGGTTCTGTGGTTGCAGCCCCGGCCCCAACCACGTGAAGCAGGGGAGCAGTTGCTTCCCAAAACAAGGACCCTGGCAGACAATGCCACTGCATGACCCCTTCCTGGACCTCACAAGGATTGGCACCTGCCTGGAAGCCACCAGGAACCCATCTTGTTCTGCTGTCCCTTCCTGCCTTTTGCAGTCGGCTTCCCCACAGCTTCGCTTCTGGGCAGCTCATAGGAGTGACGCTGGGTTCCAGGTGGACATGGTTGCCGGGGTCCAGCCCAAGCAGGGTCGAGGGGTCTTCCTGCAAAGGGAGTCTTGAGAGGACAGCGTCGGCGATGGATGGAGAACAATTGACACAGACTCGAGATCTGGTGCAACTACT